>JARHVA010003213.1:815000-1340000 GCA_037957365.1 Torreya grandis
GAATGTATCCCATTATTAGACCAACTTTGAAGATTTATATCTTGAAGCACAAAAATCATGGAGGGACCAAATTTGTTGGAGTTGTTCCTAAGGTCAAAAGGATTGTTTCCACTTGATCTATTGGCTCTAGGAACTTTCTAAGTGGAGATAAAAAATGCTCAAATAATTTGGTCTATGTGTCTTCACATGAGATCTACGTAATGGTCTAGCCCTTAAACCTATAAAATTCATCCTTTGATCACTCTTTCAAGGTGATGATGAATTATTTAGATTTATGAAACTAGGTCCATGCTTCTGAATGCTCAGGCACCATGAAAATCTACTTGGATCCTCCTCTTTGTAAAGTGTCACCCATTTTTTGATCCCTATTGCTAGGTGGATTTTCTTTATTTTGATTTGAGTTCTTTGTCATCTCTATTTTAAACTTGTCAATTTCCTGCTTCCTCCAAAAAAGTAATCTTTCTATTACCTAGGCCCCATAATTTTAGGGACACATGGTAAAATTTTGTCATTTCATTACTTCTCAAGCATTTATTTGTTGCCATTTATTGTGATTTCTCTACTTTTTTGGGAGCGTCATACACTCTTTCCTTATTTTACAGTCTCTAGGTGAGTGGCATGATGACATGTGGCAACATCTCAGTGCTCCACTTTCCTAGGAGACTTAGAAACATCTAAGAATGATTTGATATAAGTGGGCCTATGATATCATGACATGTGGATGGTTTTCTCCACTCCACTAGGTCAAAAATTTTATACACTAAAACTTTAATATTCTAGTCACCACATGAGTAAGGTAATGACATGTGGATGGTCATCACCACTCTATTATACCAAAACTTTTGTACATTAAAACTTCAATCTAGTAGTTTTTGGGTGAGTATGATCATGGCATGGGGATGGTTGTTGTTGCTCTGTGGGTTTAGAATTTTTATACACTAAAACTTCAATTTTATAGTCACTAGGTGAGTAGGATTATGACACATGAATATCTATCACTAATCCAATGTCCTAGAAATTTCATACACTAAAACTTCAATATACTAGTTATCACGTGAGTGGGATTATGAAACTTAGAAACATCTCATGATTCCACTCACTTGAGAGTCTTTTATAAATTTCTAAGTGTCAAAAAAGTTGTGGGTTAGAGGGTTGTCATTGAGTAACATAAAATTTTTACAACATTGAAGTGTAAGCGATACTTCATTTTCTTCTAGATCTCTAGGAGAGTGATTGAACATCACATGGTAGGCTTTGGTGACTAGGTAGGTGTTTAGGTGAAAAATAAGAAAAAATTATAAGTAAATAATAACTTGTGAAATATATAAAATAAAATAACAACACTTTGGAAAACACATAAATCAGTTAGTTTAAAAGAGGTAAAACCCAACATGCTATGGATAAACAAGAAAAAATCATGAATCATTAGAATCTAAACACCTTTATAGACATGCGCAAAATAAACCAAAATCTAGAGATATAACTTGAGACAAGCCTAATCATAGATTTGGATTTTAATAATAAAAATGCTAACATGTAAGTCTAATATTTAAGAAACAAACTTAGGATACCCTATCGATCCTAAACAATAATGGTTACTTGGCAAAGTGGGTCCATATTAAAAAAATTTAAACGGGGTGTGTTGGGGTGCAATAAATGGCATATCATAGGGGGAATACCCTAGATTATTAAAAAAACTATAATATTTGGTTAGCAATTATAAAGTGAACATGGATCATACCATAAAACATAATTAAACCAAAAACATTTTAGAGGCTCCCAAGACTACATCAACATACTAGACTTACTCATACCTTGGATTTGTGTGTGATAGAGTAATTTTATTTTTTCCTTATTTTAAACATTTTAGCATAGACTTGGAATAAATTTTAGGTTTCACAATGGTTTATTTCAATCACAAAAAAAAATTAGGGAGCTTAGTTATTTCTATATTGACAACTAGGAATTTATAGTCCCAATAGAGATACCTTTGATTCCCTCTCTCCTTTCGTAAAATTGCATGATGCATGATACATTGATCTTATATCATCATGTGAGTCTTTGATCACCTTTAGATTTTTCTTTAGGTTTATTTGATAACTCTTTAGAATGCATTGGTCTTATTCTTTTTAGAATATGAATGGAGGAGAGGGTCAAGAACCACTATCAGCTGGTGCATGTGAGAAAAAAAAACTCAATTTACCAAAATATCCCTACCAGTAGAATCCATATCAATTGTTATTACCTCAAAACAAGTATTATTGTGGAAACCATGTTTGACCTAAGGAATGAAAAAAAATCTTAATTTAAAAATAGATACGAGAGAAACTTTTATGTACCTAATAAAATTATTCAATTCAATTTGTGACATGACCATGGTCCATTTTTTATTGCATACTTGAATTCTAGAAGTCTCAAATTTAGGGGTGTAAAAAACTTGTAAGTCAGCTAGTTTGTGTACTCTATTTAGTCTATTTATTCACTTACACTCCCTTTGGGACCCATCCTCATGGATTTAGTATGTGATATCAAACATGTATAAAAAGCATTGTAGATTATATATCATTTTTATCATTCATGAAGGAGTTAATTAGGTTATTATAAAACAAAAGATACCCACTGTAGATAACAAGGAACTATTATAAGGAAACAAAAATGTTGAAATCAAGAAAGGCTAATCTAGAAAGCATGAAATATATCCCAATGACAATACAAGATAAAAAATAATAAATCTAACTATAAAAGAATTAAAACCTATTCTAATTTTACCTCTACCATAGCTCCTAGTGTTACTCAGAGACAACCTCAATGGGAGTAGCCATGAAGTAGTGATTCAAAAATTACCCATTGACTAGGAAGGATAGATATTTCAAATGGAAAGCATATTTACCTAAGATCTTAGAAATTTGATATGGTCCAATTGACAAGGGGAGTGAACTTGATGCATTGGCCTTTCTTCTCATGAGATTTATCTCATAAGAAAACTAGGTATAAAGTCCAAAAGGCCTTGATATTATATATTTTTTGAGCCTCCTTTTAACAATGTATTGGTTTTTTTTAAGCTTTGGAGTGCTTCAGTATTTACATCCTCAAGCTAGACTATGTCCAATAATATAGACTAAATCTTTGGATGCTCTTCCATGTAGTCTTGCATAAATTTATAGTTTGGGAGTTTGAGAGACATGGGGAAAATAGGCTACCATACATATACTAATAAGAAAGATGAAGTATTTAGGACCTATTTATATCTTGTTATATCTATCCATAATATATATTACAACAATAGGTGCCATTCTCTTGGTTTGTCCTAGGATGAATTCTTAATAGCATCCATCAAGTTCTTGTTTGTAGATTTAGATACTTCATTCCCTTAGGGGTAATAGTTTGAAGAGGAGTTGACTGTTATCTAATTATTTTAGGTCCACTCACTGAATTCAATAGATTAAAAGGCTAGCCTATTAACATTGAATAAATATATGGGAGTACCAAACTTGGTTAATAAATACTCCTATATAAACTTAATGACATATTAAGCTTTGGAGTTCTTGGTGGCCACTACTTCTATCCACCTAGTGTAATAATCAATGGTTGTAAGGGTGAATTTTTTCCCTATAAAGGAATTGGGATTGATTACTCTGATGAATTCAAGACCCCATTAAGCAAAAAGATGACCCTCAATGATAGGGTGTAGTGATATGGTAACATTAACCTATCTCTTCTCAAAGACTTATCATTCATGGTAGGTCTTAACATGGTTGTGGGCATCTATAAAAATTATGGGCTAATAATACCCCATTCTCAAGATCTTGTGGCTTGTTGTGGTCCTAAAAGGGTGTTTGATACCTAGTTTTTAGTGTAGGTTGTCGAAGATATATGTAAATTCTCTAATTGAAACACATCTTAGGTAGATGCCCTCATAGTTTTTCTAGTAAATGACTTCCCCTTTTATCATGTAGTGGGTGATCTTGAGACCTAAGGCTTGCCTTTGTTATTTATTAAACTCAGGGGGCATGTTCTTATGAGTAGATAATGAATTATCTAAGCATACCACTAACCTCCTATCACTTGGAATTGATGAACTTATTAAATCTAAATACATGGATCTATTTCAGTCATGAGCTAAACTATTCCTTAACCTCTCACCATCTTAAATAGACTTATCTTGAGATCAAACTCTTGTAGTTTTCCATCTATTTGCCTCTTCTTTCACCTAGATCATTTTGACTGAAGGTGAGCTTAACTACTTTGTTTGGGACTATGGCATAAATTTTTTCCTCAAGATATAGTGCCTAAACTTCTTTATAGCCTTGATCAATGCACATATTTATTTGTCTATCATTGAATATTTTAATTCTATATCTTTTAAATTAATAATCATAAAATCAATTAGGTGTTCACTATCATTTACCATTTAGGTGAGTACTACAATAATTTTATGTTCTAAAGCAAATGAATACATAAAATAATCATTGGTGTAGTCAGGACTAATCAATACTAGAGCATGAACAATATCTATCATGATATTTTGGATAGGAACTCTTAGGCTTGGTTATCCACTCTATCTTGGCATCCTTTTTTAGCATGGAATTCAATGGCTTGACAATTTTTGTAAACCAAAAAATGAATTTGTGTACAAAATTGATTTTACGAAAGAATATTTCAATTATTTTATACTATTAGGAGGTGTTATCTTTAAAATTGCCTAAATCCATTTTAGATCAATGGAAATCCCATCCTTGGTGATGATAAGGCTGAGTAAATTGCCCTATATGACCCCAAATATACTATTTTTTAGGTTTAGGGATACTCCATATCTTTTTTGTCTATCAAACACTTTTTGTAGGAGATTTCCATGATTTATTCTATCTTTTAAAAATATAGTGAGATTATCCATATATATGATGATAATATTAGTGATAAGTCCTTGGAATGCATAATACATGGCTCGATGGAAGGTTACTCCAAAATTGATGAGGTTAAAAGGCATACTTTTATTATCTTAGGTCCCCCACTTTGTGGTGAAGGATGTCTTCATTCATCTTCTACTTCTACCAGGACTTGGTTATATCCTAAGAAACCTTCCAAAAAGGACATCATCCTAGACCCACTAATGATCTATATTACCTCATCTATACAAGGTAGAGGATAATTATATTTATTCAAGAATCTAATTAAATTTCTAAAGTTGATGCATAACATGATATAACCATTCTTATTTAGATCGATACCAAGTTCTCTACTTTAGGAATAATGTCTGATAAGAAATATAATCTAGGAAATCCACTAACTTTCAAACCTCAGTTTGGATGAGAGGTTACAAAATGGTATTTAGTGGTGTTTGGCATTGCTTAAAGGGTTTTCTCCATGATTCAAAGGAATAAAGTGAGTAATTACCCATGGAATAAAGTGAGATATTGAGGGTGTTCTTTAGTCCCCCAATTTTCTTTGAGAAAATTAGACTGAATTATCTTTAGTTATTTTTTATTTTTAGCTTGTGGGTATATGTTGAATATTCTCTTCAAGGACACCATCCCCATGGGGGTTTTATTTTACTTGAGATGGATGATACCAACATCCCCAAAATCTTCTTCCAAACATCCAAAGTCTTTTTCTTCTATAATTTTGTCTTCAAAATCTCCAAAATTATTTATGAAATGGATAATTTGTTTATCATCCTCAAAGACCTAGAAATTATCTACATTTTTGAGGATATAAGGGCAAAGAACCAACTCCATGGAGAATTTATGCATCTTGAATTATTAGAGTGGTACTAAATTGGTAGTTGAGGCTAAAAATGAGTCTACCATTTGGTTTTCTTCTCTTAAAACAACTCTGATGTTAAAAACCTCAAAGGACTCAATTAGGTCCTAGGATCTATGTTTGTATTTATTTAGATATGCCATCTTTCATTGATGTTTTCTTCTAATTCCCACCATCTCTAAATCACTAAATATATGTAGTTTCATGACATCATACATTAATGAAAACTTTAGGCCTAAGACCAAGGCTTGATATTCATCTTGGGTATTGGTGTAAGGGAATTACAATTTATATGCAACCAGGTATTGATTCCCATATGGATCTATTAGAGTTACCCCAACACCAAAACCTTGTTTATATCAAGAACCATAAAAATGGAGATTCCATAGCTTTGAAGTGGTTTTAAATTCCTAATTATGAGGCTTGTGATCTATTCTAAATGTATAAACACTGATATATGAGGATACAAAGTTAACCCTCTCATTTTTGGCATTTAACTATGTGATTAAGTACTTAATATTTAGGTCTTTATTAATTTTTATTTAATTAGGAATTCCCTTATATGTTAGACACATGTGTGAGAAATTAGTGGATATGCACCCATTCAGTGCCTTAAACGAATCTCAATTGAACAACAAACCATAATATTTTATAATGTCAACTATTAGGATGTCTATGCATTGTTATACACATGGCTCAGAGGCTAGTTGTATATGTATGTTTAACAATTCCCTAATACAAGGTACATAGGACTTGTCTAGTTGTATGACCACTCTTTTTGACTTATCTGAGGTTAACCCCAATTTATTGTAGGTAATTATAGGCATCACATTAGCTAAATCTCCTAAGTATAACATACAATTATGAACATTCTTATCGAACATTCTCATCATTAACAAAAAGGGTGGGACCTCAAGCTTGTCTTCATAAATCATTACATTTGTATGCATAGCCTTTGACTTGTTAGCTACATAGGATCTCCCTATCAAGGGTTTGAGTAATAATTCTCTTTTCTTAGTTGTTTGGGATAAATCATGTAGAGTGATATTAGCTTTGATATTCCTTATGTATTTTATGATGTTTTATCCCCCTTTAATTTGTGATATTATGGGATATAGCCGATATTTTTCCTTTGGAAGAGGTGATTTTTTTTCACCCCTTAGATTTAGAGGAGTAGTGCCATTATTGTTAGGAGGTGTATAAGTAGTGAAAGGATATTTTTTATTTGTATTTTAGTTACTCCTTTGAAACTACTAAAATTTATAAATCTCATTTATGTTATGATCTAGTTTGTTCTCATTTTCCATAAGGAATGGAAAGTCAAATGTATCAAATACCATTATCATGATGAGATGACCTAAATAATCATAAAGAGATGGATTAGGTAGATTTTATAGTATCTCTTGTCTATCCATTTATCTTTGAAATATTTCAAAGGTTGTGTATAATTCTATGCAATCCAGTTATCCATGTTTGGTTATGCTATGAAATCTTCACCAATTGGGAAATGCTACCACCAAGATGTTTATCTCAGGCATCCTATTAGATGGTTACTCAAAATTATTCCCTACTATGTTAAAGGGCCATTTTTACCTCTACTAACAAAAAATTTGATTAGTGTTATGGCTACCAATATTTCCCATACTCTTCTACATACTTAAGAATTCATTACTCAATTTCTATAGCATTTTTTGAATGGTATCTATTTTAGCTTTATTAGAATCAATATCAACACCTTGGGTGGTGAAATTATTTAGAATTAAAGTTTGACCTCTATCGGGATTATTTTTTTTGGATGAGATTTTATAATAACCTCAAACTCTAGTTAGGTGTACCATGAGATAGGGGAAATTACATATGGATTTCAGTTTGATTGTGAGCCAAAAAATTTTGGTTAGCATTTTTGATTAGATTTAACACTAGGTAGGCTTGATAAACATTTAGCCCTACTAAGCCTTGTGATTGAGGGTTAATTTGTCTTTCAACCTCTATAGCCCTGACATATGCATGGGTCAGATTAATAACTCTAGCTATTTTACATACAAACACTATGGCTATAATATCTAAGGTAATTTTGTGCATCTCAAGAGCTAGTACAACATTTGTCTTATATTAATTATCTATCTGAATATACATTTTATGAAATATCACATTAAATGCACTAATGGGTTAATTAGTCTCTTTTTTCATGCTAGTTAATAAATGGTGCACAATGTTAGGTTGGCCAAACTATCTTAAAAAGGTTTTTTAACACTCATTCTAGGATCTGATTGAACCCTTAGTGATAATAAGAAACTAACAATAGGTAACATATTGAAGCATAAAAGTGAAGAGCCTACAATCTACATCCTCATGGACTACATTTAATATTCCTAAAGTAATCTTGAAAGCTTCCACATTCTCTTCAGTGGTCCTACCTCTTGAGGGAGAAACTCAAAAAATGTAGGGAGGTACTTTTCAAGATTTATGGGTAGGTCATGAACATCTCCTAGAATATTAAAGGTATAACTAGTTAACCAAGGTGGGACATTGAACTTAAGAGGGGTCTCTTGTGTAGATAATATGATTTAACTTAGGATATTATCAAAACACCTTTGTCTATCCTAACCTTTCCATGGGTCTGCAAGGGTAGATGTAGCAGGTTGTTGCCATAGGTAGACCTAGTCAATCTTTTTGATATATCTAGTGCAAATCAAGTGATATTTACTTCTTGGTCATGAAATAGGCCCTATTTATAGTACCAAAATAAGTTTAATTATTGATGTGGGTTTTATGCACACCCAAGGAAATTTATGAGATAGCCTCTAACATTTTAAGATCTCAATGGAGGTGAATTCCACTCCAAGTCATGAGTTGTAAGGTATTATGTTTCACAGTAACCTTTGGTGGAATGGTAGTTATAAAAAACTATTAACCTAGATGGTTTGTATATGGATGTGAATCATATATCTAGTTGAGATGGATGGGATGGTGATGGATTTATTATAAAGTGAGCATGATTCAAAGAAACCACAAATAAAGGGAAGGGTAAGGTAAAAAATAGAATCTATAGATAGTGAGCATGGATTCTTTCTAACTAGCTTTAGAATAAGGACAAGTACCACAAATGAATGATTTCATCTTTATTCTTTGGCACACATAATTGAAAAGCATAGTAAAGAAGTCTAATAGATAAAATATAATTAACTAAAATTTATTAGCTAAAGATTATTGTTCTTAAGTTTTTTATTGCATATATTAATAGAATATTAAAGATAATAAACATAGCACACCTTCAAATAGATAAAAATCAATCTAGTAATATGCATAAAAATGGTGATTCTAAAAAAAATTTAAGGTTAACCTAGTAAACTTGTTACATGAAAGCAAGATTTATCAACATAAAATTGCTACATTACATTCTTAATAGATCTAATATTATTAATTATCCACAATCTACTTGAAATTACTATAACACATATCAAATAACTCAGCTACCAATTAGATCAAAACACATAATAAATATAACATATAAATGAAAGAGACAAGCATACAACATAGACTTGCAGAACAACCTGAAGGATTTTTTATCTATATTGAATGTCAAAATTTTTCCTCTCTTTAAAATTTGGGGGATACATGTATATATAGGCTTTGGATGGGGATGCCTCATATCTCAATCCATGATCAAAACTTTTTTCACCATTAAGATATTTCACTAAGAGTCATGCATAACATACATGGCCACAACATAGCCAACCATTAATATGTGACACAAAATTATTACATCCAAATTATTTTATAATCAATTAATGTAATCATGAAGGAAATTACCTATGCGGAGGTAGTTACATTTTTTAACATTTGTGCTCTAGTATTCATTGCATTTTTAGTCAAAATTAAACTTGTGGTTATCCCTATCATTTGGGAAATAATTGTAATTGAAATAGCCAATGACAATAATGTAGTCAGGGATGCTTGCTTGGATTTACAAGTAGAGAACATGGCTCACCTAAAAATCCATCTTAATTAATTTGAATTATAATAGAGGTATTTTGAATATTTGGGGGAATATATCCATCAATTTTCTATGTTTTCTACTATTTTTATTTTTTGAATTTGCCTTGTGAAGTGTCACCCATTTTTCAATCCCCATTTCCAAGTGGATTTTATTTATTTTACTCTAAGTTATTCATCATCTCTATTTGAAACTTTTCAATTTACCACTTCTTCTAGAAAAAATTATCTTGTTGTTACCCAACCCCATGTCATTTTAGGGACACATGGTAGAATTTCACCATTATGATACTTCTTGGGCCCATTGTTTGCTTCCATTTGCTTCTTTACTACTTGAAGCTCATGTGATCATGACACATGGATGGTTGTCATCAATTCACATTCTTAGGAGTGTCATACCCTCTTTATTTACTATACAAGATCTTAGTGAATGGGATGATGACACATGGAAACATCTCAATTTTTTGTTTACCTAAGAGACTTAAAAACTTCTTAGAATTATTTAAAATTAATAAGATTGTAGGATCATGACATGTGGATAGTTATCACCACTCAGCTACTTAGAAATTTTATACACTAAAAATTCAATCTACCAGTCACAGGGTGAGTAGGATTATGACATGTGGATGACCATCACCACTTCATTATCCCAAAAATTTTGTACATATAAAATTCAATCTACTAGTCATCAAGTGAGTGGGATCATGACACATAGATAGATATCACCATTCTACTAGCCTTAATCTTTTGTACATTGAAAATTTAATCTACCAGTCACCATGTGTGTAAGATCTGACATGTAGATGGATGCCACTGATTTTCTGGCTCAAAATGTTTGTTTACTAAAACTTCAATCTTCTAGTCATAAAATGAGTGGGATTATGACACTTGGAAACATCTCATGATTCCACTCACATGAGAGTCTTATAAAAATTTATATGTGGTGAAAAATCCATGAGTTAGTGGGTTATTGATGGGTAACATTCAAATTTTAGAATGTTGAAGTGCAAGGCATATTTAATTTCCCCTTGGGACTTTGAAAAATAGATATTGAATGCCACGTATCATGATTTGGTTACTTGGAAGGTGTCTGGGTGAAAAAGAAGAAAAAAATATGAGTAAATAAAAACCTATGAAAGATAGAACACAAAACAAAAAACACTTTAGAAAACATGTAAGTTAATTAGTTTGAAAGACAAAAAATGCACATACTATGGATTAAAATGAAAACTTCATGAACCATTAGAATTTGAAAACCTTGAAAGACATATTCGAAATAAACCAAAGGCTAGAGATATAACTCGAGACAAGCCTAAGCATATCTTTGGTTTATAATAATAAAATTGACAACATGCAATTCTAATATTTAAGAAGAAAACTTAGGCTATCCCACCAATCCTAAAAAATAAAGTTTACTTAGCAAAGTGGGTCCCTATTTAAAAATTTAAATGGGGGTGTATTGGGGTATAAAAATAGGTCCTTATTGCTTTGCCCCAAATCTTTTGCCTTTATAAGATTGTTATCCATTATCCTATTAGGGATAAAATATTTTTTGCATTGATAACAAGTAGTAAAGTCATCATTGTATAACCATGAATTGTCATCACCATTGATCTACTCTTGGTCTTATGAATTGGTTATGATGGAAACAATGGGTGATTTTTGATGAAAATTGTCTTTCTTGTGCCATTACATTCTAACATCATTCACTTTAGATCAATCACATGATTTGGGTATTTTAGGCAATTTGGATATATGAAAATAATTTCCAATTTGATACTCCCTAAGGCCTTTGTTTTGAATAGTGAAATTGGTGGACATTTGAGGATGTGATGCCAATGAAGTGGTGGTAAGAGTACTTGTATCCATGTAATTAGTCTCAATAAGTTCAAAAAAATACATCTTTGTCTATTTTTGGGACATGATCTAGACCAAGGTGATAGTGGTAGTTTCATATTTCACTTCCAAATGTTTACAAAATTGATATGGTTGCAGGTCAACATAATGGTAACTTCTAATCTAGAATGGGGAAATATGATGTACTAGTGAAAATTAGAAGGTATTTTTCATACCTCATGAATCCAAGGTCACCCAAGGAGTAAATTGTATGACATTTCTATGTTGATAACATAGAAAAGAATATCATGGGTTAGAAGCCCAACAATAATAGACATATAAATGGTACCCTATGATTCTTACTCCTAATTATCATAGGCCTTGATAGTAATCATATTTAGATATAGATATGCTAATATGTAACCCAAATGTTTAATAATCTTAAAAGTTAAAAATAATAATCTTTGAACCATTATCTATAAGGACACATTTAATTTTATGCCTAGAAATGCTTGCTTATATATAAATTTGATTATTGTGCAAAGGACCAAGGGAGGACATGTACTTTGATCAAAAGTAAGCTATTGGCATGGATCTAAATGGATCACTAGTGTTTGGAAAATTTTAAGCACTATGTCACTTGGGACCTTGGATTGGCTCAAAATCTCATTTAATATGTTTTTGTGGACACTAGATGTATGAAAAATATCTAAAATAGAAATTTTCATCGGTATATTTTGTAATTTTTCCACAATATCATATGAATCTGAATTATTAGAAGAAATTAGCTTAGATTTTTGAGGTAGAAGGCCTTAAATAAGATTTTTGGAGGAAGAAAGTGTAGGACCTTAGATGACAACCTTATAATGTTGAGTTATTATTACATAACATCAAGTTGATGAGAGGTTACTATAAATAGGAGAAGGGGAATGAGGGCCTGGAATGGTAACTCTTTGTCATTAATTAACATAGAGCTATTACAAGCCAAAGGAGGATTACTAGTATATTAGGGTGGAGGTCTTAGAATGGATGACAAAGGTTTCCATGTACTTTTGTCTATTGGTTTAGGAATGATCTTAATGGTGGCTATATGCCCATTAATAATGTAACCAACAACATTGTATTTATAAGGGACATTATTATAGCTTCTTGATTAGAATGGGTGTCTTGATCTTGCTTTTAGTTAGAATGTTATTGTTTATTATATCCTTGATTGTTATGAGGCCTATTTTGATTTTGGTTTCTAACCTAACACTTATTATTGATAGAGTTATGCTAAGAAAAAGGGTTTTGATAGATACCCAAATTTTGATTAGACATTATGGCCACATTGTCCAACTATATTTCACCAATTTCTAAAAAATATTAGATGAAGTGGCTAAGCTGCACACTTCTATGAATAAAATGACTTTTATTATAATAATAGTCATAAAAATCATGATCATGTACTAACCAAGTTTAGGTTGGATTTTTGAGAATAGTTTTGGAAGTGGCCAAATGATCATGCTAGTTATAACCAGCTTTTGTAAGACTACTTCAATGGGATCTCCAAGATTGATAAAAAGTCTAGTTTGGTACTGACCTCTTATTAGAGGTGGTATTTACAAATTTAGTAGCTAAGTAAGTGGGGTTGCTTAAGTAGGTGGTAATTTTATTACTTACACATGTCTAGGTGTAGGTACCCCATATCCTACAACATTTTTGTTCCTATTGAATATCTTAGGCTTTTTTGATGTAATTATTTGCACCTGATAAGGAGGTTGCATCTAAAACTTATTTTAAACATGGTTTTGAGAATAGATCTTGATAACAACTTTATAGATTATATATCACTCTATTTATAATCCACTATAAATAATCTCTTCAAATGTGTTCTCATAATGAAGGCTAATATTATAAGTTATGTCTAGTTACAAATTGGTAGTAATAATTATGACCAAATTTTTATTTGGAAGATTATGTGGGAATCAACTAGCAAGTGCACACCACCATTGAAAATAGCTAACAAATCTCTCTCCTCCTCTTTGTTTATCTTGAAATAATTCAACCATGGTTACTTCATGCTCTAAAATTTAGGATAAGTGTAAAACAAATTTCTTAGACATGTCATCAAAATTATCCACATAATTTTTGGGTAAATGGATAAATCCTTCTAAGGTTTTCCTAGCCAAACTATGGGGAAATAAGTAAATTAAGTACATGCTACTATATGTGAGGTATTGAAAAGCGACAAAGAATTACTTCAAGTGTTCTTTTGGATCACCTTTCCCTTTGTATGGATCTAATTTTGGCATCTCAAAATGATGCAAGAATATTATATAGAAATAGCTCATATAATAGGATTAGAGCATATATCATCAAGTTTAAACTTCTTACCTTGATTGCCTACTTGAATGGTAGAAAATACATCTTTCACCTATTGTAAGTCCTAGAAGGTGGGACCATATGGAAAGGGTGTGGATATATGTTGCTGAGTATTCAAAGGTGGATTATATTTGCATGGATAAATTGGTGGATTGAAATATTTAGGGATTTATATCTGATTTGATCTACTAAGAATGTTTACCCTTTAATTGCGGTTGTATTAATGATGGGTAATTTTTTATTGGTAAGGTGCTTGTTGATGAGTGAGACATTGATTTTGAGGGAACTAAGTAGGGTTCACTTTAACATGATATGATAAAAACCCCCTAGGTTTAGGTAGGTGAATCAAATTTGCATCATTGGAAAATTTGGCTACATAGAGTAGGGAGAAAATCACCTTATCTTTTTTGTCATGTGACAACATTGTGTCATGTGATAGTATTGTATCACATGGTAGCAATATGTCACATGACAACATTGTGTTGCATGATAGTTTTGTGTCACACCATAGTGTGATGTCATATAATAACATTACATCATGTGGTACCATTATGTCCTATGATATATCTATGTCATGTGATAGAAATGTGCCATACAATAAGATTATGTCACGTAGTGCTAGTGTGTCAAGTGACACATTGCTATTACATTATGTAATGATATCATGTGACACATTACTATCATGGGACATAATGTTGTCACATGACATTATGATAGCATGTGATAATGTTTATGTCATGAAATAACTTTGTGTCACTTAACATTTTATCATGTGGTGTCATGTTGTCTCATGACAAGTTACTATCATGTGGCAAGTTGCTATCATGCGGCACTTTACTACCATGTGACATATTGCTATTGTGTGAAACTTCACTATCACATGATAGCATTGAATTAGTCATGGGTTATGCCAACTGGCTACTCTAGTTCCCATCCTTGCTTATAAATACCTCTATAGTGAAATCATTTTCACTTTTTGCTTATAACTTTTTCTCATCCTAACTAGTCTTTCCAACTTTACCTAAATACCTCTATAGGGTTAAAATGACTTACACATCCACAAAAACATGGATTCAATCACTAGGGGTGTGCAATTGTGTTTTCAAAAATCTTGTGTGTCTAAATTTCCTATGGATATTATAGCACCTAGAATATTTTGTTGAATGGATTAATCAATGTAAGTTTAGAGGACTTACGCAGATGCCTCAGTACGATTTAACTATTAATAATAAAATTCTAAAATCTCTAGTTGGTTGTTTTAAACATATCAATGATTGTATATCTATCCAATTTAACAATAAAACAATATCCTTTAGCACATCTCCATTGGATATCAATAACTTAATGGCTCTTCCACATTGCAATGCAAGTCCTATGAGCATGAAGGTTGTCTTGTCCAAAGAGGATAATATTTATTTGTATTAATTATACAAAGTGTCCTTTGACCCATCAAGTGAGTGTTACATTTATTAATTCATTTCCTAAATATAACTAAATCATTTCTTATATATAGTTCGGTATCCTAATTCAATTACATGTTTTATTTTTTGGTTTTCATTATAGATTCTCAAAATTGAAGGGGGGATCCCTATGGAAAAAATCAACAATCCATTTCTCAAATGTATTATCCATTTATTTAAAGTAAGAATTGTTTTATAGGGAAGACCATAAGACATTCCCTTTTGGGTGGTTTATTATATTCTTCATTCTCTCTTAGGTGTTAGATGTGACTAGTCCACAATAATATCCAGTAGGATTAGGGATAAGTTAAATTTGACATTCTCAAATGATAGTTGCACCATTTCATCTTCTAACTACATTCTAGACTTGTACTTTGAGGCCTTATATGCAATCCAGAATACTCCAATTCCCACTGCCCTTCATCAAAAAATGAAGTCTAATGCTTTGTCAATTGAATAATAGGAGGTAAGTTTGCTTTCACCAAGTCTAATTTTTTTTTAATATTTTCCTAATTTTTACATTTTCAACCTATTGTTTTTTATAGGCAAGGGTGTGTATTTATGACACAAGAAAATAACATCAAATAGAGGTCAATGTACTCCAAAGGGCTCTAGTGATACTCAGTCCATAGATTCTTCATGTAATTCATTTCCAATTGTGAAATGCCCAAGAACTGATTCTATTTTGTCTCTACTTTTAGGTTCCCACAAAATTCCTATAATCTATTTTTCTTATATTTCAATGGAAAAATATAATATTCATATTGGGTTTTTTTTTTGTAGTTGACTCTCAAAATGTTATTAGTGAGGATTATTCCACTTGACATGATCAATGTTTTCCATTACAACTTTCCTTTTTATTTCAAGTTTGTTAAGAGTTTTTTGGTCAAATAACTAGATCATTTATACATTTTGTAGGTTGAATGACCAATGTCTCTCTACCACCTAAAATTAGAATGAGACAGAAAGCACTAGCTCCCCCAAGTACTAGAGGGGAAGAGACAACTCTAGAAAGGAAATTCAAAGTGGATGAGGTAGTCACACCACTAGGTCATAACATTAAATTTTGTAATGTGAACTTGCATTGGTTTTATTTTTTTGAATTTACCATTTTTGAATTTTTTTTGCAATGTGCCCAATGTTTGTTAGGAGATCAAGAATTATGCCACCTCCCCCACCACCAAACCAGATTTAGAGAAGAGGAAAGAACATTAACCTCCCTACACAAAGTAGAGGAACTTTATAAATTTCCAATTTTCCAATTTTCTCTATTGGTGGTATTTTAGGTGGACTAGGTCTTACTTATTTATAGCAGATTGATCTCGATGAAGAGTTTATTGGCATTAAAAGTAGGACCTTGAATGTTGGTGGATTCAATCTACATAAATTTATTCAAGTTGATAATGTTCCTTCACAAGTGCCTCTTATGACTACCTCTTCTCCAACTTCCTCCTCTCCACCTTATACTAATAATTTAAATGTTTCTGATGATGCCCTTACTAATTTTTCTTTTGATAATCTAGTTTTAGAAAATATACTTGTTAATCTAATAGATGGTGTGATTGACGTGTTTAATGATTTGAAACAATGAGAGATATGGGCAAAGGCCCTTATCAAATAAATAAATGCCCGTTATCACAACCATGACAAAAGAATGAATTTATTCTTTCTTGTTCAAAATGAACAATCAAAGATTGATGCTTTCTTCTAGCAAGCTCAATCTAGAGTGATATTTATTGAGAATTTTTACAATGATAGAATTTTATAGATTATGACAAATAGGTTGGAAAATTTAAATGGAGAAGCCCAAGCATATTACAATAAATAGGCTAAATATATCAACTTGGTTACCATTGCACAAGTAGAGAAGGATAAGGCAGGGATAGGTTTTAAATTTAAGTACCTATATCACGTTTTTTTATTATTACAATACCTTGTTATGTGAATGACCCACATTAAATGTTGATGGCAGGTAAAATATGAAAATTTAAGGCAAGAATAAAATCTTCTCAATGTGCATTTGAAAAATGCATGCAAAAATATCTCCAATGTGATTTAGTTAAAGGAAAAGATGGTTGTGTTAAATAAATAGAAAAAAAATTTGAAGAAAATCATTAAGGACCATGGTATGGATCCAAGTGTTTTATTTAAGTAGAAAATAAATGTTTATCCTATAATTCTTTCACCAAGATATGTAGCAAATGAGGAGAGGGTGATTCTTGCTCAAATGAATGTTGCTATAGAGGATCTTTAGAAGGAAGGAGTGGTACTAGAGAATGCATAAGAAAGTTAAGACAACTTGGTTTTAATGGGTGGCGATGGTAACAACCAAGGTGGTGGAGATTTACAGGCAGAAAAATGTTGATATTGTTTTAAAATAGTTTATATTGTTTCAAGATAGTTTGAGTTTATATTGTTTCAAGACAGTTTTAGAGTTTATATTGTTTAAAATAGTTTATACCATGTTGGTTTCAAAAACACTAGTTTATTTAAAGATATTTTATAGTTGTTTGAAATACTCTTAGTTGTATAATTCTAATATTTTATATATATTAAATGTTTATGCTTTAATTTATATATCTTGTATGGTGAAAAAACAAAGTCACTATTATACTGTTATAATATTGAATGCATTTATTATATTTTTATAGTGTTGGATGCATTTTTATACTAATCTAGGGTTTAATGCATATGTTATAGAATTATAGTTTTATATTTGTTATTTCAATGCATGGTTATAGTGTTATATTATTTTGAATGTATTGTCATATTATTCTAGTCGTTGTAGCATTTGAATGCATGTCTACATTTACAATGTTTTAAAAGTTTAGTTTTGAAAAGTAATTATTCTATTAAATTATACTATTCTAGGATTTGTAATATTGAATGCATGGTTATAGTGTTTTAGTAGTTGTAGATTTGAATGCATTATTATACAACTGTAGTAGTTGTAGTGTTTGTCATTTGAATGTTTGGATATGATGTTCTATAAGTTGTATATTGTTATTTACTTCTCCTAGTTTTATATTTTAATGCATTTTAATACTATTTTAGTATACTACTACCTTTAGCATTGAATGCATTGATTGTGATGAAATTTGGAAACATGAGAACCTAATTTCCAACTACAAGAAAAATATTTCCTAGATATTTGTGTAATGGTACTAATGTAAACATGCAATAGAATAATTATTTTTACACTATTATGCATGTGTTATATCTATACATATGCTCTCAAAATTAATATTGTAGACAATTAAGAAAATGAAAACTAATAAATCTTGTATGGTGTCATGGGGTGCACTATGCCTTTCTAAACATGAGACTTATATGCTTCACATTTTCTATTAAAGTAATAAGGAAATGTTCTATAGAATGTTAATGATAATTATTATTTCTACTTAATGAATGAAATTCATTGTAAACAAAGTACTATTTGAAATCATAGAATTTTAATAGGAGAAAAAAATATTAATTCTAATGTAATGAATAAGATTCATAATTGTAACATATATGAACCACAAAATAGATTATATAATTTAATGTATTTGAAGATGAAAGAATAATAAATATTTTCAAAAAAATTAATTACTATACTTATAAAATTATAATTTGGGTAGCTGAAACAATCCTTGAGAATCTTACTCATCATTAGTGTGATTTGCATCTTCCATGTTAGAGTTGTATTTAGTCTCAGTATTCTCATCCTCTGTATTGGTAGAAATATTAGTCACACCTCTTATTTCCACTATAGAAATCCTTGTTACCACTGCTCTATCATATGGAAACTTGTCCATAGAATAATGTGAAACATATAGTCTCAAACACGTCTCTAGATTTTTATCCAATCTATTTCTATGTTTTGAATTTATGAAAGATAATGCACTAAACACTCACTCATCTTCCACAAAACCCAAAATCATTATTTGAAAAAGTTCATATAATATGAAATATTCACTAATACTTTCTTGGCATATGTTTCTTGGATAAATTTTTTTCCATAGACAAGAAATTGCACCATTTTCTAATGGGTCACTTAAACACTAAGATTGATCCATCATTATAATCCCAAACTATGTTAACTGAGATGTTAATAGCTATTTATTTAAAATACCATTAATCTAAACTCCATTCACATCTATAGATCTATATAAATGCATTATAATTGTACCCATGTATTTTTGAAATAATGTGTTGATATGTTCTTGACTATTAACACTATTCCAAAAAATAGGATTCACCACTCCCATGCCCTCCAACAACTCATCCCTTTTAAAACATTCTCTAATATCTACAGCTAAAGTTTGTGAGATTTTTCTCAATTTAATTCATGTTTTAGACAAAATAGTATCATATAATAAACAAGTCATAGGTACATCTTCAAGCTCTACTCCCACAATGTCAAGTCTTCTAGAGCTTGTGTACATTGGGATATGAATTCCATTTACTATGACACAAAGTTGATTGTGGATATTAAATTTCAAATAACTCTCTAGATTCTAGATATCTATCATAATTTGCTAAGTTCTAAAAACAAGGTCGTGAAATCTTTCATTCGATGTGTATAATATATCTAAACATTGACATACACATTTTCTCAAACTTATGAAGTCAATAATATAAATAGATCTCTCTTGGGCATGTTTCATTAAACACTTGATTTCCTTCAACATTGGGAAAATACCACATAATGTGAGTAATGTTTCTAAATATATTAAACTACATAATAAATATTTTGCTTTGTCAAATTCCCTTTGATATTTATACATAAACCTCGTCAAAGATGAATATTCCTCAAAAATTATCTACGTAGGTTCATACATGGAAATCCATCTAGTTTCAACATATTTCAGTAGTTTTTTTACCATATGTCACCCCAATTACAAATTTATAAAACTCCATAAATCTTTTTAGGCTATTAGACATGTACGCATGTAAATCATGAATCAAATCTTCCACTTTTGCAACATTACTAAAAGTGCTAACAATTTTGTACGCTAGATTCTTCCTATGAGCCATGAAATAAATTGGAATCATAAATAGAGAAAATATTGTTTAAAGGTGAACACAAAGACTGGTTCTATGCCATTGCATCACTAATGCACCATCAACACCAACACACACTAGCTTTGTGGCTATGGCATAATCATCCATCCCATCTCTCTCTCTCTTAAATATGATACAACCAATTTATGTAGGTTTTTTGAATTGTAATTTTCTACCATTTTATGGACAACTAGAAGATCAGATTGCTTGTATAGTTTTCAAAGGTGTACACATGCATAAAAACCCATGATGTGTTGTCAACTATAGTGACCTCATCGATGGATAGAGAGATAAATAGTGATCTTTTAACACTTTCTTTCAAATCTTCATTCTCAACAATGGCTAGACATTCTACCATTTCCCAAGCACTGTTATCTAACCAATGTGACTATGGAATATCCAAAAAACCATTATGTTGAAACAAAATTTTATAATCTATAAAATTAGAAATAGGTCTTCCCTTTTTTAAAATGTGGAAAATAGTATAGAAATGTACATATTTTTCCCTAAGATTGGACTGCATAACTTTTCCAAATTATGCTTTGATGGTTCCCCTTTTCTCAACAAGATGTTTCTATCATTTTTGATAATTTTTATATTCACATGCATATCTTACATGCATACATTCTTCTATATTTTTCCATCTATGTGTTCTTGTTATCTATCCATCTAGTTGCTTCATGGATATATATAATTTCCCATAGTGTTTCTCGATTGTGTCCAATTTAAGTTGCATTTTGTGTTCTTTTCTGAGTTTCCAACTACAAAATATGCATCTGTATTTTATTGGAGGCTCATTACTATTTTTTGATCTTATAGGTTCTATAAATGGAAATTTTATAGCCCAATCAATTTGAAAAGACCTACCTATTGTCCATGTACTTATCTTCCCCCATCAACTTTTTTGAGTGGAATTTTTAATAAAATTTGGTGTCTAAAAATAAATACCTTTCTCTTGGGAAGTGCACAGGGGAGTGTGTTCTACTGACATGCCTAGAGCTGTGTCTTCTAGGGGTGGTATTTCATTATTGAAAGCTTTAGGAGGTGAGAAGTTATTATGATTAATTGTTTCTATGGAAATAGTGTCAATATCTATGTCGATTTCTACATTGAAATGGCTTTATAATTATTTTACAGTGAAAAACTAACTAATATTTTAGAAAAAAAGTTTAAAAATTACCTTTATTCAAAGTGCCTACTATTTGGGTCCTCTTTGATGGATTTCCAAAATAAGACATAATGTTGTATTTTTTGGGTATTTGTTATGGTGCTTTACCCTTATTGTAACCACTTGAGGCCACAAATTTATTTTCAGGTGGGTAAATGCTATCACACAATAGGTTTGTTTCATGAAACACATTGACACCAGGTGATACGTTAGTTTTCTAAAATACATTGACACTAGGTGATAGGTTGCCTTCATCTAACATAGTGCCATTGGGTGCCTTGTTACCATCTCTTAATAGAGCACCACTGGGTGATTGGTTACTATTACTTGTCATGGTGCCACTGGGTGCTAGGTTGCTACCATGTGTCATGGAGCCATTGTAAGATACAATGTCACCATAGGGAACTTTGCCATCATGTGGCACTATGTTTTTACATGACACTATGATATCATATGGCAATGTTCCATCACATGGCACTATGATGTTATGTGATAATGTACCATTATGTGGTACTATGCTATCATGCCACATACTATAGTTGATAGACATTGTGTTGAGGTGTAGCACTTTGTTGTTGTGCAACATCATTTCACCATATGGTACTTTACCACCATGCAACATAGTGCCATCACATGACATAATTCTACCACATGAAAAAATTCTACTTGTTAGTCAATTTATGTTATGGGACATAATGCTAGTATAGGTTAGGTTGCTTAAAACATTTAGGTGGCAGAGTGCAGCCTCAAGGCTCAAGTCTCAAAATCTTCACAATCTGGTAAAGAAAGATACTTTGGTGGTACATTTGTGACCTTTACAAACATGTGTGTGTGTGTGTGTGTGTGTGTGTGTGTGTGTGTGTGTGTGTGTGTGTGTGTGTGTGTGTGTGTGTGTGTGTGTGTGTGTGTGTGTGTGTGTGTGTGTGTGAATTACTTAGAGAACCACATAAATATTGTAAATTCTTGGTGAGCTTACCCCTAAAAATATAACATCCCAAAATTTTAGGTGAAAGGGTCATATGTTGCACCCTAAAAAATTGCCAAATTCTAATTTCCCAAAACTAAATATTCATCAATTAACAAATATTCGTCACTAAAAGTTTCCCTGAAACTAAGGATATAATGGAGGAATGTTTTTTTGGGTATTAAACATGATTTGTTAAGATTGGAAGGGAACCTACTATTGATTTTTAAGATTTTGTTACATAAGCGAAACATGTTGTACAAGAGGAACTTGTTGATGGTTAGGTGAAACTTATTGGATTGAAGAGGTACCTCATTGAATAAAAGTGATAAGTGGTTGAATATTTGAAATACATTGTTGATTAGACAACATTTTTGGGGATTAGGTGCCACTTTTTAGAGTGGAGAGGTACTTGCAAACTATTATCATAACTTAGGCATAGTAATAGTTTATTGTTGTGAAATGCTTATAATATTGGAAGAAATGGATTATTGAGAATTTGGGGGAGTGATTTTTTGTGTCATAGATGTAACTTATTATGGGTTTAGGTACCCTAGTTGAGATTTATCAACCACATGATGAGATTAATCCATGAGGAGATTTAGATTAGGATTAGTTACTATATTTATTTTGGTTATAGGCATGTTAAACAAATATAAAACTAATGTTTTGTTAGAAAATGGAACAAGATTGGTTGTGGAAGGGACTAACAATTATAATGTCTATTTGGCTAGAGGATTTGACTCTATCAATGATAGTGTTTGAATATCCAAGAATGTGAGGGAATTAGCTAAAGTATCCAAGACCTAGCTAGCCTACTATATTTTTGAGGTGATAAGTTGGATTTGTGAAGGTGGGTCACTGAGTTGAATTTTACCTTTATTAGACACCATAAGATCTTGATTAGAATCTGGAAAAAAAATTTAACCTTGGCTAGAAGTAAGCTGATTGTCTAGTAATGCTAGGGTGTCTATATAGGATTTCTAACTAAATAGTGTAAATCCTCCATGGGAAATATAGCAAGAAATTTTGCATCCATTTATAAAAACTTTAAGAGGTGTTAGTATTTATTATCAAATATTTTCCATGTAAATTGATCATATACACATTCTACATTAGATGGTGGATTCATAAGGTATTGTTGGTTAGGTCTATGTTTGGTATCAAATGGTAAGTTCATAAGGTATTTTTGGTATTGTCCTTGATCAACATTAGGTGGTACAATTAGGATATATTGGTTATGTAATTAACATTCAGCATTAAATGGCACATTGGGAAGGCATTGTGGATTAGTCTCATCTTCATTATATTATTCATACCCATATGGGTTATTTATCACTTCTTCATCAAAGGAGGTTTTATAAATAGCCCCAATATGTGTATATTTTAGTATGTTTAGGTTTATGGTATTCATTTTGAAGGAGGCTTGGATATCTTAAAATTCATCTTAATTTGGTATAGACTTCATAAATGTTTGAAGTGACGTGTTCTACTTGTATCAAGGTAAATGTCATAATGGAATATACTAATAAAAGGTGTGTTAATTATAAATGGTTTATTCAAATAAAGGTACGTGAATCAAATGTGTGTTCAAAATTATATAGAAGTCTTAGGTATATCAAATGGTTTTGAGTGTAAATGTTTAATGTTTGGCTCCTAACAACATTTGAACTTGATTTTGACTTAGAAGGGTCTCTCTTGAAAACTTTAATCATGATTAAAGAAAAGAATCTTGATAGGTTAGGAACCTTTGAACATGGAATGCATGAATTTTAGAATGAAGTTAACCTTGGATAATGTTAAATCAAGTTTGAACTAGGCTTTGAATTTTGACTTTCTAATTGATTTTGACTTTAGAAGTTTGATTAGAATTGGCTTTGAAATAAGACTAGGCTTGAAATAAAATGGATCGACTAACAACTCAATTTGGACAATAATTTGACTTTTTGGTCTTAAATTGGTTTAAAATTGTGATTTTTAATTTGTTTTGGAACTTAGAACTTGGTTCAAACTTGATAGCTTAACTATCTGGTTTAGACAAGAATGGTGAATGTTTGAATAAAGTACAATAAGACATCTAGAAAGAGTAATTTTTGACTTGGCAAATGGATGGAGTAATGCCTCTTTGTGTAAGTAAATATAAATTCATGTGTTTGAACTTGGTTTGGCTCAATAAATTTGGTGTCTTGGTTTTGACTATATTTTTAAAATAAATAGGTTTGGAGAAAATAATTATGCAATTAATCACAAGGTCCTATTTGTAGTAACTGACATAGGATTATGTCACAATCACTTGAATCTTAAAAATACTTACATTTGATAGGAATAGAAATTTTAAGAGTGCATTAAATAATTAAATATAATTATTGGTGTTGTTTTGATCATAACCTTATCTCAAAGGCCTGTATATGAAAGGCAATCTTTGGGGGTTGTTACCTTTGGACCCTTGCATCTGTGACTATTTTATGGTAAATAGGCTTCTAATCTAGATTTTCATTGGATTTATCTATGGTCCTCAAAGGGTACAAATACATAAATTAGACATCAAAACTTAATAAGCTATTTGTTAAAGGGTCTTGTCCCTTTGTGGCCACTTCATTCATAGGATTTCAATGAAGTGCTAGATCATAAAATAAAACTTTGAGAGACATTTTAGCTAAAGGTCAATTGAGTGTAGCCTTAATTTGAATACCATAGAAAATAAGTAGGGTTATTAATAATGTTGGGGGATGAAATCCTAGTCCCTACACTCTAAGGAATTGTAAAAACGTGATGAACTCCACCTCGAATAGTCAAAATAAAAATAATGTATTGCCATTATGATTCATAGGAGTCCCCCAAGAGGGAAAGTGAAGAGAATGATGGGAAAATATTTAGGATAAAACTAAATTGGTACTTCATGTTTCTAGGTCACCCAAAATGGGATATCATATATGTAAAAGGACCACACAAGACACACACAACTTGAAATAACTAAAAACTTAAAAGAAAGAAGTCAAATGACTAAGTAATATGTGTCTTATATAAAACCCAAAATGAAATGTGAATTGATTTTAAAGCCTAAATTTGAAATGTTTGATCATTTGAGGGCCAAAATATAAATGTTTTGAAGAGAAATAATAATTTCTAGTAGGTATAAATTCCACTTTTTGTCCAAGGTCCTACAACAAAAGTGATTAGAAGTTTCCAAAAGTAACTTGTAAATCAATGAAGAGATCAAAAATGAACTTTTTCAAGTCTCAATTATTTTCCCATAAAGTGAGCCCACCACTTCTCAAGGTACAAGCACTATTTTACATAAATATACCATAGATAAAATCTTTGTGAAATGGTCAATTAATAGGGAAAAACTACTAAAAAAGTCAATGAAAATGTTAGAAAGGAAAAATCACTTAAAAATAGGGAGAACCCACCAAATATATTGATGAAAATTATTAGAATGAGAAACTTCTACATTTTAATAAGAACATAGAAGAATATTACCTAGAGTGTAATTGTTAAACTAGAGTAAAACCACCAAATAAATAAATTAAAATGCTTAGAATTTGAAATTATAGATTTTGATGACCTGAAAAATGATAAAAAAAGGTTAAAAAAGAAAGCTAAATTAGCTATTCTTTAGTGAAACTACTAATTGTGAGGTTGTGAAATAGCTAATTTATAGGGTCAAACCATTTATTTCACTTAGAAAAGGTTTTATAAAATTTAGAAGAAAAATGAGAAGAATTTAGTCAATTTTTGATGATTTATTTTACTTATAAGGATGTATGAGGCCTTAAAGAGGTTTTGGGGTCTGTAGGTTTCCCATTAGGCATGTCATTATGTATAACAAGAATCTAAAGAGGGTTAGTCCATTCTTAGTGAATGGAATCTAAAACAACTTAAAATACATTAGACCTTAAGCCTATTACATAAAATTGAGCAAGGTCAAGTAATAGAAGAATCAAATGGAAAGATGAAGTTTGAAATTTTATACGTTCTTTGAAGACTTATTTCTTTCTAGATTGAATAAGTGTGTTTGTGCTCAGTTTTTAGATTAGTGATATTTCACAATGTTGACTCCACATGTGGCCAACATTTCCCATTGTATACTCTTGGTTTGGCATGAAAATGGTTGAAAATGGTTGAATATCCTTTTATAATTTAGTAGATTAAGTTTTTATGAAGAATCTTGTCTATAATGGCCAAAGGCCTTT
Organism: Torreya grandis; assembly: GCA_037957365.1. Taxonomy (NCBI): domain Eukaryota; kingdom Viridiplantae; phylum Streptophyta; class Pinopsida; order Cupressales; family Taxaceae; genus Torreya; species Torreya grandis. The sequence continues at coordinate 841,791 of JARHVA010003213.1, forward strand.
GCATTTATAGACTTTTAGAATGATTATGAGACATTGATCTAAGATTAATATCAATGGTGGAGAATGAAACCTTAAATTCATTATATCACACATGGAGTGTGTAATAAACTCCATTTATGACTCTTTTTAGAGTGTGGAAGGAAGTCTTGCAAGAAAAGGGCAATGGATGGTCCTTTTGGAGTGTGTCATAGGCTATGTAAGAGAGGAGTGTGTAAGACAACTTATAAGAGGTGTAAGAGAGTGTGTAAGTGGAAATTTCATAAGTTAAATTTTCCACACTCAAATCCATTCCATTAACTTTCCCCTATGACATCACCAATTTGAGGTAACAAATCCATTTTACTTTTAGGAAAATAAAATATTTCCAAAACCCATGGAATTTTCTATAAGAGGAATGATTACACTGATTAATCCTTGTGATTAATTGGAAATTAGTATAATGGGAATTTGAAATGTTTATTTATCAATAAAATATTAATTTACTTGTCTTGAAATAAGACTTTAAAAAGGTTAATTTAATTCAGGATGCACTAGATAAAATTAATATTATGATACAATCTATTATCCCTATCAAGAATGTGTCACTATGATTTTGGATTAAAACAGAAATTAGATCAATTGGTGTTTTATGATCAAATTAATATGTGATTGAATTAAATTATTTTTATTATATTTTAAATATATAATTAATTAAAATGGAGTGTCTACATCTACTTCTTTGGATTTCAACCAAACTAATTTAGGAATGGGTTTATGCACATCTATTTTAACACAAATTTTAGCATAAGCAATATGTTTCTTGTTGCATGATTTAATTAAATAAACATCATTATTTAAATGGAGTTACCAATATGAGTAAGAATGTATTATACCTAAAATATATAGGGATGTTAAATAGCCTTACCAAAATTGGAGGTACCTTTGGATCTTCTTGTGTAAAGTCAAAGTAGGGCTCCATGGTGTTATGAATAGTTCTGATCTATAAAATAACTAAGGTCCTTTCTCAAACACCTAAGATTTTCCTTTGAGGTGAAGAAAATAATGAATAATACTCTTGACCTATAGTTGGTACCCACTTGTCTATTGACCTTAACCTAGATCTCCAACTCCTCATGCAACCGTCAGCCTACAATCTTGGAAATCAAGGTCCATTTAGTTATGACAATCATTTATTGATTTATTTAATTATGTTTAAAATTAATAAATTTTTATTCTTGAGACATAATGATTTGAAAGGCTTTCATCTAGAGGATTTCATTTTTTTGCATTATTGGCATGTGTTTGTATATTTACAATGAGATTGGATCTTTTGGTAGAGCCAAAAAATAAAGCTTCAAAATCAATAAAAAAATTAGTCCAAAAAAATACAATATCAAAATGTATTTAAATGGGAATAAGTCTATAAATGGTGCATGCACGAACCAATAGAAACCATTTGCAATAAATTCCACTACCAATATCTATTTTCATGTGACATAATTTTATTATCAGTTGTTTTGCATCCACATACAATTTTTTAATAAATTTAAAAATTAACATGATTAATTTTTATAAATAATAATCAAATTTAATGTATAATCATGATTTTATTATTTTATATGAACCAATTAAGATACAAAATTAGTTTTGACCTTCCATTTAAATGTTAGGGTGGTCTACCACTAAGCCACTAACCTTTTTGTAACCAATGCTTCTTGCAAGTATTTCCCATATAAACTTATAAATGTGTTAACCTAATAATAAAATAAACATAAAATATTATATTTTTATTTATTTTATATCTTCAAAATGCTTAAAAATCATAACATTAGTTGAATGCACTATTTGATTTGATGGATGATGGTTGGTTCAAATTTCATAAACTTATTTCATATATCTACTTTCTTGAAATAACAAGAGTATGTATCTGTATTTATATCAAACGCGAAAGTCCCTCAAACCTTTCTTGAAACATGATTAATCTCATGCCCCAAATTATGTGTTTCTTTTGGAATAACATATAGATAAGATAAATAAATTCATTTTCTCACTCAGATATCTAGTGTTTTTCAAAATAGGTGATTTTGAAGCATTAAATATTTTACATTAATATGTTTAACATTAATTTTTGCATTTTAGTCTTTATCATCCATTTGTCTTTTTATCATCTATTTGTCTTTATCATTCATCTCTTTGTAATAATTATGATGAAAAAAATTAGTAATGTTAAATATAGGTAAATTTATGAGCCTTATATCTAGAGAATAAATCTTCTTCTTTATATTTTTTAATAAAATATAATCACCTACTATCCTTAATCTCTACAAATTAGGGAAACTCTCAAATTAAAATGCTTATATATAATAAACAAATAATATATTATAATAAATATAAGGCACTCTACATATTTTTAAATAATAAATTTAATAGTTGTAAATGATTTAATTAGATATGAAGGTAAAAGGAAGCAAGTGATTCAATTCAAATAATGTAAAAAATGTTATATTTTCAAGGAAACTAACAATAAAATTGAAATTATTTCTTCATATTAGATATTCACCTTAAATTTATGGAGAACAAAAAATGCCAAGAAGATTAAAATACACAATAGGCATTTTCAATTCCTTCAAAAACCATTTATTTCAAAAATCCATGCACTAGATAATGAATAAGGTCAACATTATATGAAGTGATGAAACAACTTGAAAAATAAAATAAAAATCTCAATGTCAAGAGAGACAGAACCTCGATTCCAACATCTAGAGAGATAGATCCCCGACTCCATAAGAGTTTGATTGCAAATTAAGAAAAATATAAAAATTCAGACAATTAATCCAAAATAAATAAATAACAAAGAACATTTAGTACATACCAAAGAGACATTACTCTATTGTCCATGACTCCCACTAATTATATTTACAACAATTAGTATAATTTTAGGATTACCAAACATTTGTAATTAAAGAACCTTTATTAAAATAATAGTTATTTTAATATTTTAATCATTATCTATACCACCAACTATGCCACATAAAATTTTCATTTATTTTTAAAATCTATTTTTTAACTGTACTTCTAAAATAAATCCAAATCTCTTGGAAAGTTGGGGTAAACTCAATTTTTATCACTACTCTTCCTTTAACATTAAGTCCCAAGTATTTTAATTTATAAATTAAAATGATGGGTTTGTAATTATAATATAAAAATATTTTTGAATGAAATGAAGATTTTAGTGTCTTATTATTAATTTTAAGATATATTAAAAGTAATATTTAATATTAGATAGTAAGACATATATTATAAGGTATTTGAACACAACTAATCAATATATGGGAAAAATAATTTTATGTCTCTTAGGTCTTTTGGTGATCATATGTGACCCAAGCTTGATATATATATTTAGCTTGAAAAACATTCCTTCACCATTTTTACAAATCGATCTAACAACTCACAATCCTTTTTCAATGTAGAAAATAGTCCATTTCAAAGAAATGAGATGCTTCTCTACCATTCATATGTTTGATCAATGGCATGGCTTAGGTGGATAATTTCAATTCATCCATGCTAACATTTTCTATGGAATGTGTAGTGAGCTCACATGCCCAAAAAAACATGTTAAGTAAAAATATCCTAACATTTGTTGGCATGGTAAATACATTGAATTTTTGGGCTCTAATTTGACTTAGAGTGGGATTAAGAGGATAAAATGACCTAGTTTGAACGGTTAGTCATTCCAAGTGTGACAAGAAAATGGTGGTATGGTGTACCTAGTATATATATATTAATATTTGTCGGTATATTAATTTTCCTAAAAGTATATTCACACTAGGATAGGGTGACCCAACACATAACACTTTGTTAGAGATATGTCATCTATTAAAATTTGTAATATCATATTAATATCATTATGATATGAGTGGATTTATCCTTGCAGTGTCCCCTTCCTAACTTATGACCCTCTTTTTTACTTTGTTTGCATTTACCTACTGTCATCAACCTAGATTATGATGTCTTTAAGAAATATTTATTTTGGAGGACGTAATCAATTGAGTTGATGATCACTATTTTTTGTGAAATTATTTATATTCCATTGATCAGTGTGATGATATTGAATAAAGTCAAGTTTTTACAACTGGGGATTGATATGTATTTATAAGGTTCCTATTTTGTATTTCTAAATATATGAATAAAAAATAAGTTTTGTTTGTCATCACAAATTCACATTAGAAAGAAGAAGATGAGTTACAGTTAAGAGGATTTTTCATCCAGAAAGATAATCTAGTATAAAGGCCTTGAAGATATAAAAAATAGGAGCTACATTTGTGAAATTTACTAAATCTTTGAAGTCTACAACTATGGTCTACTTAGGGCTTCTTCGATCCATATTGGCTTCACCTACAACCATCTCTCACAAAGTGCTACATGATAAGTGGGAGATTAATATGCTGACAATTCAACCAAAGATAATTATCCATAAATAAATATCTCTTTATTTTATAATATGGTTGATATAGTTGATATTTTTTGTCTCATGTATTAAATACTATAACTTAATACATACCTCTTACTTTATTATTATAATTTATATATTAAATACCCATAGTTTTTTGTTGATAGTTTTTTTTGATGAAATATATCTATATATTAGATTAAAAAAATATAAAAATAATTCACAAAAAAATAAGGTGGCATGAAAGCATGCCACAACACACTAAGCAGAGCTTAAGAGCAAAATCAAAAGTATCAAAATCTAGGCAAAGCCTAAAAATAAGTCACTAAGTGACTAAGTCATAAAAATAGATAAATTTTATGTATCAAGAATAAGGCCAGACAATGGTGGATCCATATTATTAGGACCCTAGTTCAAACTTGGAAAATCATTTCCATCTAGAATAAACTCCTAGCCAGTAACTTGGGCAATATCCATATCATCATCTGCTTGTGTCTAAGTGGGTGAGATAGCCAAAGAGAGCCTAGGGAACTTATCCATCATATCCACATAGCCTTCAGGTGGCACCCCCAATAATTTGGGTGAGGAAAAGAAGGAGGATCACCCTAACCATGATACTCAACAAGGGAATGAGGTAGTGGCTACCATCATCACTACTACCCAAGAGGGGAGACACATTGGTATGGGGTGATGCTATGAGAGAAGTATTTAGAATGACTAGAATGATGCCTATCATAAGGAAGTTAATGCACTTTATCATCCTCTCTAGGATCCCTGGGTAGAGAAGGTGTAACTTGAGCTATAACACAAGGATCATATCCCCAATGGGAGAGGAGATCCTGAAGATGTTTGAGCTCCATAACCACTTTATTGGCTTGAAATTGAATCTAAAAAAAACATTAGAGATAATAAAATATTTTTAAAAAGCATAAACATTATAATCAATAAAAACATGATTAAATTATAATTATTTCTTTCTTTCCAAATCTAAAAGAGAATATCCACTCTGAAAGTATGCCAGACTTATGTGTATTTGAAGGGCATCATAGGTTTGTCTCCAAGGAGGATGAGCTTATAAAGGAAGAATTCAAGATGGAAAGGACTAAAAATATCATGGATCCAAGTCTATACCCTTTTAGCTTTGAATAGTACTAGAAGAGATGAAGAAGCATCTCAAGGTGGCCACATAAGGGGCAAGTAGGCAAGTAGACTCTAAGCTGAATGAGTCTTCTGCCAACAGGTAAGCCTTGATGAAGTATACAAGTAGACTCTAAGCTGAATGAGTCTCCTGCCAATGAGTCTTATGAATTCCTCTATGGTAAAGATTAAGGGCATTGATATAAGGGACTTCTACTAGGGGAACTTCATTATGAGAAAAAATAGGAGACCACCAAAGAGAGTGGGAGTTAGAAGAGATCCTATTATGAAAACTAAAGCCATTTCAAATCAACCATGACTTAATATTTTCCCAAGCCTTCCAGATGATTTTAGACACAAAGGACCCAATGATCTGGATGGGAGACTGGATGAAGAGTAAATTAGGGAAGCTGAGCCCTTTTTAAGATTTCTTTCCTTTGGGAAAGCCTAAGGAGATATAGTGTCTAAATAACACCTTCCAAGCTTCTAGGCCCTCAATAGCCCACACAATTCATTTGGCACATAAGGTAGTTCCCTGTCAAGCTATGTCGATGAGTCCCATCCCTCCTAATCACACATGAGGCAACAATATTTCCAAGCCATCCTATGAAATCCTTTACCTTATGGGGAATTGGCCTAATGGAAATCTTTGAGTAGTTTCTCTAATTTTTGGTAACATGTTTTGGAAGGTACCTAGAATGATGAGTAGTACACATGGGTGGATGCAAGAATTTTTTAACAGATTTAAAATTTTCTTTCTAATGAAAGAGACTTGGTCACCCAGTAATCTAACTTCTAAGCAACTCTGTCAACAACATATTTCCACTACAAAGGTGGTAAAGCATTGAAATCAAATGGGATGCTAAGAAATTTAAATATTTCATCATGTTAGATCCAATTCTAACTAAATTTATCATCCCACACTGGCAGAGAGAGGTATAATTATCTATAATAATGAGTTTTCTTTTATTGGATTCTAGATCCAAAGGCCAAGCAGAAGGTGTCAAGACACTATAAGGCATTATCCACATTGGCTTCATCTTCAATGAGGGTAAGGAAGGAGTTCCCTACAAAGTTTCCATTAATAAATTGCATATCTTCATGTGGATTATTTGCATCAAGAGGGAGATAAATTCCCTTAACAAGGCCACTAGCTTGGGCATTGCTAAGAAGATATATAAAACCCTCAGCTATAAGAGCATAAAAGGTGGTAATTAGAGGGAACTCTTGGAAAATGGAATGAAATAAGTAAAATTACTCAAAGGTGACTCCATTAATGGAGAGGACAATCAAAGCATATGAGGAAAACAATTGAATGGTTTGAGTGAAGATGGGCCTGAAGCCCAAAGCTTGAAGCATGGCTAGGTTAAAAGGCCATTCAATGCAATCATAAGCTTTTTCAAAGTCAATTTTTATGAACATATCTTGTTGCTTAGACCACCTATCCCAATCCATCTATTGATAGATGATAATGATGTTATCCAAGATATAATGACTTTTGATGAAGCTCATTTGTTCTAGATGCACAATGAGAGGCAACATATTACACATCTAAATTGCCAAAGCCTTGGAAATAATTTTATAGGAAACATTCAAGAGGGTGATGGGATTCTAGTTATATATCAACTTAGTATCTCCTTACTTAGGTAAGAATTTGATATTTCCTTTATTTATATTTTTACCTAGTGAATGTGCGTGAAACACTTATTGATATACCTTATGCAAATCACTACCCATTAGATCCCAAAGATTTTTGTAGAATTCATAATGGAAGCCATCAATGCTAGGGGCTTTGTCATTAGTGATGTGAGACACTACTTCATGTTAATCATCAATAATGAAGGGCTTATCACAAATCACCCACTAGGCAGGAGTGAGTTTGCATGGAACCACTAAAAGGCATTGATGAAGGGAAGTTTCATGATTAGTGAAAGACAATTGAGCTTTAAAAACTTACTTATAATCATGGAAAAAATATTTCATAATTTGTGGAGTCTCTATGAGTTTATTACTAGCCTCAGTAATGATTTGTATTTACTACTTTGAGTTTTTAGCTCATAATATTTGAAAGAACTCCTTAGAAGCTGTGTCCCTTATTTCAAGCCTGTTGTTCCCAAAATCCGTCACTTGCTTTTATGGAAAACATACCAATCATTTTGGTCTTGTAGACCAAAATTCTATCTTTTCTTTCTCAAAAATGTTCTGAGTAGTTAAGTTTTTCAAATATTCAAGCCTTTTCAGCTAAGGAAGTCGCAGGTTCAATAGGTAGGCTTTCTTTAAAGGAAGCTCAAAACACTTAAGGCTTTTCCTTAGTGTTTTGAGGATGGTTCAATGCCAAAGTTAAATAAAAATACTTAATGGTGGGTTTCAAACAAATATAATGAACCACTTTGAACAATTGAACCATTGAACCCCTTCTCCATAAGGTTTAAAGGTTCAATGAGTTCAACGAGTTCAACAAGTTCAACAACTTTGGCACACTTAAAGAAAAGAAGCCTTTGAAGAGTTAACATTGAATCAATGAACCATTGAACCTTGAACCATTTTGGTCCAAAGGTTAAAGGTTCAATGAGTTCAATAAGTCTAAAAGACTTAAAAAAAAGAAGGAATCAAAGAGCAAAGATTGAACTATTGAACCATTAAACCTTGAACCAAAAAAGAGTTTAAGGGTTCAACGAGTTTAAAGGTTCAAATGACTTAGACGGCCTTAGAAAATATAAAAAGTTTAAAGCTTCAAAGAAATCAAAGAAATAAGATTGAATCATTGAACCATTTAACCTTGAACCATTTTGGTTCAAATGTTCAACAGGTTTAATGAGTTCAATAAGTTTGATGGACTTAGAGAATAAAAGGCTTCAAAGAAAGAGAATGAATTGTTGAACCATTTAACCTTGAACTTGAAAGGTTCAAAAGGTTTAAAGAGTTCAATGTTTGAAAGGAAGCTTTGAGTGAATGGATGAGGTGGAAGATTTTAGAAAGAAGTTCAAAGAAATGGTTCAACTGAAGAAGAAAAATAAAGTGAACGCAGCCCTTCACAAAATGATTGAACCATTGAACCTTCAAACCAAAAGAGTTCAAGGTTCAAGGTTCAAGGTTCAAAGAGGTTTAAGGTGACCAATGACATCTCTATGGATGTCAAATTTAGGGTGATGGAATAACTATTGGTTTTTAAAAGACCTGAGAACAAGCTCAGTGACCAGCCCAGAAAGGAGCCGAAGGAGCCAGCATGAAGTGAGAAGATATCCCTAAGGGCTCAGATCACCAAAAAGAGACAAAACATGGCAAGGAAAGAGAGAATGACTATAGGAAATTTAGAAATATCTATAGGGGAGTTATTTCTAGTAAGTGGAATAGTCCATCGAGTAGACATTAGGGAACACAAACATTCAAGGATGCAACCTATTTTTCTTCATTAAGTAAAGGAAAATGGATAGCCATGTAAACATCATTAAGAAGACTAGACAAACCATGCTGAGGAAGGGATATTTTGAGATAATTTAGAACACCAAAGTCAAGGCCAATGCCCTATTCTAGCATGGCCCTTTCACAAATATTCAATGCATTCAATTCAGCATGGGCCATTTTTTATGAAAACAAGTGCCCAAGTCTTTCTTGTGATCCTATATATTGTCATCTCTCATTTTGTATAAGTGGGATCTCTTTGTTATTAGAGGTGAAGCTCTACCCAAATTGAAAGGCATTCCTGAGACTTTGAGCTTATACTGTTAATCATATTTTGTTAAATGAATGAGAAAGTAAGTGACCTTTCAAACTTTGTGGTGGAATAAACTTGTGTCATCTAAGAAATTATTCTTATGTTTGTTTCCTGAATACAGTCTTGTCCATTTTAATCAAATAAGCAGAACAAGTGGAATTAAGCTAGAAGATGTCCTGAAGATGACTGTGGGAGACTTTGTGCTACCATAATCACCTTCAATTTATGTTTTATGTAAAGGATATTGGAGAGACTTTAAGATCCCCTTATCCTTCATGACCTTTTACTCTGTTGTATTTGAAGTGGAGACTTTGAGCTACACATCAAACTACTATATTCAATTTCTTGAATCAGTGGGAGGAACAATGAAAGACTTTGTGATTTCATTGGTTTCTTGGAAGAATCTTGCTATTTGTTGAATATCACTTCTAAAAAAATTGAAGTGCCTTTTTATTAATTACATCAGAATTCTCCTCTATTCTATGAACATCATCTCTAAAAAAAGAGAGATGGATGGTATGATTTCACCCTTGTGTGTATTTTCCATATATATATATATATATATATTCTATAGCATATAATAGTTTATAGGGAACCTCCCCTTGATGAGAGGAGAGATTTATCTCCTTATGATGTGGTAAACCTACACATTTTGCTGATTAAATCTCCTCATGCTATGGTTGATGTAACTATTTTGCCATCAGTCAGCTGGTGACAAAATTTTCACCCAACAGTTTTTGGTGACTCTATTGGGGAATGAAGACCATTTCCAATATTTTTCTAGTCTACTCAAATTGAAGCATTTCATATCACTGGGGGACAATGTGAAGTAGGAAAGAACACTACTAGCTTCACGCCAACAATTTTGGCAACTCTGTTAGGGAAGAACAAACAACTTGAAGCCTCAAGCTTCAAATTGAAGCAGTTCTAATTCTTTTCCATATCCATTTTAGCACTCTGGCAGATCCACTATACACATGAAGCTAGAGAGCTCAAGGAATTATTGACCCTATATTTGAGCTTGTGCAGCTAAGTAATTTTGATCTTTCCCATCCACAAACTCACCTTTAGCAAACTAGGAGTTTTCCTCCTACAAACATCAGGTCCCCAATACTAGGCAAAGCTACTCTTTCCTCTACTAGTAGAGCTTTGTCTATACATATGCCATAGAGATTTATTATCCCTCCTTTCAATAGCCATATCATGGCATTCTAAGGCTCCTAGGGTAATAATTTTGGTCCTCTAAATCTAAACCCACCTCTACATGAACTACCTGATAGTTCAAGGAAAAATTTCCCCAAGTTCTATAGTGATGGGAAGGTTCATCCTTATGAACATATAACAGCCTTTTACATAGCTTGTGGTGTGATAGGTGTTGAATATGAAGACATTGTAGTTAGAATATTTATGGAAACATTACAAGGTGCTACTGCAAACTAGTTTTATCATCTACAAGCACAAACAGTGACTAACTGGAACACTCTCAAGGCCAAATGTGAGGCCAAGTTCAAACTTGCAAAAGATGTACATGCCATATTATCCCAGATTACATAAATGAAGAAGGAGCCTCATGAACCCATGAGAGACTTCATTACCAAATTTGATAAGTTGAGGAACAAGATTCTAATAATTGATCAATTGACACCTGAGAATCTCAAATGTTTCTTCATCAATTCTTAGCTTCCTAAAGTGAGTTTCCTGTTGAGATGAACTAGCCAAATAGATCTTGTTATAGTTCAAATTTTGGTGACTGAAGTTGAAGATGACCTTATCTTGGTAGGAAATATAAGAAGAGATCCTAACAGAGGTAAATCTTCTTCATTATCTAGATATTCTTCTACAGGCACCACTGATCTGATGGTGTAAAAGCTAACAAATAAATTTCTGGCTCTCAAAAAATAAATGGCACAAGGGATGTCTATTCCTCATTCGTATCAAGATATAACAAGGAGGATGTTTCCCAACTATTCATATTAGGGAAATGCTACCAAAAATCAAGAGAAACCAAATTGCCTTCCTCCCCCATCAGGGAAGCTTGTCATTGAAGTATCACTAGCTAACTCTAGTTAGTTATATTGAAGCTGAATCTGATTTTTATTTCCAATCTAAGTTGAACCAAGAAGATGATGTTGATCTCTTTGTAGAAGGATAAAAAGAATCAGCTAGTGACTCCAACATTGGTTTCTTGAATTACCAGGATGAACCTAAAAGTAAAGGTGAAGCATTTGATGGATCATATGTAGTATTTATTAGGTCCCAGAACTAGTTAGCTCAATAAGTGAATAAAATAAAAATAGGGGAAGAATATCGACCAATAATTTCAATTGTTAAATGAGGAACTTCATTGCCTTTCTAATCAAAGGACATGGTGATCACTAAAAAAGTAAGTACCTCAAATATTCCTTCATCTTTTGCTTCAAATTCGTAGACCAGTCTTACACCTAGAAAAAACTAGATTCATGGACTACCTTCCTCTATTTTAAATTCATTTCAGTCATTTGATATAATTGACCATTTTAAAAAGACTAAAATTCAAATGTCTGAGTTTGAATTCTTGCAATCCAACCTTGAGTAGTTGGATAAGTTAGTTCAATGAGTCAAGAATAAAGCCATCCCTACAAGACAAGAAAATTTGAAAGCAACTTGTGATCCCCTAAAGAAAACACCTACCCAAAATAATCTTATGATTACTACTCTAGCTGCCCCTGGAAAGATAGAATCATTTTATGTCTCCTTATTGATAAATGATCTTTAATTGAATAATTGCATTATTGATTTTGGTGCATCTAATAATGTCATGCCCACTAAGGTGGTAGAATATCTTGGTCTCACATTGACTAAGACCTTCAAGAGATGTTTCTCCATTGAAAACAAATAAGTGCCTTTGTTGGGACAAATCAAAGATGCTCAATTTTCATTTGTGGCCTTTCTAGATAAGAGAATTAAAATAACAGTCCTAGTGGCTAACGCCCCAACCTCCTATGGCATTCTTCTTGGGAATTTTTTTGCAAGGATGTTGGTGGAGAATTAAACATGGACCTATCTGAGGTGAGAATCCTTTTTAAGGGTGTCATGCAAAGGCTACTTCTTGAGAAGTAGGTGAAGTACATTGTCACCCAAACATCAGCCCCTAAAGCTCAAATTCTATTTAAGTCTTTTAGCATGGGTAATTACTTTCCATCTACTGAAGACATTCATGTTTCAGTAGATAAAAATTATATAGGTGAAAATCCAAAAAAATCAAATAAGACATCAAAAAAATTAGTAGGGCACAATACACATGAAAAAGGATCTTCCCTTCCTGATGAAGAAAAGTATGAAAGAAGATCAAATTCTAATGATATTGGGATTCTAGAATTTGATGGCAGTAACTCTTCAATTGGTTCTAGAGCTAGAGTTGTTTTGATATCTCTATAAGGAGATATTTTTCCATATGCATATAAGTTACAGTTTAGTAACACCAACAACATTGTTGAGTATGAAATGTTACTACTTGCATTAAAGGCTACTCAAGATAAAGATGTTAAACTTCTTCATGCCAAAGGAGATGCTAAAGTGATAGTTTGTCAAGTGAGGAACCTATATCAAACTAAGAATGAGAGAGTGTGACATTATTGTAATTTGGTTTGGGACTGCATTGAAATCTTTAATGCTTTTAGTATTTTTGCCATGCCTAGAGAATTGAATAGTCATGCAGATGCATTGGCTGTCTTTACAACTCTCTTGGTTCCTCACCAAGATTTCAAAGAAGATAGGTACACTATCGAGTTAGTCTTTTGAGCAAGTGTACTTGATAATGCTAAACATTGGCAGGCATTCAATGGTGATAACCAAATCATTACTTTTCTAGAACAAAGAGATAGCTTTGAAAAGCTTCAATTTGAAGGCAGTGAATCTCCACCATGGGAATCAGCTTTGAAGATAAATTCAAAAGCTAATGAAAAGTTCTTTCAGATCAAAGGGAATAAAATTCCCAAAAGATTAGTTTCTCTTGAAAAACTATTTGACAAGCATGACAAGTTTATCAAAGAACAATAAATAGATTCAAAATCTTCCAAGGATTTTGATCAAATCAATTTGAGTACAGAAGACAATCCAAAAATGGTTAACATTGGGAATTGTTATACCCATAATGAAAAAATCAAATTTATCACTCTTCTTCACCATTACATTGATGTTTTGGAATATTCATATGATGATCTGAAACCTATCAAATCTAAAGAAATCAAGCACAAAATTCCTCTCAAGATTGGGTCACTGCCTCACAAACAGAAGCAACGGTAGTATAACCCAAAGATATTAGGCATGATTTTGTTTGAGATACAGAAAATGTTGAATGTAAGGATTATTTTCCCAATCCATCATTCCACCTGAATTGTGAATATAGTCCCTGTAAGAAAAAAGAATGGAAAAATTTGCCTATGTATTGATTTTAAAAATCTAAATCAGTCATGTTTAAAAGACAACTATCCCCTGCTTATCATGGATCAATGATTGTAGATAGTGACTAGCACTAAAATGTTACAATGTTAGATGGATTTTCAAGATATAATCAAGTGGAAGTTGGTGAAATAGACCAACATAAGACCTCTGTCACAACACCTTGGGGCACTTTTGCATATCACAGAATGCCTTTTGGTTTGATTAATACTGGCACAACCTTCTAAAGAGCAATGGATCTTGATTTTAGAAATGAAATAGGTAAGTTCATTTTGGTATACCTTGATGACTTGACAGTCTTTTCTAAACATTATCCTGATCACGTGCATCATCTTCAACAAGTGCTGGAGTGATGTGGGTAGAATGATATTTCTCTTAATCCCAAGAAATCAATTTTTGGATTTACTGAAGGGAAACTCCTTGGTCACACTGTGTCCTAAGAAGGCATAAAGATTAACCCAAAAAGGGTCAAATCTATTCAAGAGCTTTCTCTTCCTACCAATCAAACTACAGTTCACTCTTTCTTTGGAAAGGTGATCTTTCTATGAAGGTTCATTTCTAAATTCATAGAGAAGACTCGCCACATTGTTAATATGATTAAAGGCAAAGCTACTTTCAGCTAGACTGAAGAAGGCAAATCAGCATTTCAAGACATCAAGGAAGCTATCACCCATGCCCCAATTCTAGTTTTTCTTGATTATACCAAAGACTTTATGATGTATAGCTATGCTTCTGAACATATGCTTTTAGCCATCTTGGTTTAGTAAAATAAAGAAGGTGTGGAATCTTCTATATCTTTTATGAGCTATCCTCTTAAAGCTCATGAGCTAAAGTACTCAAACATGGAGAATCATGCTTATGCTGTGGTAAAGGTGGTAAAGCACTTCCATTTTTATATCTTAAACTCACACACTATTGCTCTAGTTCTTGATACAACAGTCAAGTCCATATTATCTCAATAGGAGTTTGGAAATAAAAGGGGTAATTAGATTGCCAAAATCTAGGAGTTTGATCTTATTATCAAACCAAGAAAGCTTATGTGGGGAAGGGGTCTCTACCAATTAATTGCTGACAACATACCAAAAGAAGTAGGGCATGAAGAAATAAAAGTTAAAGACACACCAATAGTTCTCTTTGTCACCACTACAAATGAGTGGTATTCGAATATTGCTCATTTCCTTACCTATGGTGAGTGTCTTGCTCACCTATCTCATAAAGAAAAGAGGACTATTAATTTGAAAGCTTCCAATTTTTCTCTATGGGATAATGGTCTGTATAAGAAGAACCTTTATGGGGTATTCCTTTACTATGTGGATAAAGGACAATAGAATAAACTTTTGGATTCCTTCCACAATTTGGCTTATGAAGGACATTTTTTTGTACTTGTGACTGCCCTAAAGATTCTATGAGCTAGGTACTATTGGCCTATTTTATTTCAAGATTCATATGCTTGGGTGCGTAGATGTGAGTTGTGTCAGCAGTTCATTGGTAAACCCAAGTTGGCTGCATTACCTCTCAATCTCATGATGATAGAAGAGCCATTTTAGTAAAGGGGAATTGATTTTATTAGTGTTGTGAATCCATCCTTGAGTGATAGACATGATTATGTCCTTACAGCCACAAATTACTTTATCAAGTGGGTGGAAGCCATTCTAGTCAAGCATGCCACTTCAGAGGTGGTATGTAATTTCCTTAAGGAAAACATCATTTTCAGGTTTGGAGTCCCAAATAAGATTGTAACAAACAATGTAGCCTATTTATCTTCTCATGAGATTACCCAGTTGTGTTACTATTATGGGATTATTCTCTCCCACTCATCTGACTATTATCTATAAGGAAATGGTCAAGTAGAATCAAGCAACAAGAACTTGGTGGTCATTATCAGGAAGCTGGTGGATCATAATCAGAGAACCTAGCGTAAAGCATTGCCTGATGATTTATGGGTAGACAAAATTACACCCATGAGGGTAATTGGTATGTCCTCATTTCAATTATGTATGGTCTCAATGTAGAGATACCAATCACCCTAGAATTACTAGTGTTAAATTAGCAAAGGTAGTAGATGATTCAACTTTTGAAAGTTCCATCGATAAGAGGATTATGTGGTTGACTAAACTTAATGAGCAACGAACTATGGTGGTGGACCGAATTGTTGTGCATCAAAGTCTAGTGAAGAAACTCTTTGACCAAAAAGCAAAGATCTGTGATTTTTAGATTAGAGATGAAGTCTTATTGTGGGAAAAGAGGAGAGAACGAAAAAGAATGCATGGAAAATTCGATTCCTTATGGAGAGGCCTATTTTCCATTCATCATTTAAATAGTGAGAATAATTTCTTACTAAAATATCAATATGGAATGCCATTTACTTTGCCTCACAGTGGGTAGCATCTAAAGCACTTCAATCCTTGAAGTGTCAGATAAATCAATTTATATATATGTATAGTCTTTCTTTGTTTTGTGTTTTTCATTTGTTTTTGGCACCTTTATTTTTGGGTAAGCATGACTCTGTAGCCCAATGGCATAAATTAAGGCACTAAGATTTTAGATTCTACTCCCTTCGATTGCTTCAGTTTTCAATCAATAGAAGTTCCCCAACTGGAGCTAGCTGTTATTCCTAAAATCTATCACTTGATTTTGTAGACAACATACTAACCATTTTAGTCTTGTAGACCAAAATTCTCTCTTTTCTTTCTAAAAAATGTTTTGAGCAGTTAAGTTTTTCAAATATTCAAGCCTTTTCAGCTAAGGAAGTCACAGGTTCAACTGGTAGGCTTTCTTCAAAGGAAGTTCAAAACACTTAAGGCTTTTATTTAGTGTTTTGAAGATGGTTCAACACCAAAGTTCAATCAAAAGACTTAACTTCAGGCTTCAAACAAATATAATGAACCACTTTGAATCATTGAACCATTGAACCCCACCTCTGCAAGGTTTAAAGGTTTCATGAGTTCAATGAGTTCAACAACTTTAGTGGACTTAAAGATAAGAAGCCTTCAAAGAGTTAACATTGAATCATTAAACCATTGAACCTTGAATGATTTTGGTCTAAAGGTTCAAGGTTCAATGAGTTCAATAAGTCTGAAAGACTTAAAGAAAAGAAGGAATCAAAGAGAGAAGATTGAACTATTGAACCGTTAAACCTTAAACCAAAAAAGAGTTCACGGGTTCAATGAGTTCAAAGGTTCAAATGACTTAGATGGACTTAGAAAATCTAGAAAGTTTGAAGCTTCAAAGAAATCAAAGAAATAAGATTGAATCATTGAACCATTGAACCTTGAACCATTTTGGTTCAAAGGGTCAACGGGTTCAATGAGTTTAATAATTTCAATGGAATTAGAGAATAAAAGGCTTCAAAAAAAGAGAATGAATCATTGAACCTTAAACCCGAAAGGTTCAAAAGGTTCAAAGGTTTAACGGTTCAAAGAGTTCAAATTTTGGAAGGAAGCTTTGAGTGAATGGATGAAGTGGAAGATTCCAGAAAGAAGTTCAAAGAAATGGTTCAACTGAAGAAGAAAAAGAAAGTGAATGTGGCCCTTCACAAAATGATTGAACCAATGAACCATTGAACCTTCAAACCAAAAGAGTTCAAGGTTCAAAGAGGTTCAAGGTGACCAATGATGTCCCCATGGACGTCAAATTTAGGGTGATGGAATAACCGTTGGTTTTCAAAAGACCTAAGAATAAGCTCAGTGACCAACCCAAAAAGGAGCTGAAGGATCCAACATGAAGTGAGAAGATAACCCTGAGAGATCGGATCACCAAGAAGAGACAAAATGTGGCAAGGAAAGAGATAATGACTATAGGAAATTTAGAAATATTTATAGGGGATTTATTTCT
Source organism: Torreya grandis (assembly GCA_037957365.1). NCBI lineage: Eukaryota > Viridiplantae > Streptophyta > Pinopsida > Cupressales > Taxaceae > Torreya > Torreya grandis. The sequence continues at coordinate 859,346 of JARHVA010003213.1, forward strand.
AATAGGTGGAACAGTCCACTGGGTAGACATTAGGGAACACAAACATTCAAGGATGTGGCCTAGTTTTATTCATTGATTAAAGGTGAATGGAAAGCCATGTAAACATCATTAAGAAGACTAGACAAACCATGCTGAGGAAGGCACATTTTAAGATAATTCAAAATGTGAAAATCAAGGCTGATGCCCTATTCTAGCATGGCCCTTTCATAGATATTTAATACATTCAATTCAGCATGGGCCATTTTATTAAAAGAAGCCCAAGTATTTCTTGTGATGCTATATATTATAATATCTCATTTTGTATAAGGGGGATCTCTCTGTTATTAGAAGAAAAGCTCTACCCAAATTAAAAGTCATTCTTAAAAATTTGAGCTCAAACTATTAATCATATTTTGTTAAATGAATGAGAAGGCAAGTGACCTTTCAAACTTTGTGTTGGAATAAACTTTTGTCATCTAGGAAATTATTCTTATGCCTATTTTCTAAATATAATCTTGTCCATTTTAATCAAACAAGTATAACAAGTGGAAGTAAGCTGGAAGATGTCCTAAAGCTGACTGCGGGAGACTTTGTGCTACCATAATCACCTTCAATTTGTGTTTTGTGTAAAGGATATTAGAAAGACTTTGAGCTGCCATTATCCTTTGTGACCTTTTACTCTGTTGTAGTTAAAGTGGAGACTTTGAGCTATGCTTTAAACTAATGTATTCAATTGCCTTAATCAGTGGGAGGAATAATGAAAGACTTTGTGATTTCATTGGTTTCTTCTAGTTTCTATTGCTACCCAGGAAGAATTTTGTTGTTTGCTGAATATCACTTCTGAAAGAAGAGAAGTGCCTTTTTAGTAATTACATCAGAATTATCCTCTATTCTATGAACATCATCTCTAAAAAAAGAGAGATGGATGGTATGATTTCACCCCTGTGTGTATTTTCCATACACACACACACACACACACACACACACACACACACACACACACACACACACACACACACACACACACACACACATATATATTATATAATAGTTTATAGTATATATATAATGTTGTATCTTATGGTTTGTGTCTTGGTAGTTGAATCAAGTGTTAGATAAGTTAATATATAAGACTCACTAAGAGTGCCTCACATCCCTGACTTAGATTTTCACAAACTCCTTGAGGTCTTGGGAGAGGTCTACTTATACACATACCCTTTTTGTGGTCTAAAAGAGTAGAAATAATTTTATTCATGACAAATCACATGGCCTATAGAGGATCCTATCTAGTGAATAAAGTGTTAGTATGGGAGTGGGAGGCATATAAATTTAGCCCAAACTAAGACTTTAAGAGTAGTGTGCTCTGAGACCATAAAGTCTCATGTCTAGGGGGAGAAAACCATAAGCAAGTTCCTAACATACCAAGTGGTAGATTTATGGAGGATTCCTCTGGCATGGGATAAGTTAGAAAAGTGGAAGAGAAAGAAACCTTTAGTCATGTTCTAGATGCTCTCTAGTTTAATGTTGTGACATGCCTAGTGAGTTTGAACACAAGTCCATAGCATACTTTTAGAGGGGGTTCTTTTGATAAAATATCCTATTAAACAAAAATTCTCTATCCATTTACATGCAAAATTAAATTTAGGAATACGCAATATAACATCAGGTTCTGAAGCATTAGCTCATGGTAAACATTTAGGATAAACTTCCTTGGGTGCTTATAGGGGGCCATTGATCGGTTCTCCTTCATTGTTCTCCATAGCTAAAATAGTTGGGATAGAATGGGGAGAAGACATTATAAAGGTTGGCTTCACCTAAAGGAGAGAAACCCTAAATGGAAATAAATGTTAAGTCCCATAGGTGACTAACACTATGGTATGACACAAGGCTAGTTAAAAAGAAAAACAAGGGATAAATCAATGGTGTATATAGAGAAAACCCTAACAAAGCAAAAAACATCCCAACTCAAAGATCTAAAATCCCAATCTCATTGTCACTCTTTTGATTTAACTAGTTTTGTTTATATATTTTACTTCCTACCTAATGGAATTTTAGTATTTATAGTTCTTGCTATATCACCTTAAGTTTACATAGCTCTTGCCTTAGTGTGTAATGAAACTCTAGACCAAGTAAGGTATTTCATCCTCTATCTACTTTGAGATTGTGTTTTGGTTTACATAATATACTTATTAAAACATCCTTATACATAACCCTTATTTATAGCTATAGATCACTTTATGTAATGATGTCTTATATGTGTGTTTGATTTAGAATGCTCTTCTACCTTTTTCCTCTTTATAAGATCTTTATATTTAAAAAATGTGCAATTCAAATCTAAGTATATCAAAATAATATCATAGTAGAAATAAATTTAATTAAAATAAAAAATATTTTAAAATATTTGAAATGTACAAATTTAGGGTTTTGATAAGAATAATGATTTTTTATAAATTTGTAGATTGTTTGAGCCTAAAATTAGGTGGAAATAGGTTTGGAAACTAAGGTAAATATGACTCAAATATTTTAGTGCAAATAAATAACTTCTAAAATTTGACTAAGATTGGAGTGCTACATTTATGGTTGTTGTGAGATATCCAAAAACTTGGTTCAATTTATCATAATTCTTTACATATCACTAATAAATCCTCCTTTTTTGAAATCCTAATCATCTTTAAAAAAACTTAAAAATAAATTATTCAATTGAAAGGAATATATTTATCAAAGCCTCATTCTTATAATATTTGGAAACTAACACTTTAGGTACTTTAACAAACAACTGTTTAATACAAATCTTAATCTTTATGTGGATTTTCATCTATTGCCCTCCACTTCACTCAACGAATCCCAACACCTTCCTTTTTTTCGGTTGGTTGGATCTCTTTTAATCATGTCATATGGATTTTAAAATGCAAATAATATTAGCTTTAAAGTGTAAACAATAATAGCGTACAACCTCATAATAAAACCCGATCAAGAATTACAGGAAAATTGATTTAAATTAAGTTCAATATTCATCCTTTTTGCCCCATGAACATTGTTGGCATTGTGAAAATTTGTCCATAGATGATGTCCTTTTAAGACTACTGACCGAATATTTCCAAGGCAACTTGAGTCAAGGGCCATGGCCTCAACCTCATCTTTAAAAAATAAAGAGAGATTTGACAAAATGTTTATATGTTTATAATCTTCTCATCAGGTGGGTGGGAATTCAAACTCAAGATTGAATTTGAGGGGTTATTCATAATTTCAATGTGAATGTGGTATAATGCTTTAACCCTTCTAACATGAAAAGTTATATAAATATTTATTTTATATTTTAAAATAAATGTTATAAAATATTATTTTATAGTTTTTAATGTATATTTTTATTAAAAATATATGATATATTTTTAAATATATATATCTAATTTATTTTTATAAAAAAATATGAGAAAAGTGTTAGTTAGTTAAGGGAGAGAGAAGCTTGGAGCTCTGCAATGGGGAGATGAAGAGTTAGCCTCCATTAATGGTGCTTTAAGTTTTCTTTAAGTGGTTTGCCTTGGTTACCTTTGTTTCCTTTGTGCTTATTATTTTTCCTCTCATTGGTGCAAATGGTGGTCTTTTATTTTAATAATTTATTAAACATTCTTTATAATTGTATTATTGCTTTCTATTTTGTATTGTTTGTGTCTTGCTTAGCAGTAAGTATGTTTTATGGTCTGAGGTGTATTGATCATACCTATACTCATGTCCCTTCTTGGTTACCTATCTTATTACCTTTAGAGTTTTTGAAGGGGAATGAATTTATTGTAGTGGTTAATGGAAACCTTAAAAATTGATTGACTCAAATGTGCGGACAAGGGGAAATATGGTGGACTTAATTAGCCAGGTGATTTTAAAGGGAATGATAAGATATGCAATCATAAGGGTGGTAGTTCTGCCCTATACTAGGTGGAAGAGGAAGCATCTAGTTTTCAAAAAATGTTATTTAGTGAAGTCCTATGGTAGGAAGAAGCAATGAAGCACTTAAAAGGAGCTAAATTTGTGGCAAGCAATGAGGAGCATAGAGAACAAGAGCATGGTGAAGGCCAAATTGGTAAGCATCCTAGCCCTACTAAGACTTTGACTATTGTGCCACATGATTCCATGTAAATTGACCTATTTCAAGAGGAAATCAAGTTAAAAAATATTAGGATTTTTTATCTGATTAAACAAGAATTCTCTCCCTTCTAGGATTTTTTTGATAACTGACTCAACTCTATTTGGTGTAAAAAACTAGGTATATAATTAATTTCTATATTATGATACAGAAAGGGGTTTTTATGATTTTGTTTAAAATTTCTAATATTTAATGTAGGGACATCAGTAAACCCTTATGGAATTCTAGCCATTCTATTTTTAAAATAGTCCTATGGAGCCTAGAGATGGACTATAATGACCTCATTTTCAAAACTACTTCCAAATGGGTAGATGTTGAAGGAGTGTCAATACAATTGTGGAATTTTATACCATAGGAATTGAAACCCCTTGGGGAAGTCCTAAGAATTGAGGATACCAAGAGGTCACTAGCCTACATGAATTATAGGGTTTTAATTTCTCTATAGCCCATAGAGTTTTTTTTGGATTCCCTCAATTTCAAAATTAAGGGAAAGTCCTATACTTGTGCTCTCAGAGGATTGGGTGGTCTAAACACTTGATTTTCTGTAAAAAAATATGGGAAACCTAGAAAAAATTATCCTATGTTGATTGATAAGGAAAATATACATAAAAAATAGAGAGAGAAGGCTACCATAAAAAATGAGTTTGTGTTGGATGATTTGCAGGTATTTGAAAACCCCTTGTTTAATAGTGTATCACTGAAAGATAGTGCCCCTTGAGGAGGCTATTGATAATGTTAGATTTGAGGTTATGAATGAGATAGGACAAGATGAATCATTCTTTTCCCTTCAGATTCCTATCTCCTCATAGCCTTCTGTTGGTAACTTGAATTCCTTGATTGATGTGTTTAATTGCTTGCCTAATAGCTTAGATGATGCTTTTCTTAAACAAAAAACCTTGTCAAAATATCCCTCTAAATAATATGTGGTTCTACTAGCTAAAACCCCTATTCTTCACAATTTTATCCCTAACAACATATCCCCAGATAATCTCATTAATCTTACAAGTGGAGCTTACCCCATGGCTATTTCTCTAGAGAAAGAAATAACTAATAAGTCTAGTTCAGAGATAGATGTATCAATGGGTGATCCTTTGACTAATAAGGTCACAATAGTTGATGAAAACTAGATGTCTAAAGAGGGATGGAAAAGATTAAAAACAAAGTTGGGCTCCACCCTGAAGAAACATTCTTTGGTTAAAGAGGATTTTTAAAAAAAGATTCCCTTCTTAATAGCCATGACAAAAAAAAGGGTAAGGAAAATAGAGACTTGGATTATTTCACAAGACTGTAAAATAGTGGGGGTAATCCCTATGGTCAATATAATTGATCCCCTTCTAGGCCCCTATTTTTATGTGGATTGTAAGTTATAATGTGAGAGGGTTAGAATCCCCTGATAGAAACGAATTATGAGATAGTTCAGAAATTGAAGAGAAACTTTGGATTTTCTTTATCTACAAGAAGTTAAGGCTATGGGATCCTAGTTATCCTTAGTATTAAACATCATCTAGCCTAATGCTCCTTAGTTCTCCATTAACCATCAAAGAGGAAAAGGAGGGGCCTCTATCTTTGTCAACCCTGACTTGAAAGATTATATCCTTGACCATGGTGTCTCCCCTTGTAACAGAGTTGTTTGGGTCTTACTAGAAAGCCAAAACTAGTGTTTTGGATTGTGTAACATCTATGCTCCTAATGAATATAGATAGTATTCTGGTCTATGGAATTGGTTGGCTATAAATCTAAAAAATCTTCCTTGGATATTTGGAGGAGATTTTAACATGGTGGAAGAAAAAAGGATAAAATAGGAGGTGACCACTAGGCTTGGAAAGGTATTGAGATTTTTGTATAGTCCAAAATCAAAAGAATGCATAAGATTTTAGACCTACTCCAAAAAGGAAAAAATCTAAGTAGAGGAATCTGGTTTACCTAGTGTAATAATAAAAGGTAGTACTCTAGACTTGACAAGTTTTACTTGAATGGGGACTCACTCACTATGTCCCCTAATAAGGATGGGAATGTGGTGATGGTTTTATCATTTAAAATATCTGATCACCATCCCATTGAAATGTAATTCTCTTTGAATTATGAGGAGAATAAAGATACCCTATCCTTCAAAGGACTTTATAAGTTTAATTTGTCCCACCTAGATGATTGTTTGTGTTTGGAGGGTATTTAATCATCTTGAAACATTAGGAAATTCACTTGTAGCTCTAGATATAAAATTGATTAGTGGAACTCTTATATGGAAATATCCAAAAACTTTGATATAACCTATGGTTATATTAAATCTAAAAGGCACAAAAAAAATGTAAGAGACACTCAAGAAAAAATAATACATGCTAAAAGCTCTTTACAACTTGACCCAGCTAAAAGGGAACTGCTTGAAGATCTTAACCTCTTAAAACATAAAATTAGACAGTCCCAAAATTATATTACTAAGGGCCATAGATCCTCTCTAGACTAACCTGGATGAAACTTGGTGATAGAGGTTCTAAGTTTTTCTTCAATTTTTTTAAATCTAAAGACATAAGAAGCAATATTAATGGCATCAAGGTGAATGGTCAGATTATGAAGGATTATTCTAGAATAAAAGAATCACTCTTTGAATTTTACTCTAATTTTTTACTTTCATATGGTTTTAATGATCTCATTAATTAGAAGAGGGTGATCTATGATGCCTACATTCCAAAAAAGGTGTCATGAGTGCAGGCTAGTTTCCTTAATGCCAAAATTTCATTAGATGAAATCAAAACCACTATTGACTCACTCAATAATGATAAAGCACTTGGGATGGATGGTTTTCTTACTAAATTATATAAAGCTAATAAGGAGTGGTTGTCTAAAGATTTTTCGGAGGTCTTGAATGAATCCATTGATGCTAGCACCCTTGGCCTAGACATCAATAGAGGGGTAATTAACTCATTCCTAAGGATGGTAACCTATATTTAGTTAAAAATTAGAGACCAATTAACCTCAATGTTTCATACAAATTTTTTTCAAAGATTCTTTCAAAATGACTGTCCTATCTATTACCCATTATTATCTCAGAGACTCAAATTGGCTTTATCAAAGGTAGATACATTTTGGATAACTTGAATACTAGTTGGGAAGGGATGTACTAGGCCCATGAATCTAATCAAGATATGTGTATGATTCTACTTGACTTTGAAAAAGCATACAATAGAATTAAATGGCCCTTCATTGAGAGAATGCTTCGAGCCTTTGGTTTCTAGGATAGGTTCTATAGAATGATCAATATTCTATTCAAAGATGATTCACCTATCATTGATGTTAATGGGAAATTTACTGAATCCTTGGACCTTTAATGCTCCATTAGATAAGGATGCCCTCTTGCTCCTTCGCTTTTTGTTTTGGTTTCCAAAGCATTGCATTATCTTCTTAGATTATCTGATATTGGACATCCTATTAAAGGAATTTATCTACCTAATGATGATGTCCTATTTTCTAGTGACATGACACTATTTTTTACATTAGAGTAAAATAACTTGATACAAACTTCATCTATTTTAGATATATATTATTCTACCTCTAGATCTAAAGTGGCAATGCATAAATTACATATGCTAGGATGGTAAGAGCACCCTCCTAATTGGTTGTTAAAATTTGGTTGGACTTGGAAAGGTCTGGATGAAATGGTCATCTATCTCAGAATTCCCTTCAGTCTCACACCTTCATTCAAACTTAGGTGGGAATGGATATTTGATAAAATTAGTAATAAAATTACAAAGTGGAAGGGACACTTATTTTCCTTACTTGGGAGGATTCAAGTTTGTCAGAAGGTCCTTTCATCATATAGTATCTACTATGCCTCTTGTTATATCTTTAGTAAGTATCATATTAACATTATCCATAGGATCATAAGAGACTTCCTATGGTTTGATGGGAAAGGAGGAAAGAAAAAACATGTGGTCTTGTGGCAATTCTGGTCGAAGCCAAAAAATATTGGGGGCCTAGGTATAAAATATCTTAGGCTATAGGGTATAACATTGGTAGTAAAGTGGATCATCAAAGCATTCAAAGGAAATGAGCTATGGAAGTTATGGTCAGAAACAATATTTTGAGAGGCTTTCCCAAAAGAAAACCTTTCTATAAAAGATTATACATTATATATTTTCTCATTGGTCCCTTTCCTATCAAAGTGGTCAATTTACCTATCTTTTCTTCCATTTAGTCAAGCCTGGGATGTTGTTAAACCCTTCATCATAGCTAAGCACATTTTCAATTGGTTTGGGACATGTTAGGGGTATAAATCTTTATGGGGGAACTTGTATGTCTATAGGAGACTTCTTGCCCTCACCAGGGTCTACTCTACCTTTGAATGGATCATTAAGGGGTTGAGGGATTTCAAGGATCTTTATTCTCATGTTAGCTGGGATTCTTGGTCAGAAATCAGAGCTAATTTTAAATTTCCTACCACACAGTGTAGAACATTGACTCTTCTCCAAAAATCATTAAAGGGGAATAATAATGTGGTCTTCATGGATGAGGAAGGTGAGTTCTAGGATAGTGTGAAGTGGATAAAGGGTCCCCTTTTGTTTGATTTCTCCACTCAAATGTTATATAAAAAAATTGTTTTCCAATGTCCCCTACCTCACCCTTAACTACATTTGGTCTATGTATGATCCTCTAAGTGCCTAGTCTTTTAGATTTGATGTCATTTGTGCCTCTTTCCTTAAACCAAGGAAATCATGTTTTTGATGGTTGTTAATGTAAAATAAGTTGGTTGTTGGTTCTATTTTGAGTAATTAGGGATATACCAAGCCTTTTTATTTTTTTTGTAGTGAGATTGAAACTATTAAACATGTCTTTTCCTCTTTCCAATATGCATCTAAGTTATGGAAAAACTATCTTAAGTGTTGGAATGTGGTCTTTGAATGTGACATTGATTGGCTAAACATTGTTTTTGGATATACTTGTGCTAAATTTAAAGTTCATCCTTTCTTTCTTAAAATTTTTCTTGTTTTTCAACTGAGATTTTATGGTTTTTATAGAATAAAAAGAACCTAGAGGTATTCCAACACAAGGTTAGGGTTATTCCTTACCTTGATGTTGATCATTCCCCTTTGAAGGGGGTGGATTATTTTATACTTTAGGATTAAGAGGAATCACCATGGTATTTGGAGGTGTTGATGTTGTAAGTGGATGCTTGTTCCTCAAGTTATATGTACCTCTCTATAACTATTGGAAATCATGAACTTAGTCTATATTATCTTCTAGTTCATTATTGTCTTCACATGGAAAAGAAAACTTATGAGTATCAAAGAATATGATAGTGCTAGAAGAGCTAGGATCTAGATGATGCTCAGGGATATTATGCATTTGATCTTATCTAACCACATCTCTCTAAAATATTTTGAATGTTATGTAGAATTCAACATAGTTGAGCTCGTCATGTTTGGAGGTGTTGTGAATTAATTCACCAACTAGGAAGGGCCATCTATGCTATGTTAATATTTGGAAGTTTCTTAGGTTGTTCAACCTATTAAAGGGTCTATTGTATCTCTGGAATTTGGTATTTTGATTACCAATTGGGCCATTTACATTTCCCATCATCCTTTACATATTCAAGAAATAATTACTCAACTTCTGAACTGTCTTATGAATAGAGTCAAGTTCTACTTTTGTGGAATCTATGTCTTGTAGAATAGAAGTAAGAATGTAACCACTTAATAGTTTTGTTGATATCCATTACTCATTTGCATGATTATTTGGGTAGCCAAAATTCTATGGCATTATTTGTGTCAATGGAGGCAACATATATAATTAGTTTTGATTGAATGTTGAGACATTTTGCCTCGCATGTGGAATTGGATTCAGTGCTAGAAAGGCATTGCTAACATTAGGCACTCTAGGAATCTATGGATTGAGATATCTATCTATAGTGATATCCTCTTAGAATGATAGTGCCAAAGTGTTAGTTATAATTTCTCTTCTTAAGAACATAGTGGTAATAGGGTCCAAGGTGTTCTTATACATCTCTAATGTTAGTGTTGCATCTGACTTATATCTTAGGGTAAACCAATTGCATATCTTCTGCCATCTTATGTTGAAAGCACATATGTGCTCATTATGTTCTCTCTTCATGTTGGTGAAGTGTTGATATACCAAACCAGGATTGGTGACCTATCCAAACTATGTAAGAAAATTTGTTTGACATTCATCCCAAGAAGTTATGGAATTTTCCATTATATTTAAATAACAATCATAAACAACATCCATTAAAGTAAAATAGAATAATCTACATGTAACATCCTCATCTATGACATTCATCAATCTTAAAGTAGCTTTAATCGATTTGATATAATCCTCTACTATCCTTGAAACTGAAAGAGAAAAGGATGGCAGATATTTTTAATGATTTCAAGGCAAATCATGCACATCTATTAAGATGATGATAATGGTAGATATAACTAGGTAGAGCTATTACTGATACATTGGTTGGTTAATAGGTAAAGGGTTCCTTACAAGTAAGGGGTTCTACACTAGTGGGGGATTGTTCTAGATTGGGATTGTTGGCATAGCTCTAGGTCCCTATAACTAGTTAAGGGTGACACTAATAAACTAGCCCAAGAATTAGATATGGTCACTCTCTTGGGTGATGTAGACACTCAAAAATGTCCCCTAAACTAGTTTTTGATGTCACATCACCTTGGACCTATTAGTTAACTATCCACATAGTTAATTCACCTTTAAAACACATTTCTAAACTTTAACATTTATTAACACACCTAAGACACTTTAGAGACATCAAATTAAACCAATTTTAACCTTTTGATGCTTAGGGGTATGACCATTGATGGCCAGCCTAACCATTGATGGTTAGCTTGACCATTGATGATCAAGTATCTAAACTTGTAACATAAAAAACATCTAGTTGTAGGCCAGGCATGTATGGGAAAAATTGAAACTTTCCTATACACACCTTATAACTTTCCTTCTCTTCAAATTGACATCTTCATCCTAGACCAAATTACAAATTTTTCTCTCCTTAGTAATTTTCACTATAAATGTAGGGCTCTTTGAAGGGTTGTGGATCTAGAAAATTTTCATCCAGGCTCTCTTATTTTCTTTATGTAGGCATCCAAGACCCCAAAACTCTATCTACATGACTTTTGAAGACTAGAGTATTGTTATGCTACCCAACTTCTTTCAAGTTTCAACTATTACCTATTTGGAATCACACAAGTATTTTTCTTTTATTTTTAGTGTTTTCCTTCTTCATTACATTTTTCTATTTTGATCAATTCACCTGCCCATCATTCCTTACCTTCAAAACCCATATTTCACTTCCTACCCATCAGCCATATTCCCTCAACTCTATTTCAACATCTTACCTAATTTGTATAGCTAACCATATCTGGTTACTATAACCGTTAGTGGTTATAAAAACCATCATTATTCATCTAACCATCAATGGTTAGGACAACCATCGCTAGTCACCCTGACTATCGATGGTTACCTATTAATTAAAATAATAGTTTGTTATTTTAAGCTTCCTCACACCCCACCAGACCTTATTTTGGATTTTAAAGTCTCTATATACCCCACTCAAATCCTATAAACCTAACCTTGATACACTTGTGCTTGGTAGTGACATGTCATGCTACATTTTCTACTAAATAGGTACATTATTTATTTTTTTGCATATGCATTTATGTTCTTATCAGTTTATAATCTTTCATTTCTATTATCAGAACATTTTTATCAGTAAGGGAGTGGATTGATAGTCATCTAAGGGACATTTTACTTCTTGGATCTAGTGTTGAGTTGTGGAGCTAAAAGCTTCACTGAATGTGCAAATGTGGAGGTTGTTGGGTTACACAGTAACTGACATCGGTTAGAGCCAATCGACATCGGTTAGGGGTCGACTGACATTGGTTATCTTCAGCTACACAATAACTGACATCAGTTAGGGTCGACTAGCATCCGTCATCTTCAGACTGACATCAATCATCTGTGCATTTCTAGAACTACTCTAATTTTAGGAGAACAGTTAGTTTACATGTAAAGACTAAAATTAGTCTTGAGTTCACTTTTCTAATTATTGTTTGCTTTGGGTTCTATTTAAGAGACCCATGGGGTTGTATTGTAATTAAGGGAATAACAACTTCATTATTGAGTTGATTGTAATTGATTGATTGAGAGAGAGAGAACTCTTGAGGGAGAATTACCATACATCCAAGAGGTGTGGAAAGAAAGAGATTTCTTCATTGTATTTCCTTCTAGAAGAGCTTAATACAATATTGGTTGTTTATCGTATCTCTTATTCTTTGCTATTTTTGATTTCTAGTTATTACTTTTGGTTTAATTTTGTGTTTAGTTGCTTATACAAAAGTAATCAATTGTACTCTAAGGAGATCCTAACAATTGGTATCAGAGCTATAGGAACACTAACAATTGGTATCAGAGCTAGGATCACTAACTAGTGGTATCAGAGCTATAAGAACTAACAAGTGGTATCAGAGCTAAGTTCACTATCAAAGAAGGTTAGTGTTTGTTGATTACAGAATTCACTCACAGGGGTTTCTAATTGAGTGGGAGTAAAGCAATGGTAGAAGAAAGTAAACTACGAATGGAGAAATTCAATGGCAAGAATTATCAATTATGGAGGATGCAGATAAAAGATTATCTGTATTAGAAAGATCTATATTTACCATTGGGTGGGGTTTTAAGTAAGCTCACAGATATGCAAGATCAAGAATGGAATGTTCTTGATAGAAAGGCTCTTGGATCTATAAGGTTGAGCCTGGCATCTTCTGTGATTTCCAACTTATCATAGGCAAAGACAATGGTAGAGTTAATAGATACTTTGGCAAATTTATATGAAAAACCCTCAGCTTCAAATAAGGTATATCTTATGAAGCAATTATTTAATTTGTAAATGCAGGAAGGTGGATCTGTATATAGTCATCTTAATGATTTCCATGAAATTGTAAATCAGTTAAATTCAGTCAAAATAGTTTTTTGATGATGAAATTAAGGCTCTCTTAATCTTATGCTCTTTACCTAAAAGTTGGCATAGCTTGGTAATGGCAGTTAGTAATACTACATCTACTTCAAATATCTTGAAAGTTGATGATGTTGTTAGTGTAATCTTAAATGAAGAAATTCATAGGAAAAGCATAGGGGAAACATCAAGTAATGCTTTAAGGGTTGAAAGTAGGGGAAAACAAAGAGAGAAGGGAAAGCAAGGGAAATCAAGGTCAAAGATGGGAAGTAGATCCAAATATAGAAATAGAAGTATAACTTGCTGGAAATGTGGAAAGAAAGGGCATGCAAAAAAAGATTGTTGGTTGAAAGAAAATCAACATGAAGGTAATAAAGAAGCAAATGATGCAGGTATTGTTGCACATGATGTTCTTATATTTTCTTTGGATAGTCAAGTAGAATCATGGGTTTTAGATTTTGGTGCTTCTTTCCATGCAACCCCAAATAGAGAATTTTTCAATGATTATGTACATGGAGACTTTGGAAAAGTTTATTTAGGGGATGATGAGCCTTGTCAAATTGTTGGCAAAGGAAACATGTAGCTGAAATTATAGAATGGCAACACATGGGTGTTGAAGGATGTCATGCATCTACCCATCTTGAAGAGGAATCTAATTTTTGTAGGAAAGTTGGGTGATGAGGGTTGCACAGTAACTCTCACAGCTGAATTATGGAAAGTTTCCAAGGGTGCACTTATATTAGCTAGAGGTAAGAAAGTAGGTACACTTTATCTATCTACTTGTATTATTGATTATTCTCCTTCTATTTTATCTACTTCAGATGTAGATGCAAAGTTGTGGCACTGTAGGCTTGGTCACATGAGTGAGAAGGGAATTGATGTTCTTAAGTCAAAAGGTAAGATTTTAGATTTGAAAAGCATAGATCTAGATTTATTTGAGCATTGTATTTTTGGTAAATATAAAAAAGTGAGGTTTCTCAAAACTAGGTCAATAAAGAAGAAGCACAAGTTGGAGCTTGTTCACATAGATGTGTGGGGACTAGCTCAGGTAGCTTCTATTAAAAAATCATAGTATTATGTTTTTTTCATTGATGATGCTACAAGAAAGGTATGGGTTTATTTCATAAAAATGAAATCTAATATTTTTGACACATTTAAGAAATGGAAAGCCTTGGTTTTCAATGAGAAGGTGATGTACAGTGATCAGCTCAAGAGGCTGAATAATTTTGAGTAAGGCAATCTTGGTTTGGATGAGGTTATGATCCAAAATGAGCTCACAAGTAAAAATCAACACTCACTAGAAAACACAGAGACCAATGTCAGTCAGGTAGAAATTGATGTTAGTCAAGTAAGAACTGATGTCAGTCAGGTAGAATCGACATCGGTCAGGTGTAAACTGAAATCGATCACAGATGACCAAGATTGGTCACTGTCAAAAGAATTAGGTAGACATCAAGCTGTCAATGAGTCTCAAATGCCCATAAGGAGGTCTAAAAGGGTAAGTAAACCTCTAATTCATTATTCCCCTTCTTTATACTACTTGTTGCTCACTGATGGTGAAGAACTAGAAAGTTTTGATGAGGCAATGTAGGTAGAATCTAGGAAACAGTGAGAGCATGGCATGAATGAGGAAATTGATTCCTTGAAAGAGAACCATACGTGGGATTTGGTTGAGTTGCTAGCTAAAAAGAAAGCACTAAAAAACAAATGGGTTTATAGGTTAAAGGAAGGAGAGAATGGAAAAGTGAGACATAAGGCTAGGTTATATGGTCTTAAGCAAGCTCCAAGACAATGGCATTTGAGGTTTGACAGGTTTATGACAAAGCATGGCTTTAGTAAATGTCAATCTGACCATTGTATTTATTTTACCAGATTAGATAATAGTAGATATATTATCCTGTTATTATATGTAAATGATATGCTTGTTATAGGTTTACACATGTAGGAAATTACTGAGCTAAAGCTAAAATTAGCTCACACATTTGCCATGAAGGATTTAGGAGCAACAAAGAAAATCCTTGGCATGAGTATTAAGAGAGACAAGAAAAATCACAGTTTGATTTTGTATTAAGAGGATTATGTGAATAAGGTGTTGGAGAGGTTCAATATGCAGGATGAAAAATTGGTAAGCACACCTATGGCTAGACACTTCAAGTTGAGTAAAGAACAGTGTCCTAAATCACATGATGAAGTTGAGTACATGAGTAGAGTTCTATATGCTTCAGCAGTTGGGAGCTTGAAGTATGCAATGGAATGTACTAGACTTGATATTACCCAAGTAGTGGGAGTTATCAGCAAGTTTATGGCCAATCTAAGAAAGGAACACTGGAAAGCAGTTCAGTGGATTCTCAGATATCTAAGATAGACCAATAGTAGGCATTTATGCTATAGAGGGTCAAACACTTCTCTACATGGGTATGTAGATTCAGATATGGTAGGTGACTTGGATGGTAGCAGAAGCACCACAAGATATGTGTTCACTATTGGTGGAATGGCAGTTAGCTAGATTTCAAAGTTGCAGAAGGTTGTTGCCCTATCTATTACAGAGGTAGAATACATTGCAGTCATAGAGGCTAAGAAGGAAATGATTTGGATGAATCAGTTCATGGAAGAGTTGGGAAAGGAGCAAGAGAGTTGTAGATTATATAGTGATAGTCAAAGTGCAATTCATTTGGCAAAGAATTTAGCCTTTCATTCAAGAAACAAACATATACAACTTAGGTACCGCTTCATTAGATAGGTATTGGAGGATGGATAGTTGAAGCTAGAAAATATCCATATAGATGAGAACCTTGCTGATATGCTAACAAAGCCGATAACAAAGGAGAAGTTAAATCTTCATTCAACTTTTTTTGGTCTTCAAGATTGAACTTGAAGATGGAGAAACAAGCCAGAAATAGGTTAGAGGATGTTGTTATATAGGTATAGGTGTAGCTATTTATCTCCAAGTGGGAGATTGTTGAGTTGTGGAGCTAAAAGCTTTACTGAATGTGCAAATGTGGATTTTATTGGGTTACATAGTCACTAACATTGATCAAAGCCAATTGACATTGGTTAGGGATCGACCGACATCAGTTATCTTCAGCTACATAGTAACTAGCATTGGTTAGGGTCAGCCAACATCAATCATCTTCAGACCAACATCAGTCATCTATGTGTTTCCAGAACTGTTCTAATTTTAGGAGAATAGTTAGTTTGCATGTAAAGACTAAAATTAGTCTTGAGTCCACCTTTTTAATTATTTTTTGCTTTGGGTTCTATTTAAGAGACCCATGGGGCTACATTGTAATTAAGGGAATAATAACTCAGTTATTGAGTTGATTGTAATTGATTGAGAGAGAGAGAGAGAGAACTCTTGAGGGAGAATTACTGTACATCTAAGAGGTGTGGAAAGAAAGAGATTTCTTCATTGTATTTCCTTATGGAAGAGTTTAATACAAGATTGGTTGTTTCTCATATCTCATATTATTTGTTGTTTCTGATTTATAGTTACTTATTACTTCTAGTTTAATTCCATGTTTAGTTACTTATACAAAAGTAATCAATTATACTCTAAGGAGATCCTAAAAATTGGTATCAGAGCTATAAGAACATTAATAATTGGTATCAGAGCTAGGATCACTAACTTCTAGCATGTTTCTAGGCATTCCACCCTTCATACTCGTCTAACAAATAAGTTGTTTTAGTGTGGTCTTATTGTAGGTAGTCCTTCCTAACCAAAAAGGATCTCTCACTTCATTTGGTCATCAATGATCATAACAATTACCAGGTACATACCCCTCATTTATTATTTCTCTTCTCTTTATTGAAAGTTATAAATAGTAGGAAACGTTTTGGCAAGCCCAATAGGACCCCTTCTAGGTTTGTAGTCCTTTTTAGGCATATAGTTGCATTAGCAAAAATTCATGTTCTTGCATTTATGTTATTTCTAAATTCTAAAAGTTAAAAAAAAATTCTTTTCTATTCTTTTCTAAAAATAAAAAAGAAAAAAAAAATTCTTCATCTTAGGGATAGGTTGCATTTTCATCTTGCATTAAGTGTATATTTAGTTGTTCCTTGTTTGCATGCAAAGACATCAAAAATTTATTTTGGGTTAAATTTGAGTGCATTCATTGTCTTTCCTACTTAATGCTTCACTCACCTAGATCAACTAAAAGCATTTTGAATTAACAAAAGCACACTTATGTTACACTACCAAACCATTTGCACAAAATAAACATCAAAACTTACTTGAGACAAGGCCCATTAGGATTTCATCACCCTTTGGATCAGCTTACCCTACCTAGTGATCCCACATAGATTTCATCAGCAAGGGGAGGACCCACTTCATTCTCTAGTAGAGTATAAAATCTAGAAAAATGGTATCTATTGGCTAAGTGGCTCAACTTGGCTTTGGGGTTCATGAAGTACGAGGAACAAGCCCCCAATACCAGGTCATGTACCTGATCTAGTGAAAATTCTTTGAGCACCAAATTTTAACTCAAAACCATCCTTAAATAGATTTTCTAGTACCTAATTTATAAGCCAATTTCTCCTTTGACACTCTTTAAGGCATAAGCCATAAGTGATTCAAAACAAATCCTAGGATTAATTATGCTTTTAGTGTGTGTTTTGCTTGCTTTGGGTTTTTATTTGTTTGCTCATTTTTTGAAGTGAGAGGTTCATTATCCATTTCTAATTTATTATATAGTCTCAACCAGAAAACAAGTGAGAAATCAAAACAACCAATCATCATCTTCCTCTTCATCCTTATCCATGGATTACACCTTAGATGTTGATAAATCACCCCATGCTTAATAACACCATTCTCCCCCACCTACCATGCCTTTAATGATTCCTAAGGGTGATTTAGATTTTGTTGCCTTTCTAAAAAACAATCTGGTGGCTTTGAAACACTATCTTAATACATTATCCTACCGTACTTCAATGGCTTCATTTCTTCTCACAAATCCACCCTATGGTATGCCACACCATCTCATGGTTGGTGTTACATCAACCCAACCTTTCATCAACCAAGATTCTTCTTCTATCATTAGTTCATCTAATACCACCACCTAGACACCTATTACCCCAACCAATACTTCTAACATTAGCTAAAATTTACCCCTTGTCACTTATACCCCTTTTACCAGTGTGGTGTCTTTCACCCCCATGTCTACCATTCCCTCTAGCTTAAATACTATACCAACCCCAACCCCCTTTCAGAGCTTTGTGCTATCCATACCATAAACACTCCCTTCCACTAACACTAGGGTGACTACCCATTAATAACCCATAAGAACTTTAACATTATCAACCCAAATAATGCCCCCATTAACCAAACCAAATATACCCCTAAACTAACCATTATCAATTCCCCTATAGGCCCCCATATCACCTTATTAATATATTCCCAACCTACAGGGATATATTTCACCTTCTACTCAAACCTTAATGCCTATCAGTCTTGTTGAGGCACTATCCCAACCTTAGGTCACCACATACCAATATGTGCCTACCTTTGTACCTCTTGCCACATACCAATTCATAGCTACAACCCAACCTCAATAGAACTTACCAATGAATTATGAAACTACCCAACCCTAACCTAAACTGATAAGGATGCTCATAGATAAGATGACCCAACTTGAGTCATTTATCTCTAGATCCCATAACCTTTTATCCTATGACTAAATCTGTAATGAACCTATCAACCCCTCTATCCCAATTCATGATTATCTTCCTCAATGGGAGCTCCCCAAATTTTCTAAGTTTCAAGCTAAGGAGGATCCTCAAAAATATTTGAGGGCATTTTACCATTCTTTTTACTTGATCACAAATGCTGATGCCCTCCTCCTCTAAACCTTCCTTATGTCTTTATTAGGACTTGCCTTGGATTGGTACAGTTCCCTTCCTAGGCATTTTATCTTTTTATTCTCCCAACTCACCCAAATCTTCTTAGAACATTTTTAGTGAACATATCCCATAAGGTATCCATAACCAACTTCTATTCTATTAGGTAATTGATGATGAATCAATTGCTGACTTCATTGCATGATGGTGAGGTCTCATTAATCAACTATCCTTTTCACTACCCCAAACAAAAATCATTGAACTTTTCTCTAGGGGTTGTGAAAAACACATTTCTCCCACCCTTCAAGTGTAAACATTTAGAACCTTTGATGAAGCATTCACAATGACATGCAAACTTAAAAACCAAGCCATAGATGAGGGTAAATTAAAATTATAAAATAAGAATTCCAATTTTAAACCCAATGACCCCTCTTCCACCAAAACATCAAACCCAACCAATACCAAAGCCAAAACATTCATAAATGTGTTTGTATTAAAAAATGTGCCTCCTCTGAGCATTAACCTATCATGTCAAACAGCTCCTTCCAAACCTTCTTTCCCACCAAACTAAAATCAAAATTAGGTTCCCCCTAAATAATTCACACCTATAGGAGAATATTATGCCTCTGGCTAACCTTTCTCAACTTCCACCAATCAAGCCACCTCAACAATTTGACCCTTCTCACCTCGTGCTTGGGTGGTACAATGAAAATGACCATTGTGCTTTCCATCAAATCATTGGACATGACATAAATCAGTGTAACAATTTTAAAATCCTTGTCCAAAACTTGATTGACAATGGTGAATTGTCATTTAACAACCCTAACATACCTCCTAATCATTCCTTTGATATTTTTTACAAACCTTTTCCTAACCATGCTCCACCTACCCAACCCCATGACAACCAACTTAAACCATCATCATCGCATGAGGCACATACAATCAACATCATCATAAATGAGGCCTTGGTGGATGAGTCCCACATTTCTATTGCTCCTTCACCAACCTCACCTATGGAAGAAGCAAGTTCACCTCTTATTGCTTCATAGTCCTAAATAAAATAATCTATAGCCCCCATATCTTCACTTGATAAAACCATGCCCATATCTACTTCTCCTTTCATGGAAGCAACTATTAATTTAACCACCTCTTATTCTACCCCACCAAATTAAATGGTAGAATCCTCCTTTTTTCCTTTGGATACCCTACCAAAAAAAGGAACTAGTACCATACCTACACCCCCAATCAAAGAACCATCTCCTCCCTTAATCACCCCATAAGTGATCATCACCTCATTTACCCAACTAAGGATTTTAGAAACTTTTAACTCAAGCAAAGATGAAGGAACCCTACCTTCTTCCTCACCTGAGACTTAACATTTGAAATTACTGATCAAAGAACCAAACCCATTTACAAGCCCTTTTCTTAGTTAGTGCAAAGTCTAGAATTTACCTCACAACCTAACCTAGATAGAGCCACCTTTTGGCACTATCTAGGGCTCCCATACCAAAATAGAGCTAAACCATCGACCTCATTGGCATCCACCCTTAAAATTATTGTAATGTCATCATCAAACATTCCTTACTCATAAGATATGAGAGAACTATATCACCCACTTCCACCCAGATCATCTAATAATTTTATTTCTCAACTAGCTAAAATTTTAGGTATCCTTCCCACACCTAGCATCACCCATTAACCTATCAAATTTGACCTAACCCCCTTTATTCCACCTAACAAACCACTAACCAAGATGGACCGAAGGGTGCAATTGCCTAAACCTCATCTGCAAGCTCAACCTATGCCACTTCCTTCTCATTTACCATCTATTTTAAGACCCCACCCTTATATCATCCTAGTCACCTATTTTGATTAAATAAAACTAATTCCCTTTTCTATGCCTACCCCTCCACTACCCAGGTCATTAACTTCTTCATCATTTTAAACTAGTTTATTCCCCTCCAATTTCCCACCTATTATTAACCCCGATTTCCCACCTATTATTAACCCCTCACCCTTTACTTTAAAACCATCCACCGGTAACCCAATCATAGTTAAGCTAACCCAACCCAAACCATCTACCAAAATTGCTCAATCACCTACCCTTTCTAAGGTTAAGACCATGCCTAAGAAGGTTCCTATTTTCTTGATGAGCATTTCAACACCCTAATACCTCTGAATGAATATTAATCACTTATTTTATAAAGGTTGTTACAAAAATCCTCCATTAAACTTCCACTTATTAATCCATTCACCCCCTTTAATACTAAACCCTATTAATTTGATGATACTCAAATCTAAGCATATCATAGGACATCATGACATGACATAGAGAACTACAAATCTATCCAAGCTCTTATTCACTACTTATATGATGATGGTGATGATCTATTGTTAGATAAACCACTGTCACCTCCCTTATAAACCTACCTACCAACCCAACTAGTTCAACCACCATTCCAACCTATGCAAGCTTCCCCACTTTCACCTAAAAATGAGGGAAGGAACTGAGCAATCACTTAGTCCGCTCGAGCCCATTGTCTATACCATTCACATGATTAACCAATCTTGAGCTCAATAAAGAGGTAAAGGAAGAGCCAATGTGTCCATCCCATGGACATATCCCTTAGACTCCCAGCCTTCAAACTAATCCCCAACATTAACACCTTCAACTATGCCATCACCAAAGCCCAAGGTGTCTATCCTTGGTTCCCCTCCATCTAACCCTTCTAAATCCATTAGAACCCATTCAAAATGAGTCTTTATGAGCTAATAAACATATCACCTCATCACCATCAGGTGTTGATAGAGGCTCTATAATCCATATAGGTTCAACCAAAAGACCCTCAACCTATAATGTCTTTCATTGGGGCCCTTTGACATTTTGCCATCATCACCTTATAGGATTTTGAGATACCTCCAGCCCATTCTAAGGAGTCTAACACTCCTCTCTTTATAACCATATACATTAATCATACCCACATCAAAAGGGTAATGATCAATGGTGGTGTCAACATTAACATAATCTCCTCCCATGCTTTGATTAGCTACATTTACCAAAGAACATCATGGCTAAAAGCATAACAGTTATTCTCTTCTTTAATGACATGATGACTACTACCTTAGGGACCATTATCCTCTAAATATACTTGGGGCCTCACATTATTCTTAAGCTATTTTATATTATAGAGGGTGAGTTTTAATATATATTTCTACTTGGATGCCCTTGGATTTGAGCTATGAGTTGTATCCTATCTACTTTACAACATTGTGTCAAATTTGAACATGAAGGATAGGTTATAACCATCAAGGTTGATCCCATTCCTTTTACATATTTCAACATGACCTATAGGCATAATGATGTCCTTCTTCCACATTCATCTCTTGCATAGTCAACCAACCCCATTAACATAGTTGTACCACCAATCATGACATGTAGTGCTTCTACCATCAATAATAAGGAAGCCTCAACTAGTACATCTATCCCTTCTTCCCATATTCTTGTTGAGGGTTCCTTGGCACAAATTTTCCAATGTCTCTCCCTTAGGGAATATCAAATTTGGGCCTTATATGAATTTCCCACTCTGCATGAATATGGGAACCTCCAAAATGACCCTTATTATGACCCCAACATAAGATCCATCATCCCCTTTGGAATTTTCAATAATCACACATATTTTATCTATGGAGGACTTTATTGACCACTCCTCACTCCTATCCACATTCCATATATTTAACATTTCACTTTTGATTTCTCTTATCTAAGTAATCCATCCTTTTCCAAAACCTATCTTCATCACTATGCTTAGAAAGGATTTGGTATGGGCCTTTATGAACAAGGACCTCATGAATTACCTGTTATCATAACTCAAATACCTCATGATTTTTTTGGCCTTGATTTTGAACCACCAAAAGAACCCACCTCACCAAAACCTATTACTACCCACATAGAAGAGATTCCATCCTCACCTAATTCATCTTCCTAATCTAAAGACTCTAACAACATCCCATCTAACTTTTTTATCAATACTATTAGTCTAGGCTCATTGACCTATCAACAAGGTGGCCAAGCCAAAACCTTTCCCTTCATCCATCCCAAGATGATCGACCATGAATCACCCACCTTTCATACCATTTAGCATCAAGATGATGATCCCATCCTTACATATCTTTGTGTAGGAGATTATTCTATCCATAAATCTCTTCCTCCTAAAAACTAAACCATGCTTAATGAATCAACCATCAAGATTAACTTGAGGACCCAAGAGGATCCTCATATCATTAAATTTAGCCAATCCTTAAACTCATATGAGCAATGGGATTAGTCCACCTTCCTTTAAGACCATAGCATCGTATTTGCATGGTCTTATTAGGATATGCCTAGGATTGACCCCTCTATTGCTCTCCATAACATCGTTACCTGACCTGAGGCTAAGTCTATATGGAAAAAGATTTTTAAAATGCACCCTCACATAGCTCTTCTCATCAAAGAAGAATTTCAACATATTTTTTATATCAACTTCATTTAACCCATTGAGTATCCATAATGGGTCTCTAATAGTATTCCCATTACCAAACGCACTAGGGGACTCCATATTTATGTGGATTTCTATGACCTTAACCTTAAATGCCCCAAAGATGATTTTACTTTACCCAACATTGACCAACTAATTGATCTTATTGTGGGCCATGAGATGTTATCCCTCATGGATGTCTTTCAAGATATAATTAGATCCTGATCACCCCCTCAAATCAACATAAAACCACCTTCATTACTCCTTGGGAACCTTTTGCTATTAGGTCATGCCTTTTGGTTTAAAAAATGTAAGAGTGACTTATCAATGAGCCATGACCTACATCTTCCATGATCTTATCCATAAGATTGTATAATATTATGTGGATGATCTCCTTAGGAAATCCAAACACTATAAGGATCATCTAGCTATTCTTTCCATCATTTTTGATTGACTAATCCAATTCCATGTTTGAATCAATCCTAAGAAATGCATTTTTGGGCTCCTCTCTATGAAGCTCCTTAGCTTTATCATTTCCATTCATGGAATTGAAATTGATCCTGCTAAGGTCAAGGCCATCCTATAAATTCCTCCTCTAACAAACCTTAAATAGATTCATAGTCTATAGGAGAAACTCCAATCTATCCATCACTTCATCTCCCAGCTATCAGATAGATGCCAACCCTATCACCATCTCTTGAAGAAAGACATCTCCTTTAGATGGACCAAATATTGTCAACAAGCCTTTGATTTACTCAAGGAGTACTAACTTTCTTTGTTATTTTTTATCCCACCTAAGAATGACCAGCATTTCTAACTTTATATATCTACCACTGATCACTCTTTAGGAGAAATGATGGCTCATCAAGTTGAACACAATAAAGAGAAATTTGCATATTATATTAGCTACATGATTATATAATATGAGACATGATATACACATCCTAAAAATCTTTGTCTCACTCTCATTTTTATTGCTTCTAAACTCTATCATTACCTTCTCAATCACAAAATATACATTATTACAAACATTGACCCACTCAAGTATATGTACTTGAAGTCATACCAAAATCAGCATATGGTTAAGTGGCTCATGATTCTAGCTAAGTTTGATCTTGAGTTTCTTCAATAAAAGTCCATCAAAGGGTAGGTCATCATTGACCAATTGGCTGAAGCTCCCCTCCCAAAAAACCAACATGTTCCATTGACCTTTCTAGATGAGTCCATTATGAGTCTTTCTTAGGAAAACCCCCCTTACCAAATGACCATATTATTTGATGGATCTAAATGCCAACATGGTGAGGGTGTGGGCATGATTCTCATTCCCCTTCATGGATAACCTCTTCCACTTTCCTTTAAACTTGAATTTGAATGTACTAACAACACGGTAGAATATGAAGCTTTGGTCACCAATCTCTAAACCACTCTCACCTTGGGAATCAAAACCATTTTTGTCTTTGGTGATTCCCAACTCATTATCAACCAAGTAAATGGGTCCTATCAATGTAAAAATGATATTTTACAAAAATATAAGCTTTTTTATAAACTCTTAACATATTTTGAATGTTACTAGGTCCAGTTAGTACCCTGATCTACTAACAAATTAATAGATACAATGGCCTCCCTTGCCTCTCAAATTCCATCTCAACCTCTTGAATCTAAACTATTTGTCAACATCCATCACTTCATTAGACCTTTATATATTAGTTTAGACCTTCCTACCATTTGTAGTGTAGAGGCATCTCTTTTAGAAAACTAGTATGACTAAACTTTTAACTACCTTAACCTTGGCATCATTCTACCCAACGTCTCAAAGAATTCCAAAAAATCCATCATTTAGGGTACCTCTCATTATACCATATTATGTTGAATCTTTTAAAAACATGGATTTGAAAACCTTCTTCTTTGTTGTTTATAGAGTCATGAGCTTTCCCACGCTATCAAGGAAATTCATGATGGATTCTATGGGGGACACTTTAGTGGCCTCACTATCACTAAATAATCCTATGCCTTGGCTACTATTTTCCTACCCTTAATCAAGACTATTGTGACTATGTAAAGAAATGTTTCAAATGCCAACAACATGCTAACTTTCATCATGTGCCCACTCATAAACTTTAGGTATCCAAAGATTATTGGCCCTTTTTGTAGTGGGGGCTTGATCTCATTAGATAAATCAATCCTCACTCATCTCAATGACACTAATTTATCATCACCACTATTGAATATTTCACTAAATGGGTAGAAGCCATTCCCCTTATCTTGATAAAAGTCAAAAAAATTATCAATTTCATCAATCACCACATCATCTATCATTTTGGTGTCCCCTCACAAAATCATCCTTGATAATAAAAAATCCTTTAAAAATAAGAAAGTTCAAATCCTCTATGAAGATTTTGGCATCAAGCTCAATCATTCCTCACCTTATCATCCGTAGGCAAGCAGATAGGTGGAAGCCTCTAAAAAAACCCTCATTAAGATGCTAACCAAAATTGTAAGTGCTTTAGGTTGAGATTGGAACTTGCACATCCCATTTTCTTTGTGGGTTTATTACACTAGCATTCAAACCTCCATAGGTGCTACACCTTTTTCCTTGGTCTTTGGCACAAAGGCCATCTTACCTCTCAAAGTTTAGAGTCCCTCTCTTCACATATCCTTGCAAGACATTATTTTTGATGATGATTATCATCCATTATGCCTCGTACACCTTGAGTTTCTTGATGAACATCACTTTATTACCCTTAACCATCTTTTCATCTATCAAGAGCATATCACCTGTGTTTATAAAAAATCTATAAAATAACATGAATTTACTATTGGAGACCTCATCCTTAAATAAAACCAACATGTAAAAAATATGAAGAAAAGTAAAATGGGCAAATTTTATTTCAATTGGCTTAGACCCTATATCATCACCCATAAGTATGGATCAGGAGCTTATCATTTATTCTCTCTTGAAAGCAAACTAGAACCTAAGCCTCTCAACACTTTCACATAAACATCCTTCTTACTATTAAGGAAGACCTGATAAACCTTGTTGTCTAACTTAAGCTCATCCCTTGGTTTATTAGATTCTCACCTCCCTTACCCTATTACTTTATTCCTCTTGGGAACAGGTGATTACAATAGACTCGTGTGATTATCCATCATAGTTCTAGCTAAATCTTAAACATGGGTACCACGGCTCTACCCATGGCATGGTTCTCATGGATACTTTTCATCTCTAGCTAGATGGAATCCCATGCTCACTTGTTTCTCTAAAACCACTTCACATTACCTTGTAACCAACTTTTGTGAAAAAAATCTTACCCCTATAAATGTCAACCTCTAAGCTTGGATAGATGGGTCCATGTCTGAAATAGCATTTAGATATTCTACATGGGATATAAAATATTATTTGGGTCCATTTTCTTAAGTAAAAACCACTCCCTCAAAGGATGGCTACCAAATAAAGTCAAAAATAGATATATTGATCCCTTGAAGGATAACTATCAAACACTTATTTGTATTTAGACTTAGACCACTCCCTTGAAGGATGGCTAATCCAAAATGTCAAAAATAATATCTTCATACAAGCCAAAATTGGCTCAATCAAAATATTTGAAGCTTCTTGCATTGATCAGCTTCATCCTTTCCATAAAATCAAGCAACAAATGACCCCTATTGAAAGAAATTTATCCCATAAAAGTGATGCAATCAGATCTCTCATATAAAACTATATTATAGGCTTTCTGCATTAATCAGTCTACATCTTATAAAGACATGGACTTGTCTATTTTGATTCTCAAGTCTCCTATCAAAATGATAAGAAAATCCACATTAGGTTCTTACATCATCCCTTTTCCCTCCATTTACCTATCATTTCCTTTTCCTATATACCCTCTATAAATCATAAGACTATGAGCTCGCTTGGTGCCCTACATTTATGATGACACTTTTTTACTAAAACCATGTTAATGCCAAGCATATGAAAGGTTTATTTTCATTAAATATCAATCCACCCTAGGTTTAATAGGGTCTAAGCCAATGAACCCAACATGCCTTTTTCTTCTCTCTTATATTGGTTCACGAGGACGTTGTTTCTCATCATTCTTTTTCCTACATTTAGTTTGCTACCTACACTTACTTTATATTTTTTCATTCAAACATTAAATCCTATCTATGCTAACCATAATAATTTTAAATCAGAGCATAATCCATATTGAATACTATCTCATGAACCATGGAATCAAAATAAACAAATCATGCCAACCATTTTCATTCACAAGATTATTTACACATTATATAAATACCAAAGCATGTACATCATAAGCATTAACCACACATTAAAATATATCTATATAATTCAAATCCCATCATCATCCAAACCATATATCATCATATGCATATACTAAGAGCATCAATCTAAATAATTATCATAATCATAAGTCCATAAGCAATCATCATCCATAAAATCTAAAGTATGTAGATCACACATCAACATTAGTCATAAATCATCACATCATAAACATGTGCCCATGCATCTCATAAAACATAAAAATGACCATAAAACATCTAAATCATATCATATAAGTCATCGAAATCATATACATCAATAAATGTCAATATATGTATATATCTCTCACTCATATACATCTCACATTGATGATGCATAGGCTAGTACCAAATACATATTTACATATCAAAAAATATATATATATATATATATATATATATATATATATATATATATATATATATATATAATCTCATCATGGGCCTGTGCATGGAGTACCACTACCACTAGCCCCATATATACCTATACCTGGTGGTGGTCTCTTGGGACCCTTGTTTGACCCACTATCATAGACCACTGACTTGGGGTACTAAGTAGGACCCCACCACCCATGCTAGCTCTATACTTAGTAAAAATCATGGTATGGGGAAACTGATCAAATACCATTACTTCATAATAATGAAGCTCTTGTATAGTGGCTAAATAACATGCCCATGGAACTAAATCTATTGGCCCTCTTACTATTACTATTACCACACCCACACCAATCTTCCCCTATAATGTACCTATCTAGACCTATAACATGGCCACTTGTCCTTATAAAGTAAAGACCTAGGCCTATGTCTAGTCCCTCTCCATCATTACATCCCCCACCTATGCCTATAGAGCCATAATATATCCCTATAGTGTAGCCACCTACCCCTATAATGTTATAATCTAAGCCTGAGTAGTAGCTAGTGCCATCACTACCTAAGGATCACCTTGTGTTGATCCCTATGTTGGATCAATGTCCATGGGTCTCTGACCCTCATCACCCCAACCAAAATTGGCTACCATATATCTAACTAAAACCATGTAATATAATCATTTATGATGCTTACATCATCTCTCACTCTATCATGTAGCTCCTCATGATCTAACTCCTCCTTTTATGGTTACAACTTTGGAAATAAAAACTCTGTATCTTCTTTCTTATACTATGCAAAATTAGGTGGGATCCTTTATTTGAGTCTTAATCATATCTACACTCTCTCAAATGGGATGTACTCCATCTAACCATCCCATCTTCCATATACCTATCTCTGGCTATGTAGAGAATACGTATTATAGCTACATCTAACCCACATAGGCCAAGTCACGTATGGCCTCCAAACTATATCTCTAGGTGCCAAACCCTCCAAGGCATCTCAAAACTAATCAATATTCCTCACACCACCACCAAACCCTGTCATCATCTCATCCCTCCTCCATCAATAAAATCTAACTATGTAGTTTGT
The DNA here is from genome assembly GCA_037957365.1 of Torreya grandis. Classification (NCBI taxonomy): domain Eukaryota; kingdom Viridiplantae; phylum Streptophyta; class Pinopsida; order Cupressales; family Taxaceae; genus Torreya; species Torreya grandis. The sequence goes on from JARHVA010003213.1 coordinate 888,546, forward strand.
TACCAAGTAAACCTCTATAGTTAGGCCTAATGGTCTCAACACCCATATGCTCTCATATTCCTAACAATGGAGTACAAACCCCATATTGATACTATAATGTCTATGTGATTTGTATCCCCATAGTTCTTTATAGATCTACACTAATAGAGTCTAGGCCCATCCAAAGATCATGCCCCCATGTACCAACTCCATAAGTACCCTTAGTAGAACATAAGGGAACCTCCCTCTAACTAAATCCAATAGAGCATAAAAATTCACCACCAACTACATCATTGTCAATAGGTGCCCCTCCTAGGTCCCATTGGTATAAAGACCTACTGCTAAATCCACCTATATAAAACTACACATATGCTCTATCATCCCCATATAAGAACTCTATAAACTCATCAATCTCCTTACTCTCTATGTGGTAGATAGGGTCTCCATAAATAGGTAAGCACATGATTTGGTCCACATCCTCTAATAGGATGCTCATATCCTCTATTGATAGCTAGAATGTGTTAGTCACTGGGTCCCATCTCTTGATGAGGGTGACTATCATCATAGCATCTCTAGGAAGGTGTTGGCAATGGTGCATCACTTCAAAAGTAACTACCTCCATGTGTCACCAGTCCTCTATAGATATAGCATCCCTCACCTCCACAAAGATATTAGGCACTTGATCCCACAACTATATCTACTCTCAATTCTACAAAGCAATCATACCATGAACTATGTAATAGCCTATCCCTCCTTACATGACAAATATTAATCACTACTATACCTAATCACAATATCTCATCTTTCCTAAACCAAATAATAATTTCAACCCTTCATAAATTTTATGCACCCCACCTATTCAGTCCTAATTACTCATCTTCTCTTTTTAGAAATGATTCTTTACATACCCACCTACCTCTCGTTTCTAGCTGAGTGTGAACTATCTACCTTGAAAACATTCTTCTTCTATTTTACCTATACCCATCTACACCCTAACCATATATTATCCCCTAATCCAATTTTTACCTCTATAATCATCATATACTACCCTACATCTTTCCCCAGATGATTATTACATCAATGCCCAAATTACCTACATCTCATCTCTAAAACAACAAATACCTATTATCTCCATTTTCTTAACCTATAAAGCCTTAACCCATCCTTAAAAAATTATTTCACACACTATCTATATTACTCATGACATAACCTATCATATTAATAATCTTCTATTCATCAAATTCACACTCACACCTAACCATTCTTTACAAACATTAGAATAGCAACTTTAAAACCAAACACAATACACCTAACATTCAAATCCATCTATACAACTATATTTTTTTATTAATAAATTAAATCAAAACCCCCTCACCCTCTTTCCCACCCAAAAAAAACTTCTTCCTTGACTATCTATGGATCCCCAACCATCGATGGTCTCCTTGGGGCATTTTTTACCCCTTGAGTCGACCATCACTGGTTTGGTCAACCTTCGATGATCATTATTAGTGAACAACCGTAGTGAAACTTGACCCCCCAACCTCCTCTCTAACACCCTAATCTACCCTATAAATTGCTTCCCACCATTTTTCAATTCCTTCTACACTGCTACATACCCCTTACCACTCTTATCTTCTACCCACATTCCCCTACAATATCATACACCCTCAAAACCCGATGACAACCAAACCCTAAGACATTTTCTACCACCATAGTTTACCAATAACATGAAATCACATCTTATTGTATTAATTTATAATCTATATCAATTTAAAGTGGAAGCTACCTCATTTCACAACTGGTGGTGACATCTCAATCCATGTCGTACTACCTGACTATGTACATCTCTATCATCCATCTCAGCTCCACTAGTTCACACTCTCACAACCACCAATCTAGTCTGAAAACCTCAATGCACTTAAAAGTACTCACAAGTGGTCTTCATACATAATTCTCAGATAGGACAAAACCACAAATCACCAAATTTGAAAATGAGGATAAATGTTTAACCATTTGCCTTTTTACCATGGTTTTAGGGTTTTCACCCAACTGTCAATGGTTCCTTAACTGTCATTAGTTGACCCTAACCATTGATAGTTCCATACACCTCAATGGTTAACCCTAACCATCAATGGTTACCTAACCATTATCAATTATCCCTAACCATTGATAGTTACCTAGCTATCATCAATAGACCTAACCATCAATGGTTAGGGTTATGTTTTATTTACTCCACTTTTCTCATCCTTTTCTACCTAAACTAAACCTTGTAACACATCCAAATGGGGCATCCCATTTATTGCCACACCTTGACCTATTCAGGAGTCACCCTCTCCCTCCAAGCAACCAAGAACTACATTAAGCTTGAAGTCCATATTTGATCCATTATCCATGGGACTTGTAGGTAACATCCTCTTACCTAGTACATCAAAATTCAACTCAACCATGCCCTACCCAACAACTACCCAACCCATTTATCCACATCCACCTCAATGTTGGCATCTTTTAAAACTAACCTATTTTTATTCTTTACAATGACCTTGCTTTGGTGATGATAACCTCTTTGACTAATTTTACCATGTTGAACTTTTACATTATGCACCACCTTATGCACCACCCAACCATTTGCGTTTTTATCAAGATCACTTCCTACCTTAGATACCTAGGCAAACACTAACCTTCTCTAGGAAGATATATGTGTGACCCAATCAACTATGACCAATGCTGAGAATTGATTACCTTTTCACTTATCTTATAACTCAAACTTATTATCAACATTCATAACTTTTAGTCTTTGCATGATTTTGAATCTCACATTTAGTCACATTTATGTGCATATTTTCATTTGAAATGCCCACACCTTTTTTCACCAAACTCATGACCTCCCTTTTACCCTTTATCAAACCATGACCTGATTTTAGTGTTACCTCATCAACTCATAATTTGAGGGGGAATACCCTCCTCCCATACTCAGGGCAACCAAACCTTGGCTAGTCAACACTTCATTTTTGTTCTACAACTTATTGACTTAAAGTTGCATAATAAAAAGGAGAAAAATATAGACACTAATAAACATCCCCTTGACTAGTTTTTGATGTTACATCACCTTAGACCTATCTGTTAACTATCCGCATAGTTAATTCACCCTTAAAATACCTTTCTAAAATTTTAAATTTATGAACACACCTAAGACACTTTAGCAACATCAACTTAGACCCATTTTAACCTTTTTATGCTCAGGGGTACGATCATCGATGGTCAACTTAATAATCGATGGTTAGCCTAACCATCAATGATCAGGTATCCAAACCTACAACACAAAAAACATCTAGCTATAAGCTAGGCATACATGGGCAAAATGGAAACTTTCTCATGCACACCTTATAGCTTTTTTTCTTTTTGAATTGGCATCTTTATCTTGGACCAACTTAGCAACTTTCTCTCTCCTTACTTAGAAATATTATGCTATAAATGTAAGGATATTTGAAGGGTTGTATATCTAAAAAATTTGCATCTAGGCTCTCTTATTTTATTTATGCAAGCATCCAAGACCTCAAAACTCTATCTGCATGACTTTTGAATACTAGAGTACTGTTATGTTGCCCAACTTATTTTAGGTTTCAACTTTCACCTACTTGGCATCACACATATATCCTTCTCTTGTTTTTAGTGTTTTTTTTCTTCATCAAGTTTTTCTATTTTGATCAGTTCACCTACCCATCATTCCTTACCTTGAGAATCCTTATTTCACCTTTTACCCATCATCCACATTCCCTCAACTCCATTTCAACATCTTATCTAATTTTTATAGGTAACCATATTTGGTTATTATAACCATCAATGGTTATAAAAAACATCATCAGTCATCTAACCATTGATGATTAGGACAACCATCATTGGTCACCCTAACTACTGATAATCACCTATCAGGTAAAATAATAGTTTGTTATTTTAGATCTCCTTACACCCCAATAGACCTTTTTTTGGATTTTAAACTATCTATAGACCATACTCAGATCCTCTAAACCTAAATTTGATACACTTGTGCATGGTATTGACCCATTGTGCTACATTTTATACTAAATAGGTATGTTATTTATTTTCTTTCATAAGTATTTATGTTCTTATCAGTTTATCATATTTCATTTCTATTATTAAAACATTTTTATCATTAGGGTAGTGGATTGATAGACATCCAAGGGATATTTTACTTCTTGGATCTAGTGTGTTACTAGGTAGTCCACCCTTCATACTCATCTAAAAAATAAGTTATTTTAGTGAGGTCTTATTGAAAGTAGTCCTTCCTCACCATAAGGGAGATCTCACTTCATCTGGTCATCAATGAGTACAACATTTACCAGGTTCACACCCCTCATTTATTATTTCTCTTCTTTTTCTTTAAAGTTAAAAATAGAGTTAGAAATAGTAAGAAATAGGTGATTCTAGTGTAGCTCTATGTAAAGACTAACTACTATAGTCAGAGGTGTTGGCCCTCCTTCTAGTGCCAATTTAAACTATTGGTGTGGGTTTTATGCACACTAAAACTATAATGAGGTAGCGTCTAACATTTTAGGATATCAATAGAGATAAACTCCACTTCAAGGCATGAGTTGTAGGTATGTGGTTTATTTTAACATTTTGATGGGATAGTGACAGGGCATGTAGGTTATTGACAAGGTTTTTTAGATGAAGGTGAGGTTCTTAATGGTAGTGTATTTCTAAGCAAGTTGGATGGTTGGATGATTAATAATCTAAAGTGGGTAGATCTTTAAAACAAACTCAAAAAAAGAGGGTAAGGTAAGGCAAAAAAGTAGACTCTATGGTTCTCAAAAATCACTCCCATGGTTGGTTTCTAAATAAACCTATGCCTTTAAAACCTATGACTATTACTAGCAGTGATTATACATATACAATCAGACATGAATAAGAAGTCTAAGGAAATAAATATGTAGGAAATTCAAAATCCTCATATAAAGGTTTCTTATTTTTGGGTATTTGTTGCACACCCTTAATCAAAAGATTAGGACTTGGTCTAATAAAGTATCTAAGGTATCAATCGTACACACATAGAAAACTACACCAAAAAAACACTAGTACATATTCAAAAAGATGGTTCAATTTAAACTTAACTATCCTTATCAATATGTTTACCAATCCTTGAACAGTTGTTTCACACCTGCAAATTAATATATTAATCAAAATAGTCAAGAATCTATTCATAGATTTAATACACTAAATATTTATCTAAATAAATGACCATGGAAATAACAAATAATTTCACATAATTGGAAATAAAATACTTAAACACTTCATTGATGATCAAATTAATTCACTATTTTATATTCAAAATTCTCTTACAAAAAAACTAAGTTGGGTTACAATTATATATATAGATTTGAGTAAGGGGTCACCTCATCCTCCAAATCTATGCAAGGCCAGTACATGTGGTAGTTAGAACATGTAGTTTTAATTTCACTCTAAAACCATATAAAAGAAAACTTATAGTTATTAGTTAAATAAGTTGACCTTTCCAAAACTATGTAATGTGTGCATGTGTACATGTGTATAAAATATAAAGAGTCAATTTTTATAATAAAAATCTCAATCTATAAATAAATTCAAAATACGTCCACCATTAAAAAATTATACATGTATGAAATCTTATCTTATCAAGTCTTAGTTTTATGGAGTGCTTCATGCACCTTGGTTGACATGGACATTGAGGTGGTAGTTGTAGAAGTTGATACACCACCATAAGTATACTTTTTATTTGCCTAGTTTTCCTCATAGACTTTATGAAATACATCATGCTACTACCATTTAATATTAAAATTTAGCAATGGTGGTTGATGAATCATTTTAACCTACCCAAGGAGCTTTGCATGTTCATCCTTGGTTATCTGAAACTTATTCTTGAAAAATTTGACCTCGGTTACCTTCTTATGGGCCTTACTAAATTCTAACTCTTTTTATTCAAGTGTTAGGCCCTATAATCTCTATTTGAAATCATCTACTACTTTTTGAATAATATTATCAAAATTTATTTGACTATTCAATTTACTAGTGACATCCTTCACTTTGGATAATTTCAATTCATGCAAAATTTGGAGGAGCTGGGCCTCATGCACTTGATACTTGGGGACTAAAGCCCCAACTAATTGTAGCCATTCTTTTTGCCTCTCCCTACCTGATGATGACCAAATTTAAGGTATTAGATGCCTCTAGTGTTGTCATGAGGTTATGATGACTATATAGAGAGTTGTTAATATACACAACTAGCATATTCAATTTAACATTATCATCTCTTATGGAACTAAAAAATTGATACATGAGGGGCCATCTCAACCTTTATGAACTCCATAGCCTCCAAAGAGTTGTAACACCTAGAAGTAGCCTCTTATACCTCAAATTCTATACTTATAGGATTATGTACTATCTTTGCCTTTTCCTTTAGTTGCTCCATTGTGTCCTCTAGTGTTTTCACTTTAGCCTCAATCTCTTGATGATCTAATTTTGTGCTTTCATGAATAACAAGTATTTCATCCTTGTGTGCCTATGCTAGGTCTCTAAGATTTTCAACATATGGAGACTACCCTAGCTACTTGTTCTACCTTTTTATGAGGGAGAAAACTTCTTATCTTTCCTAGGGATAGAGGAGGTAGGTAGTGCTAGTAGGGATAGAGGAGAATACCCTAGCTACTTCTTATTTTCAACATATGGAGACTACCCTAGCTACTTGTTCTTTTGATAGTGGTAGTTCTAGTAGGGATAGAGGAGGTAGGTAGTGGGAGTGTGATGGAAGTGGAAATAGAGGGACCAATGGTAATGGTGGTAATGGAGGGGTCAATTGAGGTAGAACTAGGGACTTCCACCTGGTGTTATCCTAGCACATAATAAATTGAAACTTGTCCAAAGATTGGTATTGAAGACAAAGGAAAACTCATAAAAGGTTAGGTGCCTAGAGAAGTTGGTATTATATGTCTTGTTTGAAGGTTTATGGACTTAGCTACCTTTAACTCTACTTCTTCATTAGAACCATTCTCAATGTATTTGATTATCACAACCTCTTCCTCTTGATATACAGTAGTCAAGCCTTATACTAGTTTTACTATAAGACTACCTATAGGATTCCTAAGATTCCTCTTATAAACTAGAGGGGTCTTTAGTTGAATGGTGGAGTCTTAGGGTATTGATGTTATTAATTTTGATGTTTTTATACCAATATATATAGTAATATATACCTAGGTTATATAAGTAGATACTTGAGTGGTGTTCATAGTCAGTTATTCTAGTTTTCCTCCTTCCTCTTCAAAATCTAGACTGATGGGATCCCCTACTTGTGCTCCTCTACTGGAACTAGGCTTAGGTAGTCCATGATATTTATTAATAGTCCTTAGCTTTAATGAGAGGGATTGAGATGAGGGACCTACTTGGTCTTTGGATTTCTCCCTGGACTATCCTCTCCAAAAATCAAAGTGTTCCCAGCCCTTGTAGAGAGTCTTCCTATTATTTAATTCTCTAGCAGTGATCAAGGGGTTAACTTGGATAATATTCAAGTGATCCTCCTTGATATTAGTGATCTTATCTCTCTTTAAAAAATCTTCATCAGACTTTAAATTAAGAAATAGGAAATCATATAGATATAGGATGTGGCTGTAAGGGATGTTAAATCCCTCTATGTGATTTTTAACCTTCCCATGAGGATTCCAATTTCTATGAGTTAGTATGGGGAATGGATAACTCTTAAATTTGCTACCTAGCTCCATGAAATGCTTCCTCATTATATAAAACATTATTCTAAAATTTACATGGTGGCCAAAGAATAATGTTTTCTTTTATCTCAATAAATGTTCCTCGATACTCCACTATAGTTGGAAAGTAATTTATCACTCTACCATCTTATTTGGGATGTGTTTGGGAAGACACGAAGGATTAACTTTGTTCCCCCAAATCATGATTATTGTGAAGTTCAAGTACAGGATATAATATCCTTTTCCATCCAAATTATTTATGATATTAGGCCCAAGTCTAGGCATAGGAAAGCTAGGAATGGTTATCCAAACCTAAAAATAGACATCCTCTAAAATTATGAACATATTTTTGGTATATGCATATATGTGCATGAATTGATAATTTTCACAAATCCTTTTCTTTTCATAATATGTGGCTGGATTCCACAATTTTCCAAGATCTCTATAATAAGTACCCATGACTGCATCCAACAAATAGGACACCATGTAGAAATTTCTTGAAGGCATGTGACACCTATTTTTATGGATTATATGCTCTCTCAAGTAAAAGTTGATTATTTCACCTAGGGTATATGCAACATCTTGGGTGAGTTTCATATACAATAATGACACCTAATCTAAATTAAAAAAATAAATACTTGGCATACAATACAGTCGATTGAGGAGAGCCATGCTAATACGAATCCTCATTTTGAATTTGTCAATTGAAATCACCCCATTTTAGCTTCTTTCCTTTCCATATAATGGTCTGTTCTAGGAGTAGCCATGAAGATAGTGCCTTCTTAATTGAACTCTCTTCATCAAAATGCACCAATGTGTGTTTATAAATATAAGCATTAGGTATGCTCAAAGATAAATACCTTTAGAAGTCAGTCCCTAATATGCATGAAACCACTGTATTATTGCTTGAATGATGAAGGAAAACATCTTTTGATATCTTTCTTAAGAAAAACAAATCCCATATAATTTAAATACATGGCATTATTTCTAGCTTGGCATTAGTAAAATGTAATATTTGGAATTTGAAGGTCAATAGTTCCTTGACAAATAGTCTACCTCAAGTGTCATCTCATCTTATAGTGAAAATACATCCACAAAATCAATGGTGTCCCATAATTCTGAATAGTTATGGTACCTATCTCCAAATTTTGTAGCATCAAAGACTATATCTGTGAACTCTATAGAGTCAATGATTGAATATAGGGATGGTGTATTTTCCCCTTGAAATACCCTAGATGAAGATGCCATTGTGCATGTATATGCTCTATTATACTTGAAGTATTCTTATTTGTGATATGTATGTTGTGCAAAGAAGTCAGCTCTAGCTTAATTTTTATTTCACTCACAATATCTTTTAAACAATATCTAGGTATCTTTGTCACTGTAAGAAAGCAAGAGACTTTGAATGAAAGTTTTTTTAAAAGAAATGAATCCTTCAATAGCTATGAATCACCTATATAGGGTTCTACATTCAATATCAATTCATGTGACATAAGTTTGCAACATTCACTTTGCTTTTATTTCCTATATAATTTAAACTTTGTTAGCTCAAGTTGGTGGGGGTCTTTAACAGATTGATGGGAAGTAATTTCAACTTTATTTTGGCTAAGTATGGTGAATCTAGTATTGCCTTTGGTAGAATGTCCATTGACTAATTATTTTTAGGATTTGTTTTAGAAGTTTTGTGTCAAAAAAAATGTCTAAAGGAAATGGTCTAAGTCAAACATGGAGGACAAATCTCATAGGGAAAAAAGGCTATCACAAAAGTCTTGAAGGGAAATTTAAATTTCCTTAAAGGTCACTTTAAATTTCCCCAAATAGAACTTTCATACAAATAAGGGTCATCCCAAGGGTTCCAAAGGGCATGTGTCCTAGGTCCAAAGGGTTTACTTTGTGGCAAAATTCCTAAAGGGTTTACTTCATAGGATTTTTTTTGGTTGGAAAAGGGATTTGACAATTATCTTAAAGGGTAAGTAGTCACTTTGAAAAGGGCCAAAGGTTTGGGAAAAAAAATCCTGAAGGGTTATGTCTATGACAAAGGGTTCATTACAATAAGTTCTGAAGTGTATTTTTCATAATGTAAAGAAGTTGGGATAAATATCCTGAAGGGTAGGATTGGTATGGTAAAGGTGTCAGGTTGAAGTTCTAAAGGATAAGTCCCATAGGGTAAAGGGTCTAAGATGAAAGTCCCAAAGGGTAAGTGGTCACTTTAAAAATGTTGAAAGGTCACTTTCAAAATGCTTGAAAGGTAGTTTCAATGAGCTCAAAGGGCATGTGTTCTTCAAGGAAATTACTTCAAGGTTTTTATATTGGAAAAAATTTTAGAAATGAAAGGTTTGAAGGGTATGCAAAGGGGCCAAAAAGGCAATTACAAAAGTCCTAAAGGAATTATCGATAAAAAATGACCACAATAATAAAGGCAAATTGACACTTTAAAAAAAAATTAAGGGTAGGTTGGTAAGGCAAAAAGGGCACTCCAAAAGTCTTGAAGGATAATTTCAAAATGTCAAAGGGTAGTCTAACAAAATTTGAAGGGTCCACTTCATAGGGTATCTTTTCCATGACAAAAGTCTCAAAGGATCTACTTAGTAAAGGCCAAAATTCAATCTCAAAAGGGTTGAAGGGTAGGCTCATAAAGTATAAAAAAGGTGATGTTAGATATGTCAAGCAAAATATCCTATAGTGAAAATCCCATAGACCAATTCCATTGGGGGAATTGTTTCAAAAAAAATGTTTGCAATAATTTCTCTAATAAAAATAAGTCTAAAATAGTTTCTCCTTCGAAAAAATGCCTAAAGGGTAAAGAAAAAATAGGGTAAGTCTTGAAAGAATAAGTCTTAAAGATAATCCCAAAAACATAAGTCCTAGAGCATAAATCTTGAGATAAAAAAAGTATTTAGTCGATGAAAACACAATTTCCATGTTACCTTGACAAAATATGAAAAGCCAAACCATGAATTTTTATTGGAAGTTGCATAAACACATAAGAGAGAGATCAAAATCAAGACAATAATATGAAAAAGGTGGGTCCCTATTTCCTATGAAGAAGGAGGTGTTGGGTACAACAAAAAAAACTTAGCACTCTAGAGGAAGAGATAGGAATTCTAGAGATAGAGAACATCAAGGTGGTAGAAGTAATTAAATGTTAATAACGAAGAAGAAAATAGCTCTCAAGGTCAAAATAACCCCACAAAATGAGGCTACTCATATAGAGGAAGAAGATCATATACAAGAGGTATAGGAAGAGACTTCTAGGTAAAATGTTTCAAATGTAATAGGTATCCTAGTCATAGGTCATATGAATGCCATAAGAATCCATAAACAAGCCATACAAGAATTGAAGGTAATAACCAAGTTATTCAAGATGAAGAAGAAAGTGTAGGATCACCATCACATGTGGAATAACCTGAAGTTAGAAAACATTTATTGATGAAAAGAGTACTAATAAAACCAAACAAGGATATGAAGGAACCAACCCAAAGGAAGACATTGTTTAGGACTACATAAAAATAAAAAGGCAAGTGTTGTAAGATTTTTATTGATAGTGGTAGTATAGATAACTTGGTTTCTTCTGAAATGGTTGAAAAACTAGGATTCATAATATTAACACATCCTACAACATACATAGTATCTTGGATACAAAAGGGGAATCAAGTACCATTCACTAAGTAATGTAAGATTGATTTTTAGATTGGTAGTTATATGGATGAGGTACTTTGTGACATTATGCAAATGGATGTTTGTCACATTTTGTTGTGTAGACTTTAGCAATTTGATAAGAGGGATATACATGTGGGAAGAAGTAACACATATACGTTGGAGAAGGATATAAATAATCATACCTTGACACCATTGAAGGATGGAGATGAAAAAGTTAAGAATAATAATAAGGTGCAGATAATAGGTGTAAAATAATTCTTGTAACTAATAAAATAAGACGATATTGGTTGTGCATTATTTGAAAAACCAAAAACATTCATTATAGCCACTAAACTGATTGATTTTCCATTTAAAATTTAAAATTTGTTGGATGAGTTTGTGGACATATTGGTTGATGATATGCCTAATGAGTTACCACCAATGAGGAGCATAAGCCATTATGTAGATCTCATTCCAAGAGCTAGTTTTCGAAACAAAGTAGCTTATAGAATGACACTTAAGGAGAATGAGATCAAAAATAAATTATAGGAGATGTTATATAAAGGTTTGATTAGAGAGAGTCTTATTCTATATGTTATACATATAATATTAACTCCTAAGAAAGGTGGAGAAAGGAGAATGTATACATATTCTATATCCATCAACAAGATAACTATCAAGTACAAGATTCTATTAACAAGAATGGATGATGTCATGGATTGTTTGAGTGGATCACAATACTTATAAAAGATATAATTTAATATTGTTTACCATAAAATTAGAGTTAGAGAGGGTGATGGGTAGAAAATAACCTTCAAGACTAATGATAGATTGTTATGCCATTTGATTTGACCAACACTCCTAATACCTTCATGAGGCTAATAAATGAGGTGTTAAATACATTTATAGGTAATTTTTTTATTTTTTACTTGAATAACATTTTGATTTTTAGTAAATCAAAGGATGAACACATCAAGCATCTTAAGATGGTGTTAAACAAACTATAGGAAGATAAATTGATGATTAAACTCAATAAGTGTACCTTCATGCAAACTGAGTTAGTTTACTTGAGATTTGTCATTTCTAAAGATGGTTTGAAGATGGGTTAAGAAAAAGTAAGATAAATAATGGAGTGGCCTACTCCAAGAAGATTTTTTAAAGTAAGAAAATTTTATGGATTAACTAGGTTCTATATAAAGTTCATTAGAAAATTTAGTGGTATTTGTGCACCTATTGTTGAAACTATAAAGGGAGAAAAAAATTAGTTTCATTAGACTAAATCAACTAAGAAAAGTTTTACCAATGAGATGGGGGTGCATTGATAAATAAACTTGATTATTATATGTACCACCTATGTTCAAATCTTGGAGGTAGTAGAAGGTTGGTTGTGGCAGTTTCACTAGTGTTGGCTAGTTGTGGCCATATTGGTGGTATTGTTGGCATTCACTAGTTGTGGTGATAATGTTGGTATTGGTCGGTTGTGGCTATATTTTTGGTATTGGTAAATTGTGTCAATTGATGTAACCAGTTTTTTCTTTGGTAAAAATATTTTTACCTATCTAAAAAACTAAAAAAAGTTTTCATATTTTGAAAAAAGAAGATAACTAAGCAACCTATTTTAGCCTTACCTGACTTTAAGAAACTCTTTCAAGTTAAATGTCATGCTAGTGGAATAGATATTAGAGCTATTTTTATCTAAGAAGGAATACTTGTTTCTTAATTTAGTGAAAATATAAATGAATATAAGAATACGTATTCATCTTATGATCAAGAAATATGTGCCATGATCCAAGCATTGAATAAGTGGAGGCATAACTTGTTGCCTAATTTTATGATATATATAGATAATCATGCTTTGAAATTCATCAATAGCCAACCCAAGCTGAGTTAAAGACATGTGAAATGGATAGAGTTATTACAAAATTTCTCTTTTGTTCTAAAAAATAAGAGTGGATAGTCTAATAAGGTCGCTGATGCATTGAATGTGAGAAATATGATTCTACAAGAGCCTTAAGTGAGTAGTTTGGGATTTGAGTCATTAAAAGATTTTTATGATGAAGTTCCATATTTCAAGGAGGTATATAAGTATTATAGGAATCCAAAATGTATGTATAATAGTAAATATATGGACTATATGATACAAGATGGATTATTATTCAATGGAAAATAACTATGCATACCTAGGGGTTTATGAAAGACAACTTGTTGAAATAAAAGCATAATGGCATATTATTAGGACATTTTGGACAAACAAAGACATTTTATTAGTTGAATGCATACTACTATTAGCTAAGAATGCAAGATTATGTCAAGAAAGTTTTGGAAAAATGGATGATTTGTCAACATGCTAAAGGAAAGAGTTAAAATGTAGTTCTATATCAACCATTACTTATTCCAATTAGGCCATGTGATGAAATCAATCTAGATTTTATACTAGGTTTACCAAGAATATGAGGCAATGATTCCATTTTTGTTGTTGTTGATATATTTTCAAAAATGGTGCACTTAATATCATGTAATAATATAAATGATGATACTCACATTACTAATTTGATCTTCAAATAGGTGGTAAGGTGACATGGGATTCCTACAAGCATTATTTCTGATAGGGATACAAAATTTGCTAGATCCTTTTCGATAAAACTCTAGAAAAATTTAGGAACCACATTAAGTTTTAGTTTAGCCTACCATATTCAAACTAATGGTTAGACTAAAGTTTTTAATATAATCTTAGGGAATTTACTAATATTTATAGTGAGTGACAGTCCAAAGTAATGGGATCAGGGGTTAGCTCAAGTTAAATTTACATATGATGATTCTCCTAATATAAGTACGTGTTTCAGTCCATTTCATATTTTGTATATAAAGAATACAAAAAGTGTTTATGGGCTTAAAGACTTGGGTAAGTAAGAGAAGAGGAGTTCCAAAGGTGAAGACTTTGATATGACCATACAATAGTTGCGTGAGAAAGTCAAGAAGGAGTTGGATTTGAGTGCTAGTAAGTAAAAAGGATATATTGATAAGAGAAGGAAGGAATTTAACTTTTAGGTAGGTGATTTGTTGTTATCACACCTTAGGAATGAGATATTTATTAAAAGTTAATATAATATACTCAAACTGAAGAAGATAAAAACTTGTAAGGTTTTGAAAAACAAATATGCTAATGCATATGAGCTAGAACTCCAATATGATATTGGGATTTCAACTATTTTTAGTGTAAAAAACATTTATCCTTATATATCATGAGAAGACACAAATAAATACCAAAAGATGCTAATTAATAGGTCATTGATTGGGAATAGTAGTTACCTAAGGCATAAAAATATGAGCTAGAAGCTATTTTGGATATATAGGTTGTTAAGATAACCAAATGTAAGGAGAACTTAAAATATCTAATCAATTATAATAGTAATTGATTTAAATATGATTATTGGTTAAATACATCATAAATACTTCAATATGAACTACCATTGAAGACTTCATGAGTAGGAGCTCATGAAAGCTTTTGTACTCAGGGATCTTGATGTAAGACATTATAATTTAGTTATTTATTGTTAAAAAATCTATCCTCAATAGATTTTAGGTGTCATTTTCACTTTGTATTATAATGATTATTTTGTTTTACTTTTCATTTTCTTGCCAAAACTAAAATTTTGAATTTTCAAACTAGTTTTGGGTGTTTCAATAGTTTTTTCTCACCTTCTAAGGATTGTGTTTTTCAAAATCCTTAATATAGGTTTCAAATAAGGTCATATGTATTATTTATAACAATTCAAATATCTTAAACCCTAGATGGATATGATAAACTCCCTTTAGAGTTAAGTTTTAAGTGGGTTACAAAGATTAGTTAGACAATTTGAGAAATTTTAGGAGTTTTTGAATGAAGGAGGGAGAAGGAGAGAGAGGAATACATGTGGATAAGGAAAAACATAATAAAATAGATCAATACTCTAATGTTTAACAATATTCTAAAGAAAATTTGATTATAAGTTTAAGAAAATAGAGATGTAGTAGGATTATGTATTGTTTACACTCTAAAAAAATAAAAAGATTGTCATATTGACTCATTTATTCCATTCTAAGATCATAACATATATATAAATTATCTAACTTATTTCAAAGACATTATCTAACTTGCCCCTAGCTCTTCAAAAACATCCCATACAAGGATAAGGCACACTGTCACTCTATGATGGTGAGAGTGAGTGAAAACTAGAATAAATAAAGGGACAAACTTATAATCATGGTAAAATAATATATAAATAATGAAAATAATCTCTAGAGTGATATTAACATCCCAAAGAAGGAGGTAACACATCTTCCCCTCATCAAACTTGCACAAAAGACAACCCTAAAAGGTATGAAAAGCATAAGTATTCAAATATTTACATTGATTATGAGAAGAATTAACCTTTAACACAAAACATTTGGTATTAATATCCATTTAATTTTTTTGGAATCAATAACCATTGTGTGGCCATGTGTTGGAAGAGAGAGTCTATCCTAAAGAAGTCAATGTCCTTCAAGAGGAAGGAGACTCATTATAAAGACCACTCTACAAGTCAAAAGGTGGAAAAAGGAAAGGAGTGATTATTTTAAAATAAAGTGTGAAATAATTAATGAAATATTTATAATATTATTGGAATTTAGGTTTTAAAATGTTGGAATATTCATCCATAATTTTGTCTAAATACTAGCAATATAGAAGTTATGCAAACACCTACAAGCAAGGAGGTTGTTCAAACCCATTCAAATAAAGAGTTATCACATGAAATATTTGGTCAATCTCTAATATAAAAAGATTAATCCCATGAATAATCCCACCTATTCATATAAGAACTGACTAATATGTATTAAACTAAGGAGTAGCATTGATCATATTATATCAGTAAGATATTATTTAGTTTCATGAATAGCATATTTGCATAGCTGAATTTAGTTTAGCATGCTTATGTATCACCAAATAAATTTTTAGATTGTATTACTTAAATAAAAATGAATTAAACTAACCCCATGTGTGTGATCAAATACAGAGGTAGATCACTCATTGAGGGTGAAATATGGAACAAACATCTAAATTGAGAAGCACACCATGATCAACCCATTATAAGATTTTGTATAATTTTATATTTTGGATTCTCATGTTCATGTTGATATTTATGTTTGCATATTTTTATTACCACTTATCATATAATTTTGAAATATGGGTGAAGAGGCACTCCATTAAGAAGATAACTCCAAACAAAGGTTCTCCAAGTTAGACAATAGTAAAGAGACATGTTGGTAGGCTGAAGTTCACTTCCAAGAGGAAGATGAATTGGCATGAAATAAACATAAGAATCTATTTTATGGTGAATATAACTCAATAATATAATTTTTTTATATGGATGTATGTTGGAGTCTATTTTATTTCATTAAAATATGTTCTCTCAATGTATGTGTGATTTTTATATGCACATTTTGTAAAGACCAAAATTTGGGAAATTTTTGTAAATAAAATTGTGTTACAATCCATTTATGTTACATTCAGTTGTAAGACCCCAAGAAGGTAAAATTATATAAGTGGTGACTTGTTATAACACCACTTACTTATTATGTAGTTTGATTTTTCCCTTATTGAGAATGTTAACAACAAGGATAATGCAAAAAAGAATATCTTATTGATAGAGATTCATTCTAGCATACAAATAATGCAATGGCTAAAAAAATTCACTAATAAGAAGATCAAGAAACCAAGAGTGAAAGAAGGTCATTTAGTAGATATCACTTTGGACAGTCAACCTCAAAGAGAGATAAATAAATGAGCTTCTTATGATTATGGATCAAGGTGATAATGTTCCTTTTACTAATTATTTTTCTCTTAAATCACTTGATGAGTTTTAATAAGAAGTTATTTTTGACATAAGAGAGATAAATTCACAAAGGAGTACCTTCATGTTGAAATCAAAATTTTGGTGGTCCAAAATATTTTTAGTGGGGAGGTGTGATCCAAGAGGATCCCCAAATTTAGCAATTTAGATTGTTATAATTTTTTTAAAACTAATCACATATCTAAGAGCTCACCAAGATCTTTCCAATACAATTTGAATGGAGTCATTTTGACATAGTATGCAAAAAATATGGTCTACTTAAGGTAAATTACAATAGGTCAAAAAATATATAGTGTACATAGTGATAAGTCAAAAACTTACTGGCCATGTAAGAATTTGACAAGTGAATCAATCAAAACCTACCAAGTGGACCAATCACATGGTGGCAATGGTAGATAGAGAGAAGGTAAATGGGTTGGTTTGGTTTTCACCTTTGGTCTTTGATAGCATACCTATTTTCATGTGGGGCCCATGCTATTTTATATTTTTGGGGGAATCAACTAATTGAGGTCCTCTTTTTTTAAGGAGGGGGACCCTACCAAATATATCAATATACAATGGTAGTGTTTTTACATATAAACCCTTCACAATAATTTCCTATTGACGAATCTTCCACGAGTCAAATTTTTTGCCACTTGGAAAGTTATCATCTCTTGCCAAGGAAGGAAGAATGCATTGATTTCACCATAAGCTCTCAAAAGAACAAGTTTCCAACATTCAGTCATTTTTAGGATTGGTTTGATGCCAAGGTTCAACCAAAGCATCCATCTACAGGCTTTTAGACAAGAAGCGAACCAACGGGTTTGATGGGTTCAAAAGGTTCAACATCATCAGCAAGAGTTAAGCACATTTGTCAAATTTCAAAGTTCAACCGCTTCAAGGTTCAACAGCTGCAAAACCAATTCAGAGAGTGCAAGCTTGAATCTACGGACTCTGCAGGCTTGAATCTATGGACTTTGCAGGCTTGAATCTATAGACTGTGCAAGAAGAAGTTTAGAGTTCAAAGGTTCAACATAAAGGTTCAAAGGCAAGTTCAATGCCTAGTTTAAAATTGTTCAATGCTCGGTTCAGAGTTCAAAGGTTCAACGATTAAACCATTGAACCAAAAGTTTAATGAAATGGTTCAATGTCTTGGTTCTACACCTAGTTCAATGCAAAAGAGGACTTTTTTGAAGGACAAGTGTCCTTGCAAAGGACACTTCATCGACCAAAGTCTTTACCTTTCAGCTTGTCCAAAGACTTGTTCAAAAAGGCCCACAAAATTTCACCTCGACTTTTTGTTCACGGAATTTCACCCAGACTTTTTATCCATGGAATTTCACCCAAAATTTTTATCCGTGGAATTTCACCTGGACTTTTTGTCCACGGAATTTCACCCAGACATTTTGCCCGAGGAATTTCACCTAGACTTTTTGTCTGCAGGAATTTTCCTCAAGAAAATGTCTGTGGGAGGGATATAGCGAATGGCCCAAGAAAATGTCTGTGGGGAAAGTCTACCACAGCCCATTTAAAGCCCGAGGAGCACAGCCAAAGCCCGATGCAAGGTTAGCCAAGCAGAGAGATTGCTAAGGCAATAATCGTTAGAGCAGACAAAGTCGATGAAAAATTCAAACTAAGCTTACACAAGAATAACTGCCAGCGACCAATACAAAGAGCCTACAGAGAAGACTAAGTCCATGGGAAAAACAAGATAGATGCCGAGAAAGAGAAAAATAATAGAGACATGAGCCTAAAAAATATTTTTGAAAGAAATGTAAAGCTTTCGGTGACATCTCGTAGGCTGTCAAATTTAGGCTGTGGGAAGTAGCTGTTGGACTTTTAAAAAATAGCAAAAAATCCAAAAAAAATGGACTGAAGCCGACTGTGCAAAGGAGTAGAAAATAGGCAATTCAATAAAGGAGTTGAACACGGAATCCTGATGCAGAATAAGACACGATTAGAATTAGAAAAAATTTCATGCAAATGCCAAATCTATTTTTGAATAAATGGTATAAGTTTTAGTTAACTGATTATTTTAGACCCTGTTTGTCTTCATTCAAAGCATGCATTCAAAGGACTGAATTCAGCTTCAACTGGACTTTCGAGTTCATAACAGGGAGTTGACTAGTCCATTTTTGGAATTGAATAATTAATCAAACACCACATCCAAATTTGAATATTTCCATGCAAGGATGAGTGCGCTTCCTCTAACAAGCAAAATTCATGCAAAAATAGGGAAAATATAATTTATTGAGTCAACAAAAAGTTAATTTTCTCTTCAAATTTATGCGACTATCTTTGGCCTATTGTAATTCCTTATATAATGGCTTTTTGCCTTGATTCAAAAAAGGAATCCAATCTCTCTTGGTTAGACTAGACTCTACCATTAAGAGTTGTGTAACCTTTTTGAGCAATAAGCAGGAGTGTACTTTCAGGTTTCAAGCTTGGCATAGTGTATATTTTTAGCAATTTGCATAAGTGGTAGAGTTTTCTCCCTTCCCAAATTCTGTTCGTACCTAGTTGCTATATTGTCCTTGTGCAGGTCATGTTAAAGTATTCTTTATTGTATTTTGCTAAAATTGTAAGTGGATGTTAGGCAGCTGCAAAGTGTCTTTTATCAGACCTCTCTCCACCATTTCCCTCAGGTTTTAGTAATTGAACCGAACCTCTGCATGAAATACTTATGCACAAGTGATAAATTTGAAGTCTAAGGTCTTCCTTCTCTATTGTTCGCTAAGTGTTCAAGGTTCTGAGCTGAGTAGGATCATAGTTCTAGTGTATCACCCCTTTTAGGTCGGATTTCCCTTTAAGTTTCTCCTTTTCCCTTTTCTGTGGCAATCAGCAGCATAGAGTAGGAATCCTAATTGATACATCATATAGGAACCAGCCTTCTCTGAAGGTTCTCCTCACTGTCGAGGCACCAACCCTTGTGAGGAGATCCCATTGTTTCAGCCAGATAGAGGACTGGCCATTTTTGTGCACGTCTTCAAATCAGGGCGTAGCTCTGGGTTGATAACAATTTTTTGGCATGCTCAGTGGGATCACAAAAAAGAGATACTAAAAATCTTCACAGTAAAGGAAGATATTTATTTGCAGAAAGGCAAAAGAATTCATAGCATCATCCAATCAATCAGTTCATGCCAAAAGTTACTACAAGATTAGCAAGTAAAGGTATTCCTATTGAATTTTTGACTTTTAAAGGAGCAAGATCTAGAAAGACAAGACCATATCCTCTAAGGAGAGAATATTTAGCTCCCCCTCACCCTATTGTGCTCAACACTAAAATTCCCATCATGCAGATGGCCAATAGGAATTAGGTATTCACTCCTTTTAATGGAGGAAGCCCATTAAATTTAGCACAACTAAATGATATCCCTATATCTGCCCTCAAAAGTATCCCATACTTCTCAGGGGAAGATCAAACAACCCCTGTTGAGCATATATATGATATTGTTAATCTTTGTTCAGTTCACAACGTAACTGAAGATAATGTCGCCATTAGATTATTAGCTGCTTCCCTCAAAGGAAAAGCATTACAATGGTATAAGACCCTCCCACTTAGATCTATCTCTACTTGGGATGAATTAGGCGCCACTTTGGTCAAACAATTTGAGGACAAGTCTGACTACCTATCCTTGGTTGAGCAATTAACCACCATACAGAGAGCCCCTCATGAGTTCATGTCTAATTTCAATCTTAGATTCCAAAAGACATGGCACAGGATACCGGTCCTAATTAGACCATCACCAGAGTTTGCTTTTTTATATTTTTTGAAAGCTCTGAATTTAGATATCAGTGTGATGATACAGTCAATGGGTGGTACTACCTTGCCAGATGCCTATGATGTGGCAATAAGAGTAGAGAATAGTCTGATTCAGGCAGGAAAGCTTGCTCTAAGACCGTCAATGCCCATATTTTTGGAGATAGGTTTAGCATCAGCCCTTCATGTCCCTCAAGTTCCATCCTTAGCTCCAATTCTAGCACCTCAGCATCCAACTGCAGCCTCTACTAGTCAGTCTAGTGAGATAGGAGAGCTAAGAACTCTATTACAGTCTTTCATAAATGAAATAGTACAGCTTAAGAGGTAACAATTCTAGTCAAATAGGCCTTATCAACAACATAATTAGAACAACTATCAGCCTTTCAAGGATCAAAAATCTTCTTATCAGGGTTTCAGAGAGAACCAACCACCCTATCAAACACAAGGGGCTATAACTCTAGCAAAGCCATATGTTGCTATTGATCCAAGTGATCCTTCTACTTCAAAGGCCATCGTTCCAACTTCGTCTCAGAACAATTTAGTGCAAGATTCAGGTTGGCAGCCTTCAAATCCAAATAATTTTCAAAATCATGATTTAACTCAAATGAACAGTGCCATGCCATAGATGACACAAGAGGAGTTCTCTTTTCATGAGAGCCAATATCAAGATACGTGCTTACCATCATAAGGAACAATCCAAGGGTAACATGATGCTATTAATGTAAATTGGCAGGTTGAGGATCACATTGCTTTTTCTCAAGATATTAGGACTAACACTTTAATTGATCAGGTTACAGCTCTAACTCATCAAGGAAATAAAAGAAGAGCTATTGAAGAAACTCTAGCAATGGCAAGTATGACTAATGCTTCTAGTACTATTGCTCAAGGGACAAAAGGATAGCTTGCTACCCCCACAGTCATGAAAAATTAGACTACAGAGGCTGGCAAAGTACAACAAATACCTCTTATTCGTGAGCAGCAAGTGACACAAAGGGTTTAATCAAATGTAAGTCCTTCCTAGTTCAACATTGTAGACCAGATGAAAAGATCTAACATCAATATTAGCATGTGGGATACTCTATCAATTCTAGGCCAAAAGGACATCCTCATTCAAGAACTCTCTGCTCTTGAATTGTCTCCAAAATTAGTAGACAAAGGAGGTACTATTTTAACAAACTCAAATATACCAACTAAGCAGTAGGTACAGCAAGGAGATAATAAACCAAAGGCAGACAAGACTAAGGTAAAAGTAAAAAGACTCCCCCTTTTTATCTTTCCTTGATAGTAGGAGACACATTAGTTCATAATTGCATGGTGGACAGTGGAGCCAGCAGTACCGTCATGCCTAAATAGATTGCAAACAAGCTCGGCCTTGTCTATGAGCCAAATACTAAAGGAGTACTACAATTAGATGGTTCACCAGTAAAGATGGTAGGGATTATCAAAGGTTTGAAACTAACACTACATGCCTGTCTTAATGTTACTATTTAGCAGGACATCATAGTAGTAGATCTACCCCCTTACTTCGCCATGTGCCTTTCAAGAGATTTCACCTCAAAGTTTGGGGGATACCTATCAGTGGATTGGACATACCTATTATTCAAAACTATATATGGGACAAAGGTAACCATTCATTCAGAGCCTATTGCACGTTTTCACATGGAGCCTTATGTGCCAAGTGTGGTCAATTCAAACTATATTATTTCAGATGAAGTAGTACAAACTAGTGAGGTAGAAGAAGACTCACCTTTGGATGGAGTTCCAAACTTATTTCTTGATGAGTGGGCCTCTACTTTGTATGAGTATGATCCATACAAACTGATTGAAGAAGAATATCTTGGTGTATATTGTATTCATGAGAACAATGCGCAAATCCTAGCCATGGTCAAAGAAGGCGAGTCTAGTGAAGGCTTGTGGTAGCTGTACTTCAATGGATCAAGAAATAAGCATGGGATAGGAGCTGGAATAATGTTAATTTATCTTACAAAATAAAGTTATTTCTCATCCATTAAATTTCAGTTTGGCTATTCAAATAATGTTGCTGAATATGAAGCACTAGTCCACGGTTTGCAATGGGCTAGGAAGATGAAAGCAAGCTGTCTACAAGTGTTTGGGGATAGTGAGCTGGTGGTCCACTAGGTAAGGGGCTTAAATGTATGCAAGAACATGCTACTTAAATCTTATAGACACAGGGTATGGGATTTACTTGAAGATTTCTAGGTTTTTAATATTCAGGCCATACCAAGAGACAAAAATAAACACGCTGATAGGTTGGCTATTGTTGGGGTGCAATTTGACATTCCAACTAATGTTAAAAGTGATGCTTCTCAGTCACATATCAGGATAGTCGTAAGGCCATCTGTCCTAGATAACTAGGAAAATTGGTAGGTATTTAAGAGTGACGATCAAATTGTTAGATTTTTATAGGAGGAAGCTAAATTTTCTCTAAAAAATCAGGGGAAATGCTTGCAGCAGTATGGTGACCAGATTGTACAGTTGAAAACCAATAAACACCCAAGGGGTTGGTTACCCTTGAAAACATTTTCAGTGAAGATGATGAGCTAAGGAAAGAGAAACCAGCTTTGTCTACAAAAGAGGAGCACTACGCCAATGTGGAGATTGCAGCTGGTAAGATATTGAAATTGGGCAAGGTATGCACTCCACTATAATAGAAAGCTTTTGTTGAATTATGCCAAAATTTTGTTGACGTATTTGCATGGCAATATAGCGATCTCAAAGGGTTTGATCTGAGCTTGGCTCAACACACTATTGAGCTAGAAGACAAAACTAAGCTAGTACGACAAAGACAAAGGCCAATTAATCCAAAACTTGAGCCTTTAATGAAGGTTGAGCTTCACAAGCTTATAAAGTCTACTATTATATTTCCAATCAAGCACTCAACTTGGGTGGTGAACCTTGTTCCAGTACAGAAAAAGAGCGATGAGATTAGGTTATGTGTTGATTTTTATGACTTAAACAGGGCCTCGCTTAAAGACCACTATCCATTGCCATCAATGGAGCAAATCTTACAGCTTGTTTTAGGGTCAGAGAGGTTTTCTTTGTTAGATGGGTACAGTGGTTATAATCAGATTTTAGTCAAAGAAGAAGACCAGTTCAAGACGGCTTTCACAACTAAGTGGGGAATGTTCATGTATAAAAAGATGTTTGGTTTGTCTAATGCTGGGGAAACCTTTCAGAGAGCCATGGATATGGCCTTCTAAGGCCTTCTTAACAAGTTTGTACTTGTCTATTTAGATGATATCACAGTATTCTCAAAGAATGCAGAAGATCATGTGGTGTGCCTCCAACACGTATTCGAAAGGTGTAGACAGTTTGGGATATCTCTAAATCCCAAAAAATGTGTATTTTCAGTTCATGAAGGTAAGCTTTTTGGACATGTTGTTTCTAAGCATGGTTTGAACATAGATTCTAAGAGGATTCAATCTATTTTAGCACTTTCCCTGCCTAAGAGCAAAAAGGCTTTGCAAAGCTTCTTTGGAAAGATCAATTTCATAAGGAGATATATTTCAAATTTTGCTACTATAGCTAGGCCACTTACAGCCATGTTAAGGAAAAATCAGAGCTTCAGCTGGTCTAAGGAAGGAATAACAGGATTTGAAGATGTTAAAAAATCCATAGTAAGTGCCCCCACACTCTTGAATCTAGATTTCAAGAAAGACTTCATTTTGTATACGTATGCTAACATGGACACCATTTCAAGTATTCTTATGCAGCAGAACCATGAAAACTTGGAGTAGCCAATAGCCTTCTACAGCCAAGGCCTGTAGGAGTATGAGACAAGGTATTCTTTTATTGAAAAACATGTCCTTGCAATCATAAGATCTCTGAAGAAATTCAGGCACTTACTGTCTAATAATAAGATACTTCTAATGGTTGCTCATCCAAGATCAAGGAATTCCTTCTAAACAGAGACATGAATGAGAAAAGGGCTGGTTGGATAACCAAAGTGATGGAATACGATATAGAAATTAGGATCACAAAACTAGTTAGGGGCAAAGGGCTTTATGAGCATCTAGCTCAGGACTTGCAAGAAACCAATGAAGCTGTTCTAGTATCAAATGATGCAGAAGTCACTGCTATATAAGCATCACCTTCTAGCTGGTTCTACGATTTGGTAAATTATCTACAGGAAGGTATTTACCCTTCCAACCTAAGCACCTCAAGAAGAAGGTATTTCAGACTGCAATCAATTCTATTTTTGCTTGTTGATGGTGTCTTGTTCAAGAAAGATATCAACGGAATGTTACTAAGGTGTGTAGAGCTAAGCCATACTCAAAGGTTGCTGGAAGATTTCCATGATGGATTTGGTGGAGGACACTTTTCTGCCAAAACTACAGCACTTAAGATCATGAGAGGTGGGTACTTTTGGCCTACTATATTTGGTGATTACCATGCATGGGTAAGGAAGTGCAAACAATGCGCTATGTTTGTGGGAAAGATTAAATTGGCAGCCCTACCCCTGCAGCCAATTACAGTGGATCAGCCATTCATTTAGTGGGGATTAGACTTTATTGGTCTCATCAATCCTCCTTCCAGTTTAGGCCATAAATGGATTTTAACAGTGACAGACTACTTCACACATTGGACAAAAGTAGTTGCATTAAAGGAGGCAAATGAAACAAGTGTCCTTGATTTCTATGAGAGTTTGGTCACTAGGTTTGGAGTCCCTTCAATGATTATCTTTGACAATGCAATGGCTTTTGTGGGATCTAGGATCAGCCAGTGGGTAGTCCAACACGGAATCTATCTCAGCACCTCATCAAATTACTATCCACAAGGAAATGGCCTTGCTGAGTCTACAAATAAAAACCTTTTGAGGATCATACGAAGGACAATTGAAGACAATCAGAGATCTTGGTACCTCAAGCTGAAGTCAGCACTATGGGCTGATAGGATTACCTATAAAAGGTCAATAGCTAACTCTCCCTACAAGCTGGTCTATGGTAGAGAAGCAAGGTTACCAATTTCTCTTGAGTTTCCTGCCTTAGAATTAATGCATCAACTTGAACTATTAGAAAATGAGCCTATGGAGATTAGGTATGTAGAACTTATGGAGCTCAAAGAAACAAAAAATAAAGCCATGCTGGCCATGGAAAGTCATCAAGCACAGGTGAAAAAGACATTTGATAAAGGAGCTTCCTCATGAAGCTTCAATGAAGGAGATTTGGTCCTTAAGTGGGATGAGGACCAGGCCAAACCAGGAAGGCACACCAAGTTTGATTCCCTTTGGAGTGGCCCATACACAATCTCTAGCTGCAAATCCCACAATGCCTTCCAACTTACTAAGATGGATGGCAAAGAGCTTCTAATCCTAATCAATGGGATACATCTAAAACATTGCTATTAAAGAGCAAAGTTCCATGTATATATTTAATTATTCTTTGCTTTCCTCTAAGTGTTGTAAAAGCACAGTAGTTTGCTTCAGTTTTGTTTAATAAGTGCTTGTTTGCACATTTGCTTTTCATTAGTTTTTCACTTTCGTGTGTTTTCCTTCTTATTTTGAAGGAAGAGGTTATTACAGCAATGATCAGAGTAGATTATTTTTCAATCAAAGATCAGATTCACCATCTAGGATTTTTATAGCGTTTATACATGACTGGGTCCTCAAGCATAGCAGGCATGCTTCCTAGCTGAGTTGCCAGAATGTTGACGAATCTTCCACGAGTCAGATTTTTTGCCACTTGGAAAGTTATCATCTCTCACCAAGGAAGGAAGAATGCATTGATTTCACCACAAGCTCTCAAAAGAACAAGTTTCCAGCATTCAGTCATTTTCAAGATTGGTTCGATACCAAGGTTGAACCAAAACGTCCATCTACAGGCTTCTAGGTAAGAAGTGAACCAACTGGTTTGATGGGTTCAAAAGGTTCAACGTCATCAGCAGGAGTTAAGCACATTTGTCAAATTTTTAAGTTTAACCACTTCAAGGTTTAACAACTGCAAAACTAGTTCAAAGAGTGCAGGCTTGAATTTATGGACTCTGCAGGCTTGAATCTATGGACTCTGCAGGCTTGAATCTACAAACTCTATAGGCTTGAATCTACAGACTGTGCAAGAAGTTCAGAGTTTAAAGGTTCAATGTAAAGGTTTAATGTAAAGGTTCAAAGGCAAGTTCAATGCCTAGTTCACAATGGTTCAATGCTTGGTTCAGAGTTCAAAGGTTCAACGATTGAACCATTGAACCAAAAGTTCAACAAAATGGTTTAATGTCTTGATTCTATGCCTAGCTCAATGCAAAAGAGGACTTTTCCAAAGGATAAGTGTCCTTGTGAAGGACACTTCATTGACCAAAGTCTTTACCTTTCAGCTTGTCCAAAGACTTGTTCAAAAAGGCCCACAGAATTTCACCCAGACTTTTTGTCTGCAGAATTTCACCCGAGCTTTTTGTTTGCAGAATTTCACCCAGACTTTTTGTCTACAGAATTTCACCCAGACTTTTTGTTTGTGGGAATTTTCCCTGAGAAAATGTCCGCGGGAGGGATATAGCGAATGGCCTGGGAAAATGTCCACGGGGAAAGCCTGCCGCAGCCCATTTAAAGCCCAGGGAGCACAGCCAAAGCCCGATGTAGGGTTAGCCAAGCAGAGAAACTGCTAAGGCAGTAACCGTTGGAGCAGACAAAGCTGATGAAGAATTTGAACTAAGCTTGTGCAAGAATAACTACCAACGACCAATACAAAGAGCCTACAGAGAAGACTAAGTTCACAGGAAAAAAAGATAGATGCCGACAAAGAGAAAAATAATAGAGACATGAGCCTGAAATATATTGCCGAAAGAAATGTAAAGCTTTCGGTGACATCCCACAGGCCATCAAATTTAGGCCGTGGGAAGTAGTCGTTGGACTTTTAAAAAATAGTGAAAAATCCAAAAAAAATGGACTGAGTAGAAAATAGGCAATTTGATAAAGGAGTTGAACATAGAATCTTGACGCAAAATAAGACACGACCAGAATTAGAAAAACTTTCATGCAAATGCCGAATCTATTTTTGAATAAACGGTATAAGTTTCAGTTAATTGATTATTTTAGAGCTTGTTTGTCTTCATTCAGAGCATGCATTCGAAGGACTGAATTCGGCTTCAACTGGATTTTTGAGTTCATAACAGGGAGTTGACTAGTCCATTTTTTGGAATTGAATAATTAATCAAACACCACATCCAAATTTGAATATTTCCATGCAAGGATGAGTGCGCTTCCTCCAACAAGAAAAATTCATGCAAAAATAGGGAAAATATAATTTATTGAGTCAACAGAAAGTTAATTTTCTCTTCAAATTTATGCGGCTATCTTTGGCCTATTGTAATTTCTTATATAATGGCTTTTTGCCTTGATTCAAAAAAGGAATCCAATCTCTCTTGGTTAGACTAGACTCTGCCATTAAGAGTTGTGTAACCTTTTTGAGCAATAAGCAGGAGTGTACTTTCAAGTTTCAAGGTTAGCATAGTGTATATTTTTCAACAATTTGCATAAGTGGTAGAGTTTTCTCCCTTCCCAAATTTTGTTCGTACCTAGTTGCTATATTGTCCTTGTGCAGGTCATGTTAAAGTATTCTTTATTGTCTTTTGCTAAAATTGTAAGTGGATGTTAGGCAGCTGTAAAGTGTCTTTTATCAGACCTCTCTCCACCATTTCCCTCAAGTTTTAGTAATTGAACCGAACCTTTGCATGAAATACTTATGCACAAGTGATAAATTTGAAGTCTAAGGTCTTCCTTCTCTATTGTTCACTAAGTGTTCAAGGTTTTGAGCTGAGTAGGATCATAGTTCTGGTGTATCACCCCTTTTAGGTAGGATTTCCTTTTAAGTTTCTCCTTCTCCCTTTTCCATGGCAGTCAACAGCATAGAGTAGGAATCCTAATTGATACATCATACAAGAACCAGCCTTCTCTGGAGGTTCTCCTCACTGTCGAGGCACCCACCCTCGTGAGGAGATCCCATTGTTTCAGTCGGATTGAGGACTGGCTATTTTTGTGCACGTCTTCAAATCAGGGCATAGCTCCAAGTTGACAACATTTCCCATGATCAATGTGGGACTAAACTTATAGGTATTTACAAATATTTATTTTTAAAACTTTATGGAGAGTTCACAATCTAAAATATGGCACCCATACCAATCACTAAGTGTCTAACACAATATGGTCTACACCTAACTTCCATTGAGTTCTAAGGTGAGTTTAAGGCAATGGATTTTCTCTTAAGACCAAATATAATGTGATGATTTTTTTTGTTATCTTTCCTATCAATGTGGGATTTTACACATGTAAAAAGGTAAATAAGGAGATAATCCTTATGAAAAGGCTAAGGAAAGGGGTTAGGATTTGAACACATTGCCCAATGTGTCCCATTCTTAGCCTTTGTCATTTTAAATACACACAAGTTTGGAAAGGGAAATGAAAGATATAATATTTATGCTTAAAATTTAGGCTAAACTTATCAAAAGGATTATGATGGAAAATGGAGACTCAACCTCAAAACCTCATGTATCCCATTTTTGAGTCATTGCTATTATACCACGCCCTTATATAACAACTAAAGTAAAGGAATTAAAATCAATCCTTTAGACCAGGTCTAAAAGCCATGTAAAAAGTGCTTCTAAGGGGATTTAAACCCCATATTTTAGCCAAAAGGGTTAAGGACTAGGCAATATGTGGTAGGCCTGAGAAACAATATAAGTAACATAAAATTGTATAAGAAATATAATGCTTTTCCCATTTTGGGAGAAAAAAAGTAAGTTATATGTAATTTTATTATAGGAGAATCAACTTTAAGTCCAAAGAGCTATTGGAGAGACCTCCTAAAGACATTTTAGAGAATTTTTATCCCCTTATTGGGAGAGACATCCCCATATTAAGAGAAATTTAATGTAAGAATGTGTATTCTTGCATTGTTTTAATAAATTAGTTTTTACTTTGAGTGATCCCAAATATTTAGTCCTATTTGGATGAAATCCATTATCAATTTATAATTTAATTTTCACTCTCTTTTTAATTACTTGCTTATTTTCAATTTTAAAAGTTTGGTTTTTTATAATTAAGCCAAATTTTCATGTAAAAAATGAAAAATTGAGAAAATTGATAAGTATTAAAAATTAGAGAAACTAATTCATTTTTTTATAACACCTATTTTCCTATCATTAAACCCTTATTTTAAGTTAAAATTATGACAATGTCCATTCAAATCCAAAAATTAACTACCAACATCACACATGACACCCATAGTGGGTTATGGTATACCGACTACAAAACTAAAGGCCACAATAAGAACAATTTTCCAAGTTGAAATGTTAGAGAACTTCTCATGTAATAAAGGATAATTTCATGAAATCTTAATCAATGTTACAAATGTGTAGGTATATAAAATTTTCCTTGTATTGTATGATATATGCCTCCTCTATGTATAATAATGAAAAATATCATGTGATCAATGATATACATGAATCAAGAGAGAAAGGAACGTGAGAAGAAACTATAGGTATTGTGAATTAAGTAATTTATGAACAAATAATATATGGTTTCATGTTCTCATATAGAGGAAGAGGGTGTATAGGATGAGGTAGAGGAAGAATCCATTAATGCATCTATAAAAAATGTCACTTGAGCATTATCAAAAATATTGCACCAAGTTCCCCACTTGTTATTTTCAAGGAGAGTATAGGACTAAGGAATGCCTTGAATTATATACAAATGTCATCCAAAAGGAGAATGGACAAAATGTAATTGGGATGATTAGGATTATGAGACTAGGGGATAGATGGGTGCTAAAAGAAGATGACCCTAGACTATTTTTAGGACCAAAATTCAACTTCATAATGTGTTGTGATATTATAACTCAACCACAAAAAATGGATACAATAAATAATAAAATATATCTTACACCACCCTCTCTATTCATTGATTATCCTAATTGCCTAACATGTAAGTTAATTATTATGAGGACACAAATGTAATTAGAAACCTTCAAGGTGAGATTCAACATGCATGAGACATGGAAGACAAAGAGAAAAATAATTTCCCTAGAGGATGTATTTAAAAATAGGTTGAATAACTTGCTAAGATATTCAATGTTTTATAACTATAATGAGTACTTTGACTCTTATAAATTTTGGTGGTAATATCATATTACAATCATAATGGAAGCATGACAAACTAGGGATCAATAACGATTGATCAAATCCACCATTGATGGTTGGGTAGTGTGAAATATTTTTATTGACACAAGAGTGGAGGTGAACACCCTCACCAAAGAATCCTGGTAAAAAATGAGGATCCATTCATTTAAGCCATATTCACCTATATTATTCATGGTTAACAAGAAACACACACAACCTATTGAGATTATAAATAATGTTTCCATAGACATTGTGGGAGTGATGTTTATTACCAATTTTGAGGTTATTTAATTGGTGGAGGAATAAAAATATCCATATTTAATTATAATACCTTGGTGTTATGAAAATAATTCTAATATGTTCTTTAATATACACTATATGAGATTATATTATAGTGAGTAGTGTGTTAACATTCCACTAGATAATAACCATGGGATCACATATGTGTAAATAATAGATATGGATGAATATGTTAACCATATTTAAAACATCATTTGATAAGAGGTGGAACATCTAAAACCTTGGGATGATAGAGTTCTCAATTGGGAAGATGTAACTTTGGTCTTAGACACCATAAGGGTTGCATGTGATAGATGGATCCATGAGTCATATGAAGTGATAGGTTGCAAACATAGAAAGGTAAATATGAGACTCAAATAATCCACTATGTGTAAATAAGTTAGGGTGATTGAGATTAATGTTGTCTAGGCCCCTAGAATACATATTTAGGTGTCATGAAACACATAGAAAGTGAAAAAATAATTTAGTTTAGTAAGGGGATTATTTTCAAGATTACTCACTATAATGGTTCAACATGTACATCAACATATTTAATCAAATTTGAAGGATACATTTATAAATAAAAATAATGCATGCTTGCCTTCGTTTATACATTATAGAACACTACCACACATTGGTGGGTGACATATAAAACATCATCACCTACTTGGGATACTGTCAAGAAGGAAATATACACTAGATTTGAATAGAATAACAATAAGTGATGAGTACATACTTATGATAAATATTCTCCACTAGAAAAACATTTGTGATATTTCAAAGAAGTATTGAGAGGGCATGCACATTGTCTACTAATTACCCTTTAAGTTCATGATTTTATGGCACTATAAATACTTTAAATCTCACAATATATCATCACTAAAAATATAAGAGATACAACTAGGTGTGAGACATTAAATTGGTTTTTTCCACATTTTATTTTCTCTCTCCCTAACTTGAAATATTAAAACTATTATAGTGGATTCATTGGGCCATTATGAAGGATAACAAAATCACATAATAACATGTGCAAAATATGCAAAATAATAAATTTAATAAACTACCATAGTTGTTTTGTATAGTATCAATCAAAGTGATGACTCTAGTAAATAATATGATGAGTTATGGATTGAGAGAAATTTCTAGTTAATTTTAAAATAAGAGGTCATATAAAAATTATAAGAAAATAAAGTTGATGATGTCTTGGATCACCTGAATGTAGAAACTGCCATTTGGGAAAATAAGGTTGTATATATTAAAAATGATGAGAATAAGTAATATAATGGACCTTTTAAAACCAATAAGGTTAGCATAGGTACCAAATATGAGAATAATATCATGAAATTTAGAGAAGACTAGACAAATTATGAGCAAACATGATTAGTATAAATATTACATGAGTTTTAATATATATTCTTCATTATAAAATAAATTGAGAGGTGTATATCCTTTCATACAAAATATAAAAATAAAACTAATGAAGGGCACAAGACTAGTTAATAAGATACCTTATACAATGATTCATAATATTTGTGCCAATGTCAAAGAAGAGATTAAAAATATGCTTTCCAAGGGGTTATTTATGTAGTTGATGAGTCTTGATGGGTGAGATAAATTATCATCATCTTGAATAAGGATAGACACATGAATCCACATTTAATTTAAATTATTGAATGTTTATTATGTAGACAATCCTTTCACACCCCGTTAATTAAGGAAATATTAGAAGGAACTACCACTTGTAAAATATACACATTCACTTATAGATTCTATAGGTATCATTAGATATATATTAATGAGGATAATACCAAAAATACATTAAAAATGTAATTAGGTTCTTTATTTTAAAAATTAATTCATTTTGGCTAAACAAGTCCCCAATGGTATAGTCATGAATTATGGTCATGGCCTTCAAAGACTTAATTCATAAGTTCATACAAGTCTATATTGATTATTAGGTTGTTTATGGGCCGATGAAGGATCATTTAAATAATCTAAGGTTATTATTTGTGATTATCATAAACCTAAATTATATCTTATCATAGATAAGTGTGTATTTTCCACACCATTTGGTTCATTTCTTAGATATGTCATATTGAAGGGAAGGATTATTTTTTATTCCATGAATATTGTAATAATTTTATGAATTGAATTATCTTGAGCTCAAAGTAACATCTGTGCATTCGTGGGTCACATAGGATATTATTGCAAGTTCATATTAAACTATGTAAAAAATATCAGGACACTATAGGAACTCTTTCAAAATGATGGACCTTTCATCTACATGGATAAGAATCAAGATGCATTTAACACACTAAAATATAAGCTAACAATAAGGTGTTATCCTTATGTAATTATGGGATTATAAATTTGATTACCCCATCTAGTTTGTAAGTAAGAGGATTTAGTCACCTAAGAGTAATTATACCACCACTGAGCAAGAATTGTTATCCATTGTATACTGCTTTAGAAGTTTTAAAAATACATACCATGCATTTATGTTCTTCACAGGTCATTAGATATTGAAGTGTCTCATAAAAAAGATGGTATTTCATGAAATAATTTATATATGGATAGTATTATTCCAATAACTCTAATTATCTATGGTTATCAAACCCAACAAGTAAAATTATGCGCCAAATAAATTATTATAAATTAACAAAAGTGAGGATGTAAAAAATAAAGATGATTTAATTCTTGATGCACATATTTATGGGATCGATTGAGTACCTAAAGAATTTTACAACATTGAATATTTTATCAACCTGAGGTCACTCTAAGTGATTGGAATAATAATGACAAGAAAAAAATAGTGGTTTACATTATTTTATACAAGTGTATTATTGATGAGTTATAAAATCTTTGGAATGATGTGGTATTTCACTTATGTGTAGGGGAACATTAATTATTATATGTCTTGTGTAAGGGTCATGATATAATCAAGAGAATCACTACATTAATGAAGCCATGACACATAAAATTCCATTTTATGGACTATGTTGCTTGATAATCTATAAGTATGCTAAAGAGTTCATGCATAAATGAAACATATGCCAACACATAGGAAAACCTAATATACAACATGAATTTACACTAGTTCCAATAATTACTTGTTTAGGACTATTTATCTTTTTTTGCACATAATTAGTTATGAATACATCATAATATATGAAAATTATATTATAAGGTGGGATGATGTAGCCTAAATAAATGACTATACTATCATTATAAGATATGAGTGTCCTAAGAGTCTTACAAATGATTAGGGTACTTAATTTACATATGATATGGTGTAAATTTTTTGGCTACATTCATGGTGGAAAACCAAAAAATTACCCTATACCACTCACTAGAAAATAGTATCGTGGAAGCCTATAAAACCTTTTTAGGAATGACTCGTGTTAAGATTAATGATGTATGGCCCAAGGATTTGGATGTTCATGTATAATTATTACTTTGGGAATATAATAAAACTTACAAGAACCTTAACAATTCCACTCCATTTCAAGTTTTATTTGGTAAGGAAACCATTTTGGAGTGGAGTTTCTAGTACCTTCCCTCAACATTACACATGCCAAGTAATTAGATGACAAAGAATCATTATATACACTACTTGAAGAGATAATTAAGTAAGATTAAAAGTGCATAATATCTCAATGGAGTCAATGGATATATAAATCATGAAATAATGTGTCATGACAAAAACATCGATGATAAAGTCCTATGTAAATATGCGCATATTCTCTATTGAAG
Organism: Torreya grandis; assembly: GCA_037957365.1. Taxonomy (NCBI): domain Eukaryota; kingdom Viridiplantae; phylum Streptophyta; class Pinopsida; order Cupressales; family Taxaceae; genus Torreya; species Torreya grandis. The sequence continues at coordinate 923,678 of JARHVA010003213.1, forward strand.
GTCTAGATTGTACCCTAGCTAAATAAGGGGAATATTAAAGTCCTCTTATACAAATCTAGTCTAACATGGGAATGACCCTAAGATGTGGATATCCTATAATGGGGTAAGGCCTCTAGGATTTTTAATGAGGCTTACTCCTTTTATGTATAATTTAGCTCATTTACACTACTAAAACCTACTAATGACCATGGAAAAGGGATAGAAAGATAACTTGAAAGGGAAACCTAAGATAACAATAATGATGTACCTAAAATAAGGTTGATTCATTCTATTTAAACTCTTAAAACACTAATGAAACAAGTAAAAAAATAGATATAAGACTCCAAAATATCTATCATATATCAATACTTCATGTAGATGTTTACCAACTAATCAAACATTGATGGAAGTGATTGAGAGGTATAATGCAAGACACTAACCAGTCAAAGTACCCACATGCAATCTTTGATCAAAAGATATTTGAACACTAAACATAACCTACATAATAAGATAACTTCTAACTAGGTGAGATCAAGACTTGACAAGGGATACAATCTCTACTGCATATGCAAATCAATTTACATGAACACATTATATAAGCATAATGAAATATGAATACATTCTTATTATTCATTTGAAGAGGTTACAAGCTCCATCTTGGTAGAGTTCCAAAGAGAAGGATTAGAGAGATAAATTTTAGGCTCAAAAGCCTCTATATATAGTAGAAAAAGAGAAATAAAAAGATGGGAACATGCGTAGGAGAGTGGTAGTTCATTGATTTTTTTCCTCATCTATGTGTGCCTTCTTACACCTAACTAAACTTGATCAATAAATGGTCCTTTAGTTTCTCTAATAATCTTTGAGATCCTTTCATTGGTTGAGAGATCCCACTAGAAGACAAAGGTTTGTTATGCATGATGATACAGTCTATTTGAGAGGAATCATTGGTCTTAATTGCTTCTTCAACCACTAGTTCACCACTTTGGGACCCTAAACCCACTTGACTTGATCATGAGGATAAAATCATCAAATCTTGAAACTGACAGATCCATGCCATAAATGGTAGTTAGTACCTAATTTGTTAATGATAGATCCATGTGGATAGATAAGACTTTTTGCATTTATCACATATTTGCTTTCTTTCCATATCTAGATCATAGGTCTATTCTATAGATGGAAAACCAATCTAAGATTATTGGTTTTCCTATAATCATCATATTTATGCAAACTTGTAGACTATATAGCCTCTTTTTTAGATTATAATAGAACCAAATATACCCACTTTATCTCTATGAGAACTGAGGGTTCACCATATATGCATGTCTTTCTTTAAAAAATGGTGAACATAGTTGTAGAATGAACCCTTTATGCCATAAACCTACAAACTAGATGCTTATATTTAGCTTTAATGGCATCCCTTTACATCTTTGATAATCCTAGCTATAATATTGTGGTCACTCCATGGTGTTTGATTAAGATTTAATGGTAATGGGATGACCCTTACAAGACTTTTTTGTTTCCATTAAAAATGCTCTTTGGTTCAACTTTTCCCATTGAATATTGCTCAGGCCAATCAAAATGATCCAACCTGTCTTTACTCCCATTGGCCTTGTAAATCCTCACAGTTAGATGTTGATCTTTTAACTTCATACGTGTTTCTAGATATTGATATACGATGAAATACAATCCCTTGATCTAGATCCTCCAACCTTTGGACCTTAACTCATGCCATTGGCTCAAGATGTATGAATCAATGTGAGCCTTTGATTTACCTGGTCCCACTTTCCTATCAGTTCTTATTCACCATTGGATCATTGGTATGATTGAACACTAATTTTTGATCTAGATTAGATCCACCTTCTTGTTAATAAACATTCACCATTGGATCTTTACTCAATTGATCCATACCATTAGATCTTGTCCAACATGTAACTCTTTGAAGGGCCTTAACCTAGGGACTTTTTGACTTGTTTAACCCTAAGATGATCCACTATATCTCATGTGTTAGTATGAGATATCACATAGACAATTATATCTTATCAACTTTAAACATTTTAAGGACCTTTTAAACCCAAATGGTTACCATACGGAGCTCAATTGATGTTTGCATGAACATCTTATGTTATAGGTCTAAATTTGAATGCTTATAACTTGAGGTAGAAATCTCGCACAAACATGAAATTTATAGAGCATGATCCTGGCATGAATAACTTTTTTATGCTATAATATTTTGGCTTACAAGGCTTTTTAAGTTATGTTTATAAAATAATCAAGTGAGCTAGTCCATTCATTATTAAAAGACATCCTAATGATGGTCTAGTATTTCAAATCTTATATAAGTCATTTGATCATTCACTCAAATAGGAAAAAGTTCATCTATTTGATCTAGGATTGGTATATAGGACAAATGTGGCTAGCATCTTTGGTGACTCATAGGAAGCATGCTTGTTATGATTAGAGAACCTAAAATATTAGCTTTATCTAGTCTATTAGGTATGGAGTCTCCACTTAGGTCCAACAAATTGACCTAGATCCAACATTAGCTACCAATATTTTTCTAACCTATTTTTAAATAAATAAAGGACCAAGGAAATAAAAAAACAAGATAGAGTTCCCAAAGCACTTATTGAAAGGAAACATAGAATATAAGGGAAACTAACCTAAATAGAGAAACATGGGAATGACCCTAGGCAATGGGTATCTTATAATAGGATCATATCTCTAGGGTTTTTAATGAGGCTAGTTCCTTAGATATTATAGTTTGGATCTCTCTTTATAAGACATAAAAAAATTAGGGTGAAAACATTTACGATATTGCATAAAATAAAACCTATTTTAGCATGTGGTGATGCACTATAGTTCAAAGATCCACTCTCAATATTAAACTCATTAATACACTAATGGACTATGAATAGGAGTGATGCAGTGCCTAAAATAGTTTTCAAGAAATAATACTTTACTTAAGGGTTAATTTGATGGACTCAGGCTAGAAGGCAATGAGGGTAAGGCTTGATTAAAATAACTTACAAACAATAGTCCACTCTATACCTAAGACATCAACATTAAAACACACTAGATATCTTGTAAGGAAAGTTTAATATCACTTAGGTTAAAGTTGGACCTGCAAAGGGAAGATGAATCACTTTTTCATATCAAACAAATACAAAACACTAAGTGTAGATTGGTAAACAACTGTAAAATACTTTATTCATTACTCCAAGAGGTGTAGAATATAATTTATGGTAGAGTCTAGTCATACCAGCCTGAGGGATGTTAAAAAATAGTTCAAAGGCGATATTTATAGAAGAAAGGGAAGCAAGAAAGGGGGATTTTGGCACTAAAAAAGGAATCAAATGAGTTCAACTCCATTTTAACTATAGTTACAACTACCTAAGTATTTATGCTCATTCAAACTTACTGATTTATCTAGGTCACTTCAGTCCATTACATAGTTAAATTATTCCTTCAATGATGCTTATTTATGATTGCAATGGTGGGATCAAGTTATTTCAAACTAAGCTCCAACATCAATGTAATTACAATAAATGGATCAATCTATTATAGTTTTGTCTTAGTGCTAACTTCTCTTCACTGGTTCATCCAGGTATGCAAGAGTGGAGAGAAGGGTCACTTTCACGTAGTTGGCTCTAAAAATGAAGACATTGAAGTCTACATGTCTACCTTCATGGTATCCTTCAAAATTTTGGCTCTAGTTTAACCTGGACCATGATCAAACTTGGATCCATGCTTTTACTTACTTTCATAAAAAATTTCTCCTTTGACTTCCAATGAGAAAGCTCATTGGGTTCGACTTTGCCCATCAAGTACCAAATCATACCAATTAAATAGCTCCAAATTGCCTTTATTCTATTGGTTTTATAGATCCTTGATGTCAAATATTTGACCTTTTGACCTCCTACACACCATAGATCTACTTGGTACAAATGAATGTGGGCCATTGATTTCTTTCAATGAATATCCTTTGGCATGTTGACTCAAGCTTGCACTATTATATCAACATGTACGAATGAATACCAACCATCAAATTTTCCTAGACCCATCATTTAAAATTAAATCACTAATTCATGAGGCCCAAATTTGACATCTACATACCTATATTTAATGTTTGTGTGAACATATTTGATGCCCATGCACTTGTCTTATGATTTTTGAACCCCAAAAATTATTTGTCATGTCTTAAATTTGACATCCGTGCACTCATCATTTGACATCTATAAGAGCATCATTGAAGTCCATGTGAATATCATTCCTTGAACCCTAGTAGACAAATGTTGAGATTTAATTTTATGTTTGTGTGAATATCCTTTTCTACAAGTCAATATTTGAAAGCTTATATCTTGAGTTAGAAAACTTATACGAACATGAAACTTACAGAGTATGTTCCCAACATGAAGAATTTTATGGTGATGCATTCTTTTATATCATAAGGCTTTCTAGGGTGTATTTATTAAATGATCAAATAGGTTCCTCTATTCATTTCTTCATGACATCTTAGTGATGAACTAGTCCTTCAAACTTGAACAGTTCATCTTTTGATCATTCCTTCAAGGTCCTGATGAATTACTAAGACTTTGTCCATCCTTTTCATGCCTCTAAATGCTTATGAACATCATAAAGACCTTCTTGGATCCTTCCATTTAAAATGTTGAGCCTACTTCTAATACATTTGATCTTTCTTCAATTGGTACCCTATTAGGCTTCTCTCTAGGTCTAGGTAAAGCTTGGTATGTGGGCCCAAATGGCCAACATTTCTAGTGACTCAGCTGGCTTGACCAGCCTATTGGTCATGGAACCTAGTTATTAACCAAGATTGCTCATGATGATGGAGTGAATAAGGTGATACTTAAAATGACTCTAATTGATTCCTAAAGCACTTTTGGAGCAATGAGGAACCCACAAATAATAATAAAGTAACAAAATGGACCAAAACTAACTAAAAAACTAAAATAAATAATGTGCAAAAGCACTTATATGAAAGATAAACCTATTTACTTATGTATAAAGAACATGAGATCAAAATAATAGAAAAACATAAGATACTTACCATTGATAGGGATGAGAAGGATATCTCCATTTAAATATTAAGCTCAAAGGCATTGGTTTCTTTTAAACTTGTGATGACATAAGGTCCACTTCAAAGGCTATCAAACTTAGAGTGTTTTCTTGGTTTTGCTTGGTCCTCATCCCATTTGAGGATTATGTTACCTTGGTATAATTTCCTTGATGAATCTCTTTTTTCAAAATATTTATTGAATTGTTACTGGTTAGACCATATGGTATATATGGCATCATCTCTTATCTCTTCCAATTCTCTTAGTTCATTCATCTTAACCTTTATTTCATCACTTTCTAGAAGTTCTAGCTGGTGCACAAGTTCCAAAGCTAGGAGATCTAATGAGATAGGAAGCCTTGCTTCTCTTCCATAAACTAAGAGATAAGGTGAATAAAAAATGTCCTTCTTGGGGGTGATCTTATCAGCCCATAAAGTAGTCTTCAACTTTGTATTCCAAGGTCTCTGATTATCTTCTAATGTTCTTTTGATGATCTGAATCAAGTTTTTGTTAGGGGACTCAACTAGTCCATTACCCTATGGATAGTAATTTGATGAAGATGTTAGATAAATAAATTTATCAAGATCCAATTAAAACACCTTTTCAATATTGAATGCTAAATCATTGTTTGATATTATATTATAAGGTACTCTAAAATGGATGACTAGACTCTCATAAAACTCAAGCACATAGTTCTCATTTGCCTCTTTCAAAGGTATTGATTCCACCCACCTAGTGAAATATTCTATAGATATCAATACCCATTTATTACCAAAATTATATGGAGTATGTATCATTCCAATTAAGTCCAAACCCCATTGGATGAAAGGTTACTCAACCTGAATAGGCCTCAATGTCATAACAGCTAGTCTTTGCTTTCCTACACACATTGCATACATTGCACACTTCCTAACTCATGCATGTGCATACTTAAATAAATTAGTTAATAATTAACCATATATAATGATTTTTTTGGCTATGTTATTGGATGCAAAATCTCTTCCAAAATGACTATCATCAAATTATTCAAAAAGCTTATAAAATTAATCATTTTTAGAACACATTAGAAGCATACCTCCAATGTCCCCTTTGAATATCACTCCATAAATTATAATGTATGGTAATAATTTCATATTTAAATTTATTCTCCTTGATGCATCTAATCCATTATAAATTTTCCTATTTAAATGAATCTAATAATGTCTTGTGTCCAACCAGATGGAGAAGTAGTTTCAGCTTCCCATTGGGTGTGTTGAAGTGTCAAAATCATCTCTTTTTCTTATTTAACTTCTTCTACAATATGTTCACAAAATCCTTTACTTTGGAATATATTTGTGAAATTAAATTAAATATCATATTCCATGCACTTTTTGACCCATTTAGCTCTCTTTTCACTTAAGTCTTTACTGAGGATGAAATCCTTCACACTAGGACAACCTACCATTAGTATAATCTTGTTATTTGAAACCAAATGTCTAAATTTTCTTAAAAATCTTAAAATACAAGTAAATTATTTTCAAAAAATTAATATCCCTCCTCATATTCTTCCAAATCTTGATTTATAAAAATAATGGGTTATTCTAAACCTTCACTATTATGTTGCATAAGCATGGCTGAAATTTTACTAAATGTAGAAAAAGCATACATAAAGAAATCCTTACAAAAATATTGATTAATAAAAGTAAGATATTATATTATTTATTGTTTGATGGGTTCAAATCTTCTCTTACCCTCCTTACTCTAAGTAAAATCTTGATGTTTCTTCAGCATTTGAGTGAGTGGCCTTACTAATTTTACAAATCCAGGAATAAATCTTCTGATGAAATTGATCTTGCCTAAGAATCTTTACAATCCTTTATTGTGTTTTGTAAATGATAGATCAAGGATTTACTTTACTCTCTTTGTATCAATATAAATACCATATTTGGACACTACATGCCCAAGTAGTCTCCCCTCATCTACTGAAAAAATACACTTCTTTAGATTGAATAAAACTCTAAATTGTCTACATCTATCAAAAACAACTCTCAAGTGTGTTAAATGATCATTATGATCCTTTGAAAATATATTAATGTCATCAAGATAAACTAAGACCATTTCACTCAAAATACATTGAAAGTAAACATCCATTACCCTTTGTAAGGTGGCTTCAACATTAGCAAGCCCAAAAGGCATCTTTTCATAGGTATAAGTACCCCATTTGGTTGTGAAAGTTGTTTTATACCGATCTTGCTCTTTCACAAATATATGGTTGTAACCTAAGTACCCATCCATTAAAGAGAAACTTTGTTAACTTGATACCCTCTACAATATTTGATCTATGGAAGGAATATGATAGTGGTCTTTTAGTGACACTTTGTTCAAATATCTAAAATCCACACATAGTCTTTTCTCTCCATTTTTATTTCTCACTGGTACAAGGTTTGCTACCCATGTTGAGTTCTTGATAGGAAATATTATACTTGACTCAATCATCTTGGTAAGCTCCTTTATCATGAGAATTTCAACCTTGGGGTTGATGGGCCCTTGATTCTATATTATTGGCTTTGCATCTTGTTCAAGCTCAATAGTATGTTATGATAATCTAGGGTCAAACCCTTTAAAATCATATTATTAATAATAAAATAAATCTATATACTAATTATATAATTAAATTAAATCTACTCTCTCAAAATCAATGTTCACTTTACCCCACTTGATTTTCTTACCTTCAGTTATGTGAACTTGCTCATAATGTTCTTCCTTGGAAGAGATGCTTACCTTGTCCTTTCTAAGTTGATCATCTTCATAAAAAATGTTCTCTAAATTTACTAGACCTTTAGGCATCTTATTTTATTTCAATTAAAAAATCTGATCTTCATATTAGCAATGTAATTTATTTTGATTCATTGAGCAAAATTTTGCCTCATTCTATAAGAAATATGCTATTTATTTGTCACTATCAAAGACTTGCCAACTTACCTAATTGTTTGAAATAAAATTCCTACATACAACCTTTATTTTTGTTTGATATTTATTATCTTTGAGATGTTCCCCTATATCACATTGTGTTCCTATGGTAATAAGTCTATCTGCATGTTGATTAGCTCCTCTAGGAATGGAGCTAATATTGAATGCTAGGAAATATTTGATAAGGTCCAAAAATATATGTTTGTATGAATTTATGAGGGGGTTATTTTTTGAAATTAAACTTATGAATTGTTTAACTACCAACTCACTATCACATTTCACTTATTGAAGCTTAATACCTCTCTTTCTATCCCACTAAAAGCCATGAATAAGAGCTTAATAATCTATACTATTTGATGTACAAATGATTTTAAATCTAAATAAAGAATAATACCTTTGATTTGAGGTGAAACCAACATTACACCAGCCAAACTCCCATTATTTGATCTAGATCCATCAAAGTATAGATTCCATACTCCCTCTTGATCCTGCTTAGAGTTGGTAAGACTAGGTAATGAGTCATCTTCTTCATGCATGCAATAAAAACCAAAACCAAATTATTGAATACCTTTGTATGGGTCATACCCATGGTTATTATCATCCCACTCATCCAAGAGTAGATCTAGTATGCCTTTAAGTGGATTAGAATATTCTTGATCAATAGTATCCTCATCCTCCTTTGAAATGCTGCAATTCATATTAGACATATTTGGCATATATGCTTCAAGGTGAAATATAGAAATAGGATAAGATATTATAGTGAATTTGGTTCCATATATAGTTCTAAAAACCATTTATGACCAATATAAAGAAAGGTAACCTCTTATTTTAGTAGTAAAATATTTGGATAGGCATAGTGCAAAGTATGGAGATAAATCAACAACAACTATATCCTATGAAATGGTGAAATTTAGAAAAGAAACAAATAAAATATTAATATATTTGAGGATGTCCATAGCTTTAGTATGGGAACCATCTAACTGTAACACTCTTTTTTCATAAAGCTCATACTTGAACCCTAGTTTGTCAACTATGGATTTCGGCATGACAGAAGTACTAACTCCACTATCAATCATATAATTATGGAGAATACAATCTCTTATGACAAATAAAATATATAATGGAGGAGGCTTAGTCACCTTAGGAGCTCGAGGATTAAAAAATGGATTAGATTTGGTTAGAATATCACTTGTAGATACTCCTTTTGTCCTAGAATTAGCAATGTATCCCATATTAAAATTGATACTAAAGTTTTCCTCATATGATCCACAATACTGAGTTAAGAGGTGGCTTCTATTGACTAGAATTTAGGATCATGAAGGGATAATTGATTTTATGTGAACTGAGGGATGTAATGGCCTTTCAAATTCTACCCCTCTTCCTTCTCAGCCACCACAAAGTACCACCACTCATGAGTTGCCTCAAAATAAGTTAAATCAATAGGTTCAAGATCCAAATGCACCCCAAAAATCCTCATGAGTTAAAATAATTATTTTCCATAAATTTATTCATGATGGGAACATAATTTACAAGTTTCATGTTCACATGAGCTTTCTAACTCAAGATATAAGCTTTTAAAGATTAAATTATAGAACAGGATGTTTTCATGGATGTCAAAGTAAAGCTAAAAATTTATCTAATAGGGTTTAAGGATTGATGTTCACATAGATTTTAATGATGGTGATGTAGATGTAAAATTATAGGTGCATAGATTTCAAATTTAAGACATGGTAAAAAAATATTAGGGTTCAAAAATATTAAGATGAGAATGCAAATATCAAATACGTTCATATAGATGTCAAATATGGGCATGTAAATGTAAAATTTTGGCCTTGTGAGTTAGCCATTTAAATTGAAATGGTGGGTTTAAGAAAATATTATGGTACATCTTCATTCATACATCTTGATCCAATAGTGCGAGATCGAGTCAACATGTCAAAGGATCTTCATGGTAGGAAATCAATGGCCCACATTCGTTCATACCAAGTATATCTATGGTGCATATGAGGTTAAAAGGTTAAGGATATAATATAATGGATCTTTAGTACCAATAAAATAAAGGTAATTTGGATCTATTTAATTGGCCTACTTTGGTATTCAGTGGCCAAAGTCAAAACATGGAGCTTTCTCATTGGAATTCAAAAGAATAGTTTTTGATGAAAGAAAGTAAAAGCATGGATATGAGTCCAAACATGGTCCAAGTTGAACTAGAGCCAACATTTTAAATGACACCATGAAGGTATACATGTAGAATTTAATGGCTTCATCACTAGATCCAGTTGCATGAAAGTGACCCTTCTCTCCACTCTTACTTGCCTCAACAAACCAATGAAGATTAGTTAGCACCAAGACAAAAATCTAATAGATTGATCCATTTATTATAACTACATTAATTTTGGAGATTATCTTGAAATAACTTGATCTTATCATTACAACAATAAAGAAGCATTAGTGAAGGAATAACGTAATTGTGCAATGGACTAAACTGACCTGGATCAATCAGGAAGCTTGAATGAGTATAAATGTAGAGGTAGTTGTAATTATGGTTCAAATGGAGTTGAGATCATTTAATTCCCTTTTTAGTGATAAAATACCTTTATCTTACTTCCCTTTATTATATAAATATGGCCTTTGAGTTATTATTAAACATCCCTCAAGATGGTACAACTAGACTTTGTTAGAAATTATATTATACACCTCTTGGAGTAATGAATAGAGATTTTTTCAATTGTTTACCAATCTATACTTAGTGTTTTATATGGAAAAGTGGTTCATCTTCCATTTGTAGGTCCAAGTTCAACCTAAGTGCTAATAAAATTTCCTTGAAAGTCATCTAACATGTATTAATGTTGATGTCTTAGGTATAAAGTGGACTATTGACTGTAAGTGCTTTTAATCAAGCCTTACCCTCATTTCCCTCTAGCCGAAGCCCATGAAATTGACCCATAAGTGAAGTAATATTGTTTGAAAAATATTGTAGGTACTACATTAGTATTATTCATAGTCCATTAGTGTGTTAATGAGTCCAATCTTGAGAGTGGATATTCAAACTATGTTACATCACCACATGCTATAATAGGTTTTATTTTATGCAATCTCTTAACTATTTTCACCCCAACTTTTTTAGGTCTTAGAAAGAGAGGTCCAAACTATCATATCTAAGGAACTAGACTCAATAAAAAAGCTAGAGGTCTCATCTAGATATAGGCATCCCATAACCTTAGATCATTCCCATGTTAGTCTAGGTATGAGTCAGACTTGATCAATCTGACCTATATTGGTTGCTATTTGGATAAATAACATTCTCTTCAAATCATTTGAGGAAAATTCACATCCAAGAAATGTGCCCTTACATCATCAATGGTATACTAGAAACTAGTGCATGTAAATTATGCACATTAGATGGATAAATGTTTCTAAGGTATTTAAATTAGAGTATTCTCAAGAATTTTTATTTGCAGTCATTGATGAACATATCCAAATAAGGTGTATACCAAATTATAACACAATAATAATTTTTTATTTCTATTTTATTTGAGTAGTTATTTTTTATTTTATGTAAATAAGTTACAACATTCTTGAAAATCCAATTACGTGAATCTAGCAATGAATCTTTCAGCTTTATTATCTTATGTGTCTAAATAGTTATAAGAAGGGTTTGTTGTGCCAAACATAACATGCATAAGCCAAAAATATATATTAATCCAATATGAGTAACTAGAGTGAGGAACCTTGAGATATTATTATGATATACATCTAAGTATAAATATAAATTTAATTATATTTATTTATGAGAGTAATTATGGCACCAAAAATAACATTTTTTCTAATCATTTTGTTTAATTTCTAATAAGAAATAATGTTTTCACATGTTGTGGTGCACCAATATTGCGTATGCATAGGTATAATAATTAACTCTTAGATAATGATTATTATAAATATTTTAAAATATTTTATAAGTATTTTCAAAGGTTAAATCTACATCCATTCATGCATCAAAGGTGAAGAGAGGAGATAAGGTGTTTTTGAATAAAGAGATTTTGTGTATTGAGTTGAAAAGATGGATCTATAAACTAATCGATGTACTAGAGGACCATTCACATAATTAAATTATGGTAGGTTGAAAATAAATACTTGCACCATCTAAATAATATATTGGATACAAATTACTAAATAACTAAGCATCTAAATACATGAGGCATGGAAGCATGTATAATTGGAATTATACATCGTGCTTAGGTGCAAAATAAGGGAGGAAATATGCAAGCCATACATAAAGGAAGTAACATAATGATGACCTACCATGATTAAATAGGAGTGTAAAAAAATTAAATGGAAGGTGATGAAAAGTAATTAAAAGTGTTATTAGGGAAATTAGCATCAACGTCTAGTATAAATTTAACCCTGAACATCAAACTTGTTACTTAAAATTTTTGAATTTAAAAGAACCAGAGAGAGAGAATGGGTAAAATGCATTAAAAAACCCATATTGAATGTGAATATTACAATAAAATTTAAATTTTGAGACAATTTGACAGCAAAATGAATGAATAAGTTAATAACATACCCTAACCAAATACATTTAGGCCAAGGGAAGTTGGATTTGATTGAATAAAGGGAAATAAAGTTTTTAGAGATAATATCCATCATTAGAGACTATTTATGCTAAAATATAAATAATTTTTTTATTTTATGATAGAATAAATTGACCAAAGATCTATATGACAAGTCTAAAATGAGGATGCCCATGAAAATAAATATAGTCACCATAGTGATAGTGAAGAGAAAGTGCTTGATATTTTATTACCCACCAAATTTTGATTTATTAAGCATAAAATAATTAACAAAGGAGTAATTATAAGGCAAATACGTAGATACTATTATGATGGAGATAAAAAAGATGCAATACCTAGATGCTTGGTTGTGTGTTGAATAGTTACAAAGTGGAACAAAACAAGATTGATGACTACAACCATCACTTAGTAAATAATTAGTTAAACCTAAAGAAAGAATATATAGTTGAGGTAAGAATAGTAGGGGAAAATATAATATTAGTTTTAAATTCTAAGGTTAAGGTTAACTTAGAAAAAACTAAATTACTTCAACTCTTTAAACTCATGTATCATGGGAACCCTAATAATATGGTAATAGTTATTATATCGCATGTTCATGAGAATATACTCCATTTTTTCAAGCATAACATGGATGCCTCACCAAATTTGTACACAAGATGACCAAATTTTTGAGACTTGGTAAAACATCAAGAAAGTGTTTACATACACAACTAAAATTGAAAAAAAATGGAAAGTTATTAAAATAAAAGGAAATATATAATTTCCAAATTAATAACTTGGATGATTGTGCCACATGCATATATGTGATCCTAATCAACAAGAATTTATGTATAATAATAATATGGGAAATTATAAATAATTAATACCTTTATAATGTGCATAAGATGGGTGGAGATAACATATGATGTAATAATTAAAAATTCAATTACGATGAACTAAAAGATATTGAAAATAAGGCCCAAGAAGAAGGATAATATTTTATACGGGTCATAATCCTCACATTTATTATGTTTGATGATATAGGAACCTTATATGGATATGGGGATGTAGTTGGGTTCCATCTATTTTTTAATACATCTTTAGCATAAAGGTATAAAAAACAAACTTTATCTAGTGTTTATAACAAAACTTATAAGACTAAGAAGGATAGTTGGTATGACAACATGGTACATGCATTTGGTGATTAGTGTCACATCCAAAGGGTAATTATAGAGGAATGTGGCACCTATTCTAATTTCATGTTAATACAACATAATTATTTGGTGAAGATAATATTTGAAAGTGGAAACATGCTTGGTTGGGTCAAATTTCCATTTGGTATTTCGACCCATTAGATGAAGACATAGATGTGCTAATATAACTATATAAGTACCTAATAAAGGTGATAATAATTTAAATATAGTTACTTAGATTATGATTCAACTACAATTAATATTAGATATGGTTGGAAAGGATTGGATGACCACATATACCACATTTCTTATAATCTAAGAATTAGAAAGGAAAAATGAAGCATAGTACAAGAGGAAACTACAATATAATAAAATTTTAGATAAGAATATAAGGTCCAAACCCATACAATATGGTAAAAATAAATATGAATTAGTGACCCTCAAAACACATAGAAATAAAGGAATAGACACTACAAACTCTCAGTGAAGATAAGGCTATAAAATGCAACAACATTATGTAAATTGGTTAAATATTCACAAGGAAGTATGCATTTAACAAATTAACTAAAGGTCAAGGTCGACATTATGGATTCAAAGTGCATGATGATAATAAACATAATATATACAAAATTTAGATGATAAATAATATGATGATAATTTTTAAATTTTAAACATGAGATGACCACCCACTCCTCTGAAAAAATCACCACCAAAGTATCCCACACCATACCATCACATCACAAAATAAGGGTAGAGGAACAAACCAAGGTAACTCCAAAAAAAAAAGATGGCTCCACTCTCATACCCATTCAAGGAGATTCAACAACTAGGAAAAATTAGCTAACATAAGAACAATTAAGTGAAAATACACTAAGTGTTGTGGTAAAAAAATACAAGATTGATGAGGAGTCACCAAGATCATCAGTTGAAGACATCATGATATATAAGAACCTATTTGGAGAGGATGAAATTAGTGAAATATCTATGAAAGAGGATAAGGTAAACATTCAAAACCTATAATACATTACACTTAATGACGTGATTCACCCATTAGATATAGAATTGGGTTTAAATGATGAGAACTTGATGAAATATGGGAAATAAGGTGATGAAGAAGAAGAAGATAAAAAGAAGAAAGAATAAATATCTAGAAATGAAATAGATCATAATGAGGAAAATAATACAAGAGATATGGATAATGTTGGTCAGGCCCAACACAATGAGATAAAATAGGATGAGGTGTATGAAAAAATTATCTAAATAAGACTTTCAATTTATGTTAAACATTGGATTCAACACCAAGTTAACATTCAAAGATTAAAGAGAGAGCTAAAAAAGGAGAAGAAATCACAAGATGTTGGGTTTATTGAAATACAAGAATAATATTTATTATTATAAGACATTATTTAAAAATGAAATGCCTTGAAAATAGCATAGAAATAACTTTCCTTACTTTTTGACACCCATCTAGATGAGCTAAAATTTGAAGCACATGTGACTTAGATACATATGGAAGTACCATACACGATAGAGAAAAATATTTTAAAATGTGCACATGGACCTAATAAAAATGATGAAATTACAAATGGGGTATGATTATGTAAATTTTCATGAAGAAAAATGTTTGAGTTTATGCCATCGCATTCAAAGAAAAAAAATTGATGTTTTGAGTACCATATGTGTATATTCAAGGAGAGAAGAAAGATAAATAAATAAGACTACTTTGATAAAAAAAAATTATAAAGTTTCACATTACTAATAAAACTTAGTTAAAATACATGAGAAATGTGGGATATGAGAGTGGGACAAAATTGATTATTATGATGGTATAAACATGAATGCATGAAGAAAAAAATATGTTGTAGAAGTTAAACATGAGTAGAGAAGAAACTAGTCTTCAAGAATCAAAGATTGTATTATGAAAATTGGCCAAAATAGTTTTAGAAAAGATACATTTATAGAGAAGAAAAAAGAAAATAAAAATTATAAAATATTTTTAATCCATATTTTACCTAATGACCTATTATAACACAACCAATGTAAACAACATGTGTATGAAAAACCATATAATGGTATAAAAAACCTACACTAACACCCCCACTTAAGTGTAGCTTAGGTTGGTATAAAAATTGGGTCCAAATATCAAGGAATTATTAGGTACCTAAGTACATATTAAATATCATGGGAATAATAAAGATAACCCCCCTCCACCCATCCCCTCCCCCAAGTAGATAGAGATAATGAAGGAACTAACCTCTTAGATGATGATATTATAGCTTCCTGAACCCAAAGAAGATCTCATAAATGAAGATACTTTATTTTAGTGAATGGTTTGGTGAATATATAAAAAATTTGATTTATAGTCTATTAGTAGTGGAGATCAATGACTTTATCATGAATAATTTATCTAATGAAATGCATGTAAATATCGATATGCTTGGTCCACTGATGGAGGACTAATCTTTTGTAAATATAGATGGTGATTTGATTGTCACAAAAGATAACTATTGGTTGTAAAAATTGGATACAAAACTTAATGAGAATATCCCAAAACCAAATATCCTTAGTGGTAGTATTGACAACTCCTATATATTCTACCTCTATAAAAGATAAATAAATAGAATTATGCTTCTTGCTTGATCAAATAATTGGTCCTAAACCAAGGGAGAAACTATATTCTAAAGTAGACTTAATATTTTAAATTTTACTAGGCCAATTTAAATATTTATACACAATTAAGTCAACATTAATTCCTTCTCCACAGTGAATCCATAAACTATGAGTACCCTAAATGTATTGGAGAATTTGCTTAGTGATTTCTAGAGTAGGTTATGTAGTTCCTACTAAATACAAAGACCATGCCAACTATATATGAAATGTTAGGTCTAATGAAATTAATATATATGAGATACCAATAAGTTGTCTATATAAGGTAACATCAATGAAATGGTAAGGAAATTAGGCCTCAAGCTTCATATCAGATAGAAAGGGAATTGGATGTGGATTATAGTTAGCCATGTTAAATCATGATATCAAATCAAAAGCATATTTAGATTGTGTAATAGTCATCCTAAATTCAAAATGATAAATTTCAATCCCAAGGATTAATGCAACAAGCCTAAGTCAATTATTGAGAACTTGTTAGATAAATCAATTTTCATTGTGTTTCAGTGAATTTCAAGTTATATTTGAAATGAAGAAGAAGAAACTAAATATAGGTATGGTTGAAAAACCTATTTAATTATGTATACATTGAATTAGATCATTTTGAATAACTCCTCTTTGTATTGGGAGGATGACCTATAGGTAAGATAATACTAAAGCAAATGGTTGGTTAGATAGATAGCTGAGTAGATTGCCTAGCACTAGCTAGATACTAGAAGCAAGAGTTTTTTGGGGTATGTCAATCCACACATTATAAACAATTAAGTATATAAAATAGAATAGAAATTACTTGTATAAATAACCAAAAGGTATTAAAACTAAATACAAGAAATGCTTGATAAAGAAATGGACTATAAATAACTAATATAGTAATAAGCAAATTAATACTAATGATAAATGGTTTGGGTCTACTTTAGAAATTAGGCAAGGGTTGATGAATAGGTAGGTACATAGACAATTAGATTTGGTTGGGAATAGGTAGGTGGAAATATCTTTCTAAAATTTCCTACCACATTGACTATTGGTAGTTGATGTAACCATCGATGGTTAAGGTTACCATCAATGGTTAAGTTGACCATTGGTGGTTGGGCAAGCCATAAATGGTTGAGACAACCATAGATGGTTATTATGTGTAGGTCTAGGTTGGTAAATGGTCAGATTGATGGGAGCACAAGGTTGGATTCTAAGAGATGAGTTGGTGTTGGGTTGAGTATGAAAGGAAAATAAAGTAATTAAATACTAGAAAACAAATACTTATATTACAAAAGGTTGATCAGGTGGATGATTAAGGTCATTAAATCATTTGTAGAGTCTAACATGATTCTAGTAGAGTGATGGTACTTGATGCTTTGGTAGAGTGGTGGTGGCAAGTTCGCTCTTTGACATGATGGTTGGATCACTAGATTGATAATGATGATTAAACTACAAAATGAAAGAACTCTAGATGCACAAAATCTTGATAAAAATTGTAGATCCATTTCACCTCCTTGATCCTCTCTTATTAGAGGAAAGGCAAGAGAGTTGAAACAAGATGTTAACTAGGCCTTCTAATTTTAACTTGCACATGTAATGGCTCGTACATGGATTTAGACAAGTTATTTTTAGAAAAGCAAGGTAGGTGGCTTGTATGGTGTTAAATAAGGAGGTACATGCTAATCATTGATATTTAAGTTGATCATCGATGGTCATTATGACCATCATCAATCAAGGATGAAGGGTAAACATGGGTAAAAGGGTAGGTTAATCCAATTGGTCAAACTAACCATGGTTGGGCTTGGTTAGGGGTCAAATTGGTCCCAATAGGGTCCTAAGGTGGTCTAAGGGAATTTTAAAATTTGGAATCATAGTGGTGGATTTTTGATGTCTACATTTTACCCCTTTTTATTATGTAGCTTTGAATCAACAAGCTACAAAACAAAAATGGATTACTAGTCGTAGGTCTAGTTGTTTCAAGTATGGGAGGAGGTGTTCCCCCTCAAACTAGGAGTTGATGAGGGAGAATAGAATTAGGTGTGGGTTTGATAATGTGGAGGAAGGTGATGAGAAATGTGAATATCATGAAGGTGGGTGATAGGTTGGGTATTTAAGGCACAAACATGTGCATAAAGTATGACAAAATATATGATAGCTAAGAGAGTGCATAGACTAGGTTACCATAGTTGGTAAAAATAAAGGGTAGTGTTAGAAGTACAAGTGAAAAGTGGACTACGTAACCTCATTTAGGTGTGAAAACTAGGTACACTCATAAATGAAAGTATCCTAGGTAATTTCTATGTTTTTTAGGGTATCCAAGGTAAGAAGTTCTCCTGATGAAAACACAAACTTGGTCAAGTGTCATGGGTATCTGAGGTAGGAAGTGCCCCTGAGAAGACACAAGTGGGTCAAGTAAGAGTGAGGTGGTATAATTTCAAAAAGTTCAACATGGAAATGTTGTCTTTGTGGTCAAAGGTCCATGCCAAAGTCATCACAAAACACATGCAAATTAGGCCAAAGTGGACCAATGATGAGGTGGTTTAGATGGGTAGAGAAGGTAATCTCCATGGATAGGTTGTTGATTTGGTATAGCTAAAAAAAAGGTCTAAACTAGGTAAGAGAAAAAAGGGTGAGTCCCCTGATCATTAATGGTCAAGGTGCCTAAGGGTGACTATCGATGGTCACCTTGACTATTGATGGTCAGGGTGTAAACCCTAAAATTATAGTATTTAATAGTAAAAAGTGAATGTTATTTCACTCATTTGCACTTTTGACTATGGAGCTTTGATATTTGGTGATTTATGCAAAATGATTATTGATGGTGACTACTGAAGAGGAGTTGACTGAGTTGGAATGATCAAGAGAACTTAGGGGACTAGTAAGGATGTAGGGAACATGTGGGCATGAATGAGGATAAGTAGATCTATGGATGACTCCATGGTGGTGGTCACAAAATGAGGTAGGGGTGATTTCAAATTGGTAGCTTAGATTGAGTTATTGTAATTATATTTGGGTTTTAGGATAATGGATTAAATGTTTGGGTTATGCCCTAGTTAGGGGTTTGATAAATTTGGGTAAATTTGTATGTGATTAAAAAATTATATGGTTGGGTAGGTAGGTAAGGGTGGGTAGGTAAGTAAGGGTGTAAAAGTAGGAGTTTTTGGATATTGTTTAGTTAGTTTTGGGGTAGGGTAGGTTTTGGGTGTTCTTCTCGTGGAGCACCCATAGTGACCATTAGTGGTTGGGCTCAATCATCAATGGTCAACATCCTTAAAAAAATGGATGTTTAACCATTGGTGGTCACCATGACTATCAATTATCACCTAGTGAAAAAGATAGGTTTTATAAAGTGTTTAAAAAGCTAAGGCAGACTAGATATTAGCTACTAGGTATATACCAACTTTATAGGTTAGAGGGTTAAGATAGGTAGAATGGGTAGAGAAATAGGTCACTATGTAAAGCCAAAGGGTAAGGTAGGGGTAGGTGTTGGTAGGAAATAATGGTGTAGGTGACTAAACTATGTTTATAAATGAATTATTATAGGCTAGGGAGTAGATACAAATGCATGATTGAGTACCATTTATCTTCACAAAGATCCACTAGGGGATGACCCCAGCTGACTAGGCCCATATGGAAGAGGTTGAGTTGGGGGTGATGAGGCAAGATGCATCTATGATCATAACACTCATTAAGATATGGGATCTAGATACAAACACCTTCTTACTGTCGATTGGAAAGATGATGATCTTTCTTGAGGATGTACATAGGATAACATGGCCACCTCTTCAGGGTGATCTAATCTATCACATAGAGTTGGATGAATGAGACGATCACATTGAACTACTATACAAAGATGATAGTGATTGGGTCAAATGGCATGCTGGGGGGTTCATCTATAACATGTTGTATGGAAGGGTTCTAGGTGAGAGGAGACTCATGACTATTCTTATGATGGTCATCTAATGTTTTATTCTTCCTAACTTGAGTAATGAGAGATTTTCATACTTGCTACTAACGGTACTAGTTGAGTTTCTACTAGGGAAAACTATATTAAACTAGGTACCTATTCTCCTAGTGTAGATATATAGGGAACTATGGGAATTTAGGGCCCATAAGAGATACATCATTATTAGTCTTGTTCTATAGTACTTGGCCTATGAACACATATGGGTATTGAGGTGAGTGGGATTGCCATGGGTAGAATACACACAAATTGAGTTCTTATTTGGTTTCATGTGGTGGAGAGGTGACTTCACCACTTTATGTATGAGAGGAGGGGCACACAACATTGATTAGTTTAGGGGTGTAACTGGTGCACTAGTGATCAGTGGTATTGTCTGGAGACCTTATGTCTAATTTCCAATATAGCCTGGCTATAAGAGGTAGACCTTGTCCTTACAAAATTACAGGTGGATATTAGATAGGTGATATGGGGAGGTGGAGCTTATCTACTTTGATCAGGTGTGTAGATAGTTTGACCTAGTGTAGGGTATTCTAGGTGCCTTCTTGAGATACAAGCATAAAGACTCAGAGATTTTATTACCATAGCCACATCCTATACCAAATTTTCAAGATTATGAGAAGCTTTTAGCTAGGCCACAAATAGATGATGTTGGATTTATAGATGGGTACATGGAATGGTACTAGGGGTTATATGAGGCTATAGACCTTGGTGATGGTGATGATGGTAGGGGTCTGATGGTTGTGAACCCAGTTGGGAGAGGGGGATAGAGGGCATAGGTATAGGGGCTTGTATTTGATGGATAGGTAGGAGTGGCATTAGCCATTACACAGACATAGGTTATCTAGCCACCATGATAGGTGAAGTTAGATACTTTATATGGTCATATTGTTATGCTATAAGGGCATCTAGCCACCATGATAGGTGAGAAAGACTAGGCTTGGGCTAACTAGTCCAATTCACCCAAGAGTGAGATGCTCTGAGATAGGGTAGAGGGGAAATAATAACACTAATAGGTCTAATATGGACCATTGATATGCAAAGGTACATAGCCACTGTAAGTACTATGAGGTGATAATATTCATCCATTTCCAGATGGAACCCTGATGGGGCAAGTACAAAGTTATTTTAGTAGGTGGTGCCAATGTGGCAATACCAAGTTAGTGGGCCACATCTATAGCTAGACAGATAGGTTCATCTAGGGGATAAGTAGGTACTGTAAGGGGGAAAGAACTAGGATCTAGAAGTGAACCAAGAGATAGTGGTGCCCCTGGGGCATAGACAAGACATAATATATTATGTTGTATATAATTTTGATTTTAGCCTATGAGCTGATCTAGTGAGAAGTACATTTTGAGAGAGAGACATGTATATCAATTTATACACATTATGATGTTATCTAACTCATGATGTGTGTGTGTGTGTGTGTGGGTGTGTGTGTGAGAGAGAGAGAGTGATATTTTGTATATCATTTATGCTCATGGTCTATGATTCACTTTAATGTTAATGCTTATGATATGATATCTATATTGCTTATGGATTATGCTTACATTATGGTTGCTAGACACTGATGTAGACTTAACTATATAGGTATGCGATGGATTTAATTTATGGGTATGATTCATATTTTCTTATGACATACCAAATTTTAATGAGTACATGCTTCATTATTTATATTTAGACATGTGATGGAAAATGGTTATTTGCTTATTACTCATGGATGTTATGATGTTATTGTTATCACTCTAGAGTGTACCCTATTTAAAGATGTGCAAGGCACACCTTCTCTTTAGCTATTACAATTGGCTATTATTAGAGTGTGGGTGACTCTATATTGAGAAGAACCTCCAAATAAGGCTGGTTCCCTTAATATTTATCTCCAAAACTAATATACTTTTGATTTTTTGAGATGAAAAGGGAGAAATAAACTAAAATGGCAAATCCTATTGAATGGGGTGATGCACCTAAATTATTTGTATTATCTAAAAGATATTGAAATTAAAGAACAGATATAAATCAATAGGAAGTATTCAAATTTCCCCTGAACATAAGTATATTAGATGAAGGATTGAGAAGATTTTGGATTGCAAAATTCTATTCCTATCACTTCAAATGACTTGTAGAGGGTGATATTTTCATAGTAGGTGTCGAAAGGACATAAAAAGGGGAAATATACTCACTTGTATGTTGTTATATATTCAAAATACACTCTATTATGATACCAAATTCATATGTAAAAAAATCTTCTTTATTTGATAAAAATGGTGTCAATTACAATTTCTTCTCTACCTTTGGAATTAATAAAAAATGGCTTGAAAAAGCCAATATATATGTTTAAACTAACATAAAGACAAATTGGTGTTGATTTTAGATAATTATTAGTCTTGGTTAGTTAAATCAAGACCTAATCCTTTTACAATGTTAAAATAATTCATCAAAAACTCTAAATTTTATGGAAATTTGCATGGTCTTCTAATTTTAGCATAGAATTGGAGGTGGTGGGCTCATGTTGACTTGTCAACCTTAATTGCATAAAAATAATGCCATAAATTGGAAGATAAATCGAAATTAAAAGTTATTTTAAGTTCTTTAATGTCCTTATCTTTCATGAAAATCATGGGAGATGCATGAAACTAGTCAAACTAGTGAACCAAAGAGATGTGGACTCAAAGACTAGTCAACTTCCACTTCAACTCAACTTTCATGAATTAGAACTTTTGGATTGAATTTATAATAATATATTCACTTAAACAATAGATATTTCATGTGGTAACTAAAAAATTAATTCATTTGATATATTTTCAATGCCATTATTCAAGTTGACCATTTGACCAACTAGGCCTATTAGACCAAATAGGCCTAAAAGCCAATCTATGCATTTGAAATCTATTAAACCTATAATAAGATGCTATGAAAACTTGAAAAAAAATTAAATATAATTTTAAAAACTTTATTCATCACAATATATTTTATTTTGATGAGAAAACACTTGCCATTCAGTCAACAGGGTTGATTAGGACTATTTTGCTCCATTTTCTTACAAACTAGCCATTTTGATTGAGATATTTGTGACACTTTTTGGATTATTTCTGACAAAATGAAAATTTTAAGATAAATAAAAAGTCTTATTATTTTATCTCCATTGATTATGTTTCATTTAACTGTCTTATACTTCATTTTACATGCTTTTTCCATTAAAAACATGATTTTTGCCCTCATTTGTATAGTTCAATGCATAAAATTGAAATTTATATAATCCTATATGAGTTTAATTTGAATTTGAATTTTTTTTGGGTTGATCCATGATGATTTTATGGCAATAAAATATTTTTTTTAACTATTTTTTTGAGGGCTTAGGAGGGCTTTAAAGTTAAATCTTCAAAATGATGGTTCATGAAGTACAAACATTCATATCCCAAAATATTTCCATTTATTTATATCACACTGACCCCCTAACATCCTTGAAAATATTGGGTTCCCATGCAAAATATATGAAAAGTTATCATGTGGAGAAATTTACCTCTGGGGTTTTAACTACATTCTGAACTACCTACACTCTTAATGATTGTTCATAAATAAAAATATATAAAATAATCTCTAATTTTCATTAATTATAATTAAATATGGGTAATAAAAATACACTAATGTAATTTGGCCAAACTCCACATGTGGTGAACAATACTAGAATTTGAATAGGAGGTTAGGAAGGGTGTCTAGAACTACCAAAAATGAAAAATTCACCAAAATGAGAATAAATATTCACCTAATTCCCAATGAATTAAAAATTATTATTGTTTATTTACCATGCTATAAAAACACTTTGAAATCATATTTTGCTTAAAAAGTCAAAAAAACCCTTTTTGGCCTATATGCCTATTTGCTTGCAAAAAATATGCATGAGCATGGTTTGCATAAAAATTAAAGTTGTGACACTCCTTAAATATCTGATTATTATTTTAAAACATCATCCCATGCTTATCAAACTTTTAACTAGATGTATAAACCTATGTGGCACTCCATAACAATGTATGTTCTAATGTTGATCTCAAATGGATAGGCTAAGGTCTGGGACAAAATAAGAATAATTTACTCTCATCCAATGGCCATTAAACTTTTTTAGAAGGTTAACCAAGTCATGATGACCCTTTTTACAAAATTTGAGGTCATGAAAACATGTATAACTCCCAAAATGTTTAACTTTCTCTCAAAATTGACCCCTATGCATGGATTGTCTACATATCAAAACTTGACAATGCTCTTTTGAAATGAGAATGACCCATATACAATAATTTTTTGACATTTTTTACCAAAATTATTTCTTTTAGGCCATAATTCCTTTGTTTGACAAGCTACAAAGGGATAATGATCGATTTTAGGAAAGTTTCATATGATAGGGGTAGTAATTTGACCTTGATAGGCCAAATTACTAATAATTTTGGAAAATTTTGGGGGTTGACCAGAATTTTGGTGATAAATTAGAAACACCAACTAAAATTGACTTGGATAAGCACTAATTTTTAGAAAATATTTTGCAGACAAAGACACAAATAAGATAACTCACACAAACATCAACAAACACATGCACATATACACTTAAAAGAATGGACAATAACAATTGGAAAGGGAAAAAACAACAACTGAAAACAAGTGTAGATATGCAATTATAGAACTGAAACATAAGGTGGCCTATTATATACAAACTAACCTCCAACTTACTAGTCCTCCTGGATCAAAAGGAAAATTTGATAATTCACTTCCATGATGAGATGGATAATGGTACATCACATGTTCCCTTGCAAGATCGATGGTTGAGAAATCAAGTATCTTATTTTACAACTCCTTTGGCATGCTTATATGTGTAATTGTAGAAGCAAATCAACCTCTAATGTAGACAATCTCACTTGGTGGCTCTTCTACTTTGTCAAGCTTCATTTCTTCACAATTTGGGTGACTAAACTAAGCACAAAACATACTTGTATTACCTTTTGAAAGCATATACATGTATATAGGCTCATTAAGAAGATGATAACCCATTTTTAATATATAAAATAAGTTTATGTGAACCATGAAATCTTGAGGTGGCAGAATTGAAAGACTGTCCACTCTATCTTCTTTGATTTGCTTGACAAGGCTACTCTTTTTGGCTATAATCAGATCATAATCCCCTTCAAGTAGAACATATATTGCTCCCAAAAATTCAAACAAGTCCTCCAATGATATTTTTGGCTGATTGGCAAACTCTATCTATCCCATAAATTGATCAATTTGATCAGTTGCTACATTAATTTCTTCATTCTCTTCATAAGATGATAGCACCACTTCTTCAACTTTTTCATGAACACTTGCATCTTCCTTAACACATTCTTCTTGAAACTCATTTGAATCTACAATTTCCTACTCCTCTTCCTTCTTTTGCATGTTACTCTAGATGGATTTCCAAGATGGAAATGAGTTAGATTCTTGAGGAGGAAGGGATAGTAACTAAGTAGCTTTAGATTAATTTGACTACATGATTTTGTTCCAAGATGGGAAAGATAGAGGCTCTTTCTTGACCTTTTGATTCTGGTTCTCCTCCTTTTTCCTTGTCTTCAACTCCAAATCTCTAATATGCTTATCAATATTCTCTTGGAATATATTCTTTTTAAAGTGGTAAATGATATCAACAGTAGGTTATCCCATAACAATCTCTTTCTTTCTTTGACAGATCTCTTGGATAGATCTCTAAAAAGGGAAGGTCTAAGAAATACATGAAGAATTGGAAAACTCAAAGGGGCTCTTGGAATGGTCTGTTGAGGAGGAATGGATGACATATAAGAATGTTGTGGTTGAACCTATTCTTCTTTGAGGCCTTTTAGTTTGTCCTCAATAATTTTAATGTAACCACCTACATCCATCATCTCACCAATGAGATCACCCCAATTTTCTCTCTCAACAAGTTCCCATTCTCTTTTATTTTCTTCAATAAAACTCTTAGATGATGAATTAGGTGAATAGGGGTATCTTGGCCATAATAGCTCTCTGAGTATAAATCTAGTGCATGCTTGTCAAGGCTTATTTAAGTTTGTTTAAGTTATAGCATGGATTGGATATCTATAAAATAGCCATGATTAGGTTGGTTAGATGGGTAGGATGGATCATGATAGGGTTGGTAAGGGGTATTATTATCATGGAATGGTTGTTCATAGGGAGGATCAGGACAATACTCCTACATATATGCCTGATGTATGTCCTCATATTACTGGTGAGGATCATAGTGTGGTTGGTCATAATGATCATAGTGAGGATAATATGGATCCATAATAAAATAAGCTATTTGATATCATTAGTAAGCCAAATACTAAAGTAATCAATATTAAAATGATACCTAATCTTCTAAATGCCTCCAAAGGTCAATCTATAGAATAATGTCCCATCGAGCATGCCAGAAACTATTATCACTCTAAAGTGCACCCTGTTTGAAGATGTACAAGGCAAAAATTCTCTCTAGCTGATACAATTGGATCTTCTTAGAGTGTGGGTGACTCTGTATTTAGAAGAACCTCCATAGAAGGCTAGTTCCCTTAAGATTTATCTCTAAAACTAATAACTTTTTATTTTTTGGTATGAAAAGGGATAAATAAACTAAAATGGGAAATCTTATCTAATGGGATGATGTACTTGAATGATTGGAATTCTATAAAATCTATTGAAATTAAGGCACACATATAAATCAATAGGTAGTCTTCAAATTGCCACTAAACATTAGTATTTCAAATGAAGAATCAAGAGGATATTGGATTGTAAAATTGTATTCCTATCTCTTCAAATGACTTGTAAAGGGTGATATTTTCATAGTAGGTGTGGAAAGGGCATGAAAAAAGGAGACATATGTCTGACTTTTATGTTGGTACATATTCAAAATACACTCTATTCTGATATCAAAATTATATGCAAAAAAAACCTCTTTATTTGATAAAAGTGGTGTCAATTACAATTTCTTCTCTGCCTTTGGAATTAATCAAAAATGGATTAAAAAATACAATATATAAGTTTAAAAATAACCTAAATGCAAATTCATGTTTATTTTAGATAGTGATTATACTTGGTTAGTCAACTCAATACCTAATCCTTTTACAATGCTAAAATAATTCATCAAAATCTCTAATTTTTATGAAAATTTGCATGGTCTTCAAATTTTGGCATAGAATTAGAGGTGGTGGGACCATGTTGACTTTTCAACCTTCATTGCATAAATATCATGTCATAAATTTGAAGATAAATCTATATTAAAAGTGACTTTAAGTTATTTAATGTCTTTATCTTGCATGAAAAGCATGGGAGATGCATGAAACTAGTCAAACTAGTGAACCAAAGAGATGTGGACTCAAAGACTAGTCAATTTCCACTTGAACTCCACTTGCATGAATTAAAGATTATGGATTGAATTGATAATGATATATTCACTTAAAAAATATATATTTCATGTGGTAACTTCAAAATTAATTCATTTGATAGATTTGCAATGCCATTCTTCAAGTTGACCATTTGCCCAACTAGGCCTATTAGACCAAATAGGCCTAAAAGCCAATATATGCATTTAAATTACATTAAACCTGAAATAAAATGCCACAAAAATTGAAAATAATAATTAAATAGACCTGGAAAACTTTTATCATCACAATATATTTGATTTTGATGAGAAAACACTC
This sequence comes from Torreya grandis, assembly GCA_037957365.1. NCBI lineage: Eukaryota > Viridiplantae > Streptophyta > Pinopsida > Cupressales > Taxaceae > Torreya > Torreya grandis. The sequence goes on from JARHVA010003213.1 coordinate 951,710, forward strand.
GACATTCAATCAATAGGGTTGACTAGGCCTATTTTGCTCCATTTTCCTATAGAATGGCCATTTTAATTGAGTTGGTTGGGACATGTTTTAGATGATTTTTGATCAAATTAAAATTTTAATATGAATAAAAAGTCTTATGATTTGATCTCCATTTATTATATTTCATTGAACTATCATGTACTTCATTTTACATGCTTTTTCCATAGAAAACATAATTTTTACCCTCATCTGTACAACTCCATGCATAAAATTGATATTTATGGAATCCTAAATGATTTTAATTTAAATTTTAAATTTTTTTATGTTGATATATGATGATTTTATGGAAATAAAATCAAATTTTTACAAAACTATTTTTTTGAGGGTTCAAGAGGACTTTGAAACTGAATCTTCAAAATGATGGTTCATAAAGTATGAACATCCAAATAAAAAAATATTAAAATTTATTTATATAAACTAACCTCCATAAAATACATAAAAATATTAGGTTCCCATGCAAAATATATGAAAATTTATCATGTGGAGAAATTTTCCTATGGGATTTTTACTGCATTCTAAGCTGCATACACTCTTAATGATTGTTTATAAAGAACAAGTCATAAAATGATCTCAATTATTCATTAATTTTAATTATATATGGTTCCTCAAAAAATACTAATATCATTTGGCCAAACTCCACATGTGGTGAAAAATACGAGCATCTAAATAGGAGGCTAGGAAGGGTGTCTAGAACTGCAAAAAATGAAGAATTCACCAAAATGAGTAACTATTCATGAACTTAAAAATGACTAAAAAAATCATCATGGGGTCTATACCATGATATAAAAACACTCTAAAATCACTTTTTTCTTGAAAAGTAAAAAACCCCTTTTGGCTTATATACCTATCTACTTACAAAAAACCTATATGAGCATGGTTTGCATAAAAATTTAAGATTTTAAAATCCTTAAATATCTTATTATTATTTAAAAGAATCATCCCATGCTTATAAAACTTTTTACTTGGACTTAGAAATCTTTGTGGCACTCCAAAATAATGCCTGCTCCAATGGTGATCTCGAAACGATAAGCTGAGGTTTGAGATAAAATAGTGAGTGTATAAACTTTTATAATGGCCATGAAACTTTTTAAAAAGGTTATTAAAATCATTATGACCTTGTATACAAAATTTGAGGTCCTGAAACCACCTATAGCTCCCAAAAAGTTTAATTTCTCTCAAAATTAACCCCTATGCATGGATTGTCTGCATATTTTAACTTGAAAATGCTATTTTGAAATGAAAATGACACATTTAAAATATATTTTTTACCAAAATTAGTGATTTTAAGACACAATTATTATTTTTGACTAGTTTTAAAGGGTTAATGATCAGTTAAGGAAAGTTTTGTATGATAGGGGTAGTAATTTGACCTTGACAAGCCAAATTATTAATAGTTACTATATTTGTTATGGTTATGTTTTTTTATTATGAAACATGTGTATATGTTTTATTGTTAATTTTTTATAGGATAAAACACATGGGTGGGTTTATTAATAACACAAAATGGGAAAACAAGGAATATAATCAACAGACAAACACCATAATGAAAATATCAACTAGTCATGATAGGATAAGAAGAGGGAATGATGATTCTTCTTTGAAAAATAATGGAATAAAACTGAGTTTGGATTTGGATTAATGAATGTAAGCTCTTAAAATTCTTTTCATTATCATTCATTAGTTGGTAAAAAGGTGTCTTGACCACATAATGATAAGTAAGCTCAAAATCCCTTGCTTATAGTGCATAAAGGGGAGATGGATGAAAATAGAAAATTCTTGTGAGAATATCATGCCTCTTCTATAGGTTTCCAAATATTTATTATAAATATGTCTATGCCATACAAATCATAGAATAATTGATGTGAGAAATCTAATTGTAAAAACCAATTATGGTTTCTACCTTATTGTGTTGTACGAGAGCTGATTACAGCTTTCAAAATTAGTTTGCTTTTGTTGTGATTTTGATAATGGGTTTTTTTTTCTATGTTGTTGTATATATGGAAGCTGATTAATGTGGGAAGCTTCTAAGAAACTAATATACTTTTGACAAATGCCTTAATCAACCATCCTTCAAGGGAGTGTTCTATGTTTGTGTTCTTTGTTTAATGCTTTTGATAGTCATCCTTCAAGGGAGTAGTCCACCTTACATTAAGCAATTTAAAATAGGTTTTTAGTAGTTATCCTTTAAAAAAATAGTTTGTGAATTCTCGGAATGACCAATGATGGCCATTTGTTTGAAATTTTGGTTTTTATTGCTTTATTTTTTGCTTGACATAGACATACTTATATAGGCTTAAGGGTTCACCTTTATGAAGGAAAAACTAAAAGAACAAAAAGGGTGATTAGGTGTAAATATTTTTAGGTGAAAATGATCATGGGAATCCATCCTATTAGAGAGGAAAAAATTACCATGAGAATCATGCCATAGGTAGAGTTGTGGTACCCATTATTCAAGATTAGGCTATGATTATGATGGATAATCACATGATTCAGTTTTAATCAGTTACCACTAAAATAGGGAGATAAATGTGGTTGAAAGTAAGAGATGAGCTTAAAGTTAAACAAAAGGTGAACATGATCCTTCTTAACAAAAGAATGGATACAGATGTGAAGTATTGAGTGGTTCAGGTTTTGGATGGCCTTCAATAGAAGATAACTAATAATCTCCTGATCCATACTAGTGGGTTATGATATAGGGTCCAAGCTAATTAAAAGAAAACTTGCCTCCCTTACTTTTCTCCATATTGGTGACATGTTGATTTTCTTTAGGATGTTGTCTCTGATGTTGAAGTCTCACACTTTAAGGTGTTTTTTATAGGCACATTTGATGCACTCTTAATAGACATAAAGATGGGTAAGGTCTACTAAGTGACACTCATCAAGTAGCTCAAGATGAGTTAAATGGTGATGACAATAATCATCCTCAAAAATGAAATCTTGAAAAGATATTCAAAGAGAGGGTATTTGGACTTCAATAGGTAAGATGACCTCCACTCCAAAGATAAGAGAGAAAGGGGTAGTACCCATAGGGGTTATAATGCTAGTACAATATGCCCATAAGATGAAGGGGATGTGTAAATGCCAATCTTGATTAGATGCATTGACCATTTTAGTTAACATGTTGTTAAGATTTTGTTAGAGACCTCAACCTATCCATTTTCTTAAGGGAGATAAGGTGAGGAAAAGCTTAACGTAATTCTAAATTCATCACAAAGACTTTGTACTTGCTTGTTCTTAAAATGCTTACCATTATTGGCGATAATCTTGTGATGGACACCAAAATGGTAGATGATATGATGGCTAATAAAATTGATAATCTTTTCTACTTTAGTCGAGACTAGAGGAATAACCTCTACCCTTTTGGTAAAATAGTTAGTCATAGTACTGATATAATGGTGTAATTACAAGGAATGGGGGTTAATTTCACTAATAAGGTCCATAACCCATTATGATAAGGGCTACAAATTAGTGGAAATGTGAAGACTATGGCTAAGTGCATAATGTAAATTGGCATGTTGCTGACACTTAACACACTTTTTCACATAATCACAATAGTCTTGGTTAAGGGTAGGCCAGTAATAGCCAAGGTGAAGGATGTGTTTAGCTACAATGAAACACTAAAATGTCTCCCATATAGACCATCATGTGTTTCCTTGATAGTGTGAGAGGCTTCATGATTGCATCGGTAATGGAAGAGGAGACCATCGAAGCCACATTTATAAAGAATTCCTCCCATATAGGTGTATTGTGAGGTAATATAGAAAAAGGCTCTTCGAGTATTCCTAGTAAGGCCAAAAGGAATGATGGTAAGGTTGAGGTAGTCAAAGGTATGTTGATACCAAAGGTCAGGTTGGGTCTCCTCTACATTTAAAATAATGGGAAAATCTGGTTTGACATAAGAAGGCTAGGTAAGTCTATGGATAATGATAGATAGGTTAGCTTTAGAGGGTGAAAATGGGATCTAAGAGGTGTGGGAAGCCATAGTATTAGTGAACTTATTGGTAGATCATGGGGTTGACTAGATGTGATAGTGTTTAAATGATGCTAAGAGTTTGTCAACTAGTTATTTATATTATTTCAAAACATCATTCTTACACTAGTAATAGCCATTGATTTGATTGACTACAAGTTGAGAGTCACCAAATTTATTGATTATTTTGACTCTTAGGGCTAAGGTGATCTGAAGGCCAATGACTAGGGATTCATACCCAGTCATATTGTTAGTACATTCAAAATCAATCTTGAAGGACAAAGGAATGGGTTCACCATCAAAGGGGATAAGGATGATACCAGATCCCCCACCACATTGAAACTTTGATCCATAAAATAACATGGTGGATTGATAGGTGAAGTCTACTTGAGAAATGGTCATGATGGACTCATCAGGGAGCTCAAGAGGAGGTTGATTGTCTGCTAACGGTGCTTCAACCAATTAGCTAGAAATGACTTGTCCCTTAATTGAATTTTTTTGAAAGAACTCAAGTTCAAACTCTAATAATAACTTGAGCCATTTTTATTGTTTTTTAGATGTAGTAGGGAATTAATAAATGAAATGTTTAGAATCTTGATTAAGTAATACAAAAAACTAGAGAGCTATTTTAGCACCACTCTCCTAATGGATTCAGAGGGGTTAGATTGGGAGGCATGTAAGATAGATACCTTGGGTGAAGGTGAAGGTGAACATGTTTGGGTAGGGTTTGGTTAGGAGGTAAAAAATGGGTATGTCCATAGGATGGACACTTTAGCCATCCCCTTATACTTTTGTTGTGATCTCATGACCACGTGGATGGTATGGATAGATGGAAGAACTAGGGAAGGAGATTTGTTTGGTTCTTTGCCACTCTAAGGTGAGAGTGGAGGAATAGGTAGGTTTTGGTTAGTGGTTATTATTTTTTGGGTTGGTAATGGGCTCGTGGGAGGTTTATCTATTAAGAGATCATCCTCATCATAGATCTGATTGATAATAGTTTGGAGATCTTTGTAGTTCTCTATATCATATCTTGGTGTCCTATGATAGAAACACACTTGGTGGTTGTTAAACTAGATGGGTTTTGAACTAAAAGGGTCAAAAAACCTAATAGGGGGTAAGGTCAAGAAAGAAACTTGTAATAACCTTTGGAAAATGGTAGAGTAGTATTCAATTAAAGGTGGAGAGGGTTTAGGGGTCTTGGTCTTGGTGGGTAAAGTGAAAGTCTTTTTTGGAGTGGTTTTGGTGACAATAGGTTTAGGTAAGGTGGCGTGTTTGGTTTTGGTAAGGTAGAGATTGATAAAGTGAAGGTAGGAGGTTTTATGATAGGTAGCTTGGTCAATGTTGGTTTTATGAAAATATGTGTGTTTAAAAGCAAGCATGCTGGTGTAACCAACAATGGCAGTTGGGTCTTAATTGGGACAACTAGCTTATTACTCAGAGTGGAGGGATGAGGCCCTAAGATAGTAGGAAAGGTTGAGGGAGGTAGGATTTTATCCCTCTAAATTTTTAGTGTTGCTACTCCCTTGGTTGATTTGGATTGATGTTTGGTTGTTAGGTTTGGTGAGGCAAGCTCCACTTTCACCAAATGAGTGATTAAGACTTTATGTAGGGAAGGTGCCAAGGTTATTGGTTGGTTTGGTTAGTTTGGTTGAAGAAGGTGATTTTATTTCTTAAGGTTTAGGTGTTTTGGATGGTTGAGGAATTATTGGGTTAGTAGAGGGTTTTATCAATCTCATTGGTAAGTTAGGGGTTTGGATAATAAGAGTGGCAGGTTGGTCTACTAAAGGTGTGGTTGGAGGTTCTTGTTTGGTGATATAAGGTAGCCCCAATTTCTACCAAAATTTGGATTGATCCATGTTAGGGTTAATGATAAATTTCTATTTCTACACTAACCTAGAGAAGGGTTTGTAGGCTGGTTTTATCCCCTAGATAGTGGACCTGAAAGATAAGCCCATAAGTTGAGATAAAGGGATGGTAACCTCATCATTTTCCTCAATCAAAGGATGTAAGATTTGAATGGGTGACTCCTCTATGGGAGATGCATACATGGGGGATTCTCCTTTATGAATGATTTCTAAAGGGACAATAAGTTATTCGGTGGTTGAGGGAAAAGGTAAAATGGGTGTTTTTTATGTTATGTCAGTCGAAGGAGGGGTTAATGACTCCACTACCTCAATAAGTGGAGGAGAAAGGGGTGCTTCCTTGGTTTGGGTCTCAAAAAGAGGAGAAGGTAACTCCAATACCTCAATAAAGTGGAGAGGGTGAGGAATATATAGGTTAGGCAGTAGGTTATTCATTAATGAGTGTGCTAAGAATCATGTTAACAATGTGGGCATCATGAAAGCACTCAACTATGTTACTCTTGTTCTTTATAGGTGCATTATTGGGGAAAGGTTGCCTAAATATGTCAAGGGCTTGGTTTTGAGGTATGATTGGGTTATCCAACACAAGCTCACCTTTGTTAATGAGATATTAGATAATGCTTTTGAAAGTATTACACCTACTAATGTCATGCCCTACTACTCGATGGAAGGTGTATAGATCATTATCATTGTACCAACTAGGTGAAAGATGAGAAGAATAAAATTATTGAGGTGGTTTGATAGGAGGAACCTATATGATATTAGCTTTTAATAACTTCTCCAAGATCAAATCATAAGATTCTTTGAGTGGAATAAATTTCTTTTGGGTGTTCCAGTTTTAGTCCCTCGTGTTTTGCTTTGAGGAACTAGAGGAATTTGGTTGGTTTGTAGATTATAGAGAAGTGGATTTAAGGACAACTACATTAACATTTCCCTTGTTTTTGGTCCTGGTGTTAGTTTTGTTGCTTATTTTGGAGGAATCCTCATTGGTTTTATAGGTAGAGTTCTTATTTTTTGTTTTATCTTTCCTTAATCGATGGATCTATTCTCTAATTTATGTGTCATGGTGAAAGCTTCATCAAAATTTTGGAATCTCTAAACATGTAATGTGGAAGAGATGTGCTTGGCACATGCCTAAGAAAATATTTTGATCTATTCAAGTTGGGATAAGGAGAAGGAAAGATGATTGATTAGGCTCTTCCAATGGACTACAAAATTAGTAATGGATTCATCATCAAATTTCTAGATGAGTAGAGATCAGTGATGGAAACCTTCTTGGAGATATTTATCCAAAAAGTGATCTAATAAAGTTTGAGCTAGCTGGGTAAAGGAGAAGAGGGAATACTTGGTTAAGGCACTATACCAATCCAATTTTGGTCTTGAAAAAGACATAGGACAGGTATGGAAAAGGAGGGAATCATCATAAGCAATCAAATTACATGAGTATCTAAATGTATTAAGGTATTTTTGGGGATCCTCCTTACTTTGAAACTTGGACAACTTGGGAAGTTCTCACTAAGGAGGATATGGTCGGATAGGGATAGATGGGTGAATGGGTTCATTACAGATCTAATCATATGATAGGATGTTGTGAGTTCCATAGATGGATGACTCTAAGGTAGTCATCTTATCCATGATCATATTCATGAGGTCTATTTGGGGTTCTGCACCCAAAATATTGTAAGGTGCATATTGTGGTTGGGGTTGAGTAACATATTGTTAATTTGTTTGAGGTTGAGAAGCTACCACATATGGGTATGTAAAGACTAGTGGTTAGGTGGAAGACATATAAGGGTAGGTGGATGTAGGTGGTCAGGTCTAGGTAAAGGTGCATACCCTTGTGGGTTAGGAATGTAACCAAGGTTTGGTGTAATAGATACCTATTGGTTAATAGTGGTGGTTAGGTTGGTGACCAAAGGAAGGGAAGTTACTTTTATGCTAATTAGGGGAAAAGTAAAATGTATAGGCACCACAAGACTTTGAAGTGAGGCATTGGTTAAAAGAAGGTTAGCAATGCTAGTGGTGGGTACTCCCATGGTGATATGATTATAGGTGGTTAATGGTTAGGTTGTTCCTAAGGCAGAGGAGTTTTTGGTAAGGGTGGAACTTGTAGGTTAGGTAGGGTGATTTTATATAGTAGTATCAAAGGGGTTGTTAGTAGATAAAGAAGCTTGGGTGGTGGCTATGGTAATATAGGTGTTTCTTATGAGGTGAGAAGGCATGTCATAAGATGGGTCCATAGTTGGAACTAAAGTATGGGTATAGTGAGGCATAGTGTTAAAGTAGTAATGGAGGGCCACATGGTTGTTATCTAGGAAGGTGACAAATTCCTCATCTCCTTGAGGAACTTACCAATGGAAAGGAGGGTTTCCCAAAGGGAGAGGAGAGTTTGATAGTTCAGAGACATAGTCCATAGATGAGGAGGTGGATGACATTGATTGGTTTGGTAATGGGGTTTGTTCTACTAGATTATTTCACTATTGGTGAGCAAGAAGCATCCAAGGTAAGGGGGGAGATAATACACAAACAATATCACCACTCAAATAGAGAGAAGACAAGAAATGATCAAAGACAACAGATCACACTCTAAAAAGTATGTTAAGTCCTAAAGGTTATTTTTAGTCTCTCTTTTGGATTATGCCTTAAGCTTTCAAGAAATCATGTGGCTAAAATTTGGCTTATAGAATAGGCACTAGAGAGGAAATTTATGGATGGTTTCAGGTTGTTTAGGTACTCAAAATTAATTTGTAATGGGAATCAATATGTGGCTTTATATTGGGCCCTACCACTTCACTTCACACTATATCAATAAGAGTGTCAGGTGCTTAGCCAATATATACTGATTTCTAAAGTTTATACTCAACCAGATAGCTAAGTTGGTTCTCTCCTTAGTAATGACCTCCAAGTAGGATTGTTGGGAAAGGGTAAGGTGACCGTTAGGTGATGAAATCCTAGTTGGGCCTTATCTCAATTGTTTTTAATGTTTAATTGATGAAAGTGGTTTGGTTTAGTGTGTGCAACAAAAGCGATGATAAAATAGGATTAATTTGATTTAATTTAAAGTGAGCCAAACCTAGAATCAAAAAATGTATGCACTCAATTTTAAACCCAAAAGAGATTTTAGTTTTGTTAATGAACATAAATAGAGAGAAGAGTATATAGATGTAAAAAAACCCAAAGTAAAGACTCAAGGTCCCATTGGGTGTGCCAAAATGTTTTAGTGAATTTTATCTTATATTTAGAAAGGATGAAGAAGAAGCTAAATATGGTTATGGTTTAAAAATCTATTTGATTATGTACACATTGAATCAGATGATTTTGAAGAACTCCTCTTTGGATTGGTAGGATGACCTGCAAGTAAGACAACACTAAAGCAAATGGTTGGTTAGATAGATAGTTGAGAGATTGCCTAGTGCTAACTAGATCCTAGAAGCAAGAGCTTCTTCAAGGTCTATCATTCTACACATTTTAAAAAATTAAGTTTATAAAATAGAATATAAAGTACTTGCATCAATAATCAGAAGGTATTGAAATTAAATACAATAAATTCTTGATAAAGAAATAGACTAGAAATAACTAACATAGTAATAATAAAATTAATACTAATACTAAATGGCTTGGGTCTACTTTAAAAAATTAGGTATCGGTCTATGAACAAGTATGGACATAGAGAATTAGATCTAGTTGGGAATAGGTAGGTAGAAATAGCTTGCTAAAATTTCTTACCATAGTGACTGTCAATGGTTGATGTGATTATCGATAGTTAAGGAGACCATTGATAATCAAGATGACCATCAATGGTCAGGAAAACCATCAGTGGTTGATACAACCATCAATGGTTATTGTGTGTAGATATGGGTTTGTAAATGGTTAGATTGATAAGAGCAAAAGTTTGGATTTTGAGAGATGGATTGGTGCTAGGCTGAGTGTGAAAGACAAATAAAGTAATTGAATACTAGGAAATAGATACTTATCTTGTAAAAGGTTGATTAGGTTGGTGCTTGAGGTGGTTGACTCATTGGTAGAGTTTAATGTGATTTTGGTATAGTAACGATACTTGATGCTTTGGTAAAGTAGTGGTAGTAAGTTGGCTCTTTGATGTGATGGCTAGACCATTAGATTGCTAATGATGATTGACCTTTAAAATAAAGGAACTCTAGATGTACAAGATCTTGATAATAATTTCTTATCCATTTCACCTCCCTGCTCCTCTTTTCTTATAGTCAAGTCAAGAGAGTTGTAATAAGATGTTAACTGGGCCTTCTAATGTTTAATCGCATATGTAATGGCTCACACACAAATTTAGATGATTTATTTTTAAAAAATCAAGGTGGGTGGCTTACATGTTATTAGCTGAGGTGCACCCTGACCATCAATGGTTGAGTATGAAGGGTCAAAGTGGGTAAAAGGGTAGGTTAACCCAGTTGGTCAAACTAATCATGGTTGGGCTCCGTTAGGGGTTGAAAGGTCAAATTGCTTCCCAAGGGGGTCATAAGGTGGTCTAGGGGAGTTTTGACATTCAAAATCATGGTATGCATATTTTTAGTGTCTACATATTGATATAATAGAGGATGAATAACTCCTTATGATCAAAAGGTCATACACATAGAGAATTAGAATCAAAAGTGACTCATCCTATCACAAAATATAGACATTTAGATTAGAATGGTATCTAGTGAACTCAACCAAAATAAGAAATGACTCTATATTATCATACCAAGCCCAAGGGGATTGTTTAAGGCCATATATAAGTTTTTAGAGTTTACAAACTAAGGAAACATCTTCCATAAAAAATTGTGGTGTCTATATGTATATCTCCTCTTTGAGGTCATCATGAATATTCTTCACATCCATATGATGAACATCCTAATGATATGTTATGGTAATAGTGAGAGTGAGTTGGATTGAGTTAATTTTATAAACTATGGTAAGAGTATAAGTATAGTTAGTGTCAGGTACTTGAGAAAAACCCTTTTCTACCAAATGTGCTTTGAACTTGTTTACGAACCCATCTATAAATTTTTTTATTTAATAGATCCATCCACATTCAACAATTTTTATTCCATTAGGAAGAGGGACAAAATCCCAAGTTCTTTTTCTAATAATTGAACCATACTCCTCTTTCATATTAATATCCAACTCAGGAGCACCACATGCCTTATGAAATGACTATGAATTAGAAGTATATGCAATGAATGCATGTGGTACATTTAGGAACTATGAACATGTTTTCCTAGTGTCTGATGGATCTCCAACCCAATAGACAATACTATATAGTGTCTCTCTATCCCAAAAAGGACCATAATTCAAAGATTCAAAAGGATATTCCTCATCATCTTTAAATTGATTAGGAGAGGGAGGAAGTTATTACCCATCACTACATCTCTTCATCAGAAGTAGAAGAAGAATCTAAATCATTAAGAAGTTTCTCAAGTGGATTTGAATCATCAAAATTGTCATCAAATCCTAGTGAGTCCAAGGAAGAAGGATAAGTGTCAATTTTAGAGTTTAAAAGGCCCTCATGAAAAAGAAATCTTCTCTCAATGAAAAACTCATGAGTGGTAAGATGGAGAAGCTTGTATCCATCAACACCCTCAAGATATCCAATGAAGATGTAAGAATGACTCTGAGGTTTCATTTCCTTATGTTTATTCTTAGGAATGAGGTCCATAGTAGGATATCCAAGCACTCCAAAGTGATTAACTTTGGTTTTTCAACTACTTCATGCTTCAAAATGAGTGACCCATTTGAATGATTTATATAAAACCCATTTCTAAGTATAACAAGCATAGTTGATGGACTCAACCAAATATTGAAGTTCAAGAGATTTAGAGTGTAGCATATAGTTTTACATTTTCTTAAAGGACCTACTCTTTCATTCTCTAACACCATTATATTGAGGATTGTATAGAATTATACATTTTATTTCAATCCCCTCTGAAGTGCAGAGTTATTAAAAATGATGGTTGACATACTCACCACCATTGTATGTGCACAAAATCTTGATGGCTTTACCTAACTATTTTTCTCAAGGGCCTTGAAGTCATGAAAGTGATCAAAGACATCTAATTTATTGTTAATAAAATACACCCATGTATACCTTTAAAAATAACCAATGAAGGTAATAATATATATGGTATTGCTAAATCAAATATATAGAAAAAGGACCATAAATATCATTATGGAGTAGCTCAAAAATCAATGTAGCTCTCTATTTTTTACCTTTATCATAATTTTATTTAGGATTATTATCAAGTATGTAAACCTAACAAACATTATCATAAAAATTGACATGAAGAAACCCTAAAACCATGTCATAATGGCTAAGTTACTCCAAGTAGTGATAGTTAAAATGCCTAAATAACTCATGCCAAAATTTAATCACCCCATCTATATGAGTGAGTAGAATGGTAGAGGGTTGATCAGGAGACAAATTTGAGAAGGAGGACAAGTATGATTCTTGATCTACTTTCCCAACTGATACTATATAATTAATGTGCAATTCCCTAATAACTATAGAATTAGGTGTGAACTCAAATATCTTTCCTGAACCAATGTGAGTGATATAATAAATAGATAGGATATTAGTTGATAATGAGGGAATATAGAGAACATATTTAAATGTCCCATTACTCATTTAAATAGACCCTCTTACCCACAATAATTTGCATAAGATCATTAATCATAAAATGGAAGGCATGGAATAGAGCTCTGAGGATGAGAAAATATACTTTGATGAATCCATTTGGTGTGAGGCATCAGAATCAATCACCTTTGTGGAAGTCTAGGGTGTAACTACATCAAGGTCCTTTCCCTTAGTTTTTACCTTACTAATAAATTTTTCCTTAGAAGACTCATGTAATTATGAACTCTATTTGACTAAATTAAGGACATTGATGTTATATTTCTTAATCATCTTAGTCAGTTGGTCAATTTATATCTTCAACTATTTGGTTTCATCATGCCCAATTTTATTACATTAGGCACAGGCAAGCCTCTCTTTCTTAGGTTTCTCACCTGATGTTTTGGAATTATGATCAATTTACTAACTCTTTCTTTACTGTTAGTGATTCTTGTTCTATTTCTTATCCTTACTATTGGAATCCTTATATTTATCATGACTCAAAACTAAGGCATGTGATTTATGTTAAGTTATGGAGCTAAAAGCTTCACCAGGAAGCTAATCAAGAGGTTGTTGAGTGCAACCAGTAACTGGCATCGATAGTATTGCCAACGTCAGTCAGGCAGGGACCAGGGATCAACTGATGTCAGTTAGGAGCAGACTGACAGCAACCGACTTTGGTCACCTGTGCATGTGCATGCACTTGCATGTGTTTCTAGAACGCATTTCGAGAATTAGACTCATCTAATTTTAAGAGGTCTGAGAGAGTTTGCATGTTGAAGACTAATTTAAGTCTTGAGTCTATGTTTCTAATTATTATAATTAGATGTCTAATTATTGCATGCTTGGGATCCTATTTAAGAGACCCATGGGCATGTATTATAATTAAGGCAAGTAAAGTATTGAAGCAAGAAAGCAAGGTCGAGGAGATCTACAAGGTGTAAGGTCAAGGAGATCAGCTGAAGCTATCAAGGAGGGGATAACAACTTAGGTTGTTGAGTTAGTTGTGGTTGAGAAAGAGAGAGATAACTCTTGAGTGTGAATTACTGAACACTTGGTGTGGGAAGCCTGTAAGGTGGAAGAGTGTGGCGTCTCTTCATTGTAATACTTTTCTGGAAGAGTATTAATACAGATAGTATTATTTCTCATATTCTTTTCTATTCCAAGTTTCTAGTTAATCATTCTGGTTCAATTCTGTGTTTAATTGCTTATAGAAATGTAATCAATTATGCCCCTAATCCCAATAAGTGGTATCAAAGCTAAGGTTGCAGGGAGCAGGTTATTGATTGATTACTGGTCATTCTCAGGGTTTTTTTTATTGAGTGGGAGTACAACAATGGAAAAATAAAGTAGGCTACGAATGGCGAAGTTTAATGCCAAGAATTATCAACATTGGAGGATGCAAATAGAAGATTATATGTATCAGAAAGATTTATACTTACCATTGGGTGGGGTTACATGCAAGCCCATAGACATGAAGGATGAAGAATGGAACGTTCTTGATCGGAAGGCTCTGGGATCCATAAGGTTGAGCCTTACATCGTCTGTGATTTCCAACTTATCACAGTGTAAGACAACGAAAGAGTTGATAGAATCTTTGGCAAATTTATATGAAAAGCCCTCTGTTTCAAATAAGGTATTTCTTATGAAGCAGCTATTTACTCTGCAAATGTAGGAAGGTGGATCGGTATATAGCCATCTTAATGATTTCCATGGTTTGGTAAACTAGTTAAATTTAGTCAATATTGTTTTTGATGATGAAATAAAGGCTCTCTTAATATTATGCTCATTACCTAAAAGTTGGGAGAGTTTGGTAATGGCAGTAAGTAATACTGTATCTACTTCTAAAATCTTAAAAGTTGATGATGTAGTTAGTGTAATCTTGAATGAAGATATTCATAGGAAAAGCACAAGTGAATCATCAGGGAATGCTTTAAGTGCTAAAAGTAGGGGAAGGCAAAGAGAGAAGATCGAGCAAGGGAAATCAAGGTCAAAGATGGAAAAGGGATCCAAATCTAGAAATGGAGGTATCACCTGTTGGTGTTGTGGAAAGAAAGGACACACAAAGAAAGATTGTTGATTAAAGGATAAAGAAAATCAACATGAAGGTAATGAAGAAGCAAAAGATGCAATTATTATGGCACAAGATGCTCTCATACTTTCTTTGGATAGTCAGCTAGAATCATGGGTTTTAGATTCTGGTTCTTCTTTTCATGCATCCCCAAATAGAGATTTGTTCCATGAGTATGTCCAGGGAGACTTTAGAGTGCTTTATTTGGGGGATGGTATGCCTTGTCAAATGGTTGGCAAAGGGAAAGTGCAGCTAGAATTACAGACATGCAACACATGGGTGTTGAAGGAGGTTATGCATGTCCTAGTCCTAAAGTAGAGTTTAGTTTTTGTAGGGAAGTTGGGTGATGAGGGATGCACAGTAACCCTCACAACAGATTCTTGGAAGGTTTCCAAGGGTGCATTTGTTTTAGCAAGAGATAAGAAAGTAGGTACACTTTACCTATCTACTTGTATTACTAATTCTCCTTCTGGTTTATCTACTTCAACTGTAGATTCAGATATGTGGCTTAATAGGCTTGGTCACATAAACAAGAAGGAGATGCATGTTCTTGAGTCAAAGGGTATGAGTTTAGATTCAGAGGGCATAGATTGAGTTCATTGCAAGAAAAGGAAATTTGATGCTTTTGACAAGAACAAGGAATCCTTGGTGTTTATGAAGGAGATGATGGATAGAGATCAGTCATAGGGGATAAATAATTTTGATTAGGGTAGTTTGGATAGGGTTTTGATCCAAGATGAGCTCACAGGTGAAAAAGTCATCACTTACAGGAAAACATAGTTACCGATGTCGATCAGAGGGAACCAATGTCAATTAGGCAGGTATCGATGTCGGTCATGTGCAGACTAGTAGAGTCAATAGTGTTGAGCAGGTGAAACTGACGTCAGTCAGGTAGGAACCAACATCGGTAGAGTCAGTCGCATGGAATCGATGTCAATCGGGTGTAGACTGGGAGATGGCTGAGATCGGTCACTAAAATAGATGTTGGGTGGATAGCAAGCTATCAGGGAGTCTCAAATGCCCATATGGAGGATTGAAAGGGTAAGTAAGCCTCAAATTCATCATTTCCCTTCTTTACACTACTTGTAGCTCACTAATGGTCAAGAACCAGGTAGTTATTAAAGAAGTAGAGCAGGTAGATCTAGGAAATAGTGGGAGCTTAGCATGGATGAGGAATGTGATTCCTTAAAGAAGAACCAAATAGGAGTTTTTGGATGGAGTTTCCAGCTAGAAGAAAGCACTGATAGATGAATGGATGTTCAGGATAAAGAAGAGCAGGAATGGACACATGAGATAGAAGGCCAGGGTATATGGTCTTGAGTAGGCTGCAGGGCAATGGAAGTTTGACCATTGTGTTTCTCTTTACCAGGTTGGATAATATTAGCTACATTATCTTGTTACTGTATCGTGTGCTTGTTGCAGGGTTACATATATAGGGAGTTGTTGAGCTAAAGGTAAAGTTAGTTCAGAGGTATGTCATGAAGAATCTGGGCGTAGCAAGATTCTTGGGCATAAGTATGTTTAGAGACATGGAAGATCATAGGTTGATTTTGTCTCCAGTGGGAGCTGATGTGAAGAAGGTGGTAGTAGGGTTCTATATGCAGGATGCAGAATCAGTATGCACACCAAGGGCTAGACAATTCAAGCTGAGCTTAGAATAGTGTTTGAAATCACATAAGGTCTGGTGTAGATCTACGTTTTCCCAAGCAGTGGGAGTTGTTAGAAAGTTTAGATGTGGCAGGGGACTTGGATGATAGATGTAGCATTGTAGGATGTGTGGTGGTTAGTCTTCAAAATTGAGCTTGAAGATGGAGGTGCCTGAGATGGTTAGTGGAGGTTGATGTATAGGTGTAGCTATTTATCTCTAAGTGGGAGATTGTTAAGTTATGGAGCTAAAAGCTTCACTAGGAAGCTAATCAAGAGGTTGTTGAGTGCAACTAGTAACCAGCATTGGCAGTATTGCCGACATCGATCAGGCAGGGACCAGGGATCAGTCAACATCGGTCAGGAGCAGACTGATAGCAACTGACTCGGTCACCTGTGCATGTGCATGCACTTGCATGTGTTTCTAGAATGTGTTTCCAAAATTAGACTCATCTAATTTTAAGAGGTCTGAGAGAGTTTGCATGTTGAAGACTAATTTAAGTCTTGAGTCTGTGTTTCTAATTATTGTAATTAGAAGTATAATTATTGTATGCTTGGGATCTTATTTAAGAGACCCATGGGCATGTATTATAATTAAGGCAAGTAAAGCATTGAAGTAAGAAAGCAAGGTCATGGAGATCTACAAGGTGTAAGTTCAAGGAGATTAGCTGAAGCTATCAAGGAGGGGATAACAACTCAGGTTGTTGAGTTAGTTGTGGTTGAGAAACAGAGAGATAACTCTTGAGTGTGAATTACTAAACACTTGGTGTGCAAAGCCTGTAAGGTGGAAGAGTGTGGCATCTCTTCATTGTAATTGTTTTTTGGAAGAGTATTAATACAGATAGTATTGTTTCTCATATTCTTTTCTATTTCAAGTTTCTAGTTACTTAATCATTCTGGTTCAATTCTATGTTTAATTGCTTATAGAAAAGTAATCAATTGTGCCCCTAATCCCAACAATTTAAAGGGATTCATTGTACCCATATGAATAATCTTATCTTTTTCCTGAGTCAATTTGGTAGTAAAATCATCCAAAGATGGGCATGAAATGTAGAAACAAAAATAGAATAGTCAAAATCCAATTTGAAAAGGATTGAAAGAATTAATTATTCATCCTTTTTATATATACCACATAGTTTCAACTGCAACCTGAGTGATTTGAATTTGGTGAAGATGTTTTGTATCATATCAAATTTGATTGGACTCAAAACATTTATTTCATTCTCTAGTTCATCACCCCTCATGACTTCCTACTTCCTAAAGAGTTTTTCCAATATGGTCTAAACATCATTATGAGTAGTTACAGATTCAATGTGAAAGAGTAATTCAAAAGACATTGATAGGCATAATATACTATAGGATTCACCACATCTATTAAACCACTTCACCTTATTTTCATTAGGTTTTATTTATATTTCATTAACCATAGTGATATGGTGTAAACCTTTACTCCTCAAGACGATTTTTACCTTGGTTTTACACTCGAGATAGTTGAATGGTGTAAGAAGCAAAACTAGATTTTGATCCATGTTGTAGAAAGGAGGTGTGTGTGAAAATAATGATGTGAAAGAGATAATATAATTCAACCCCTATTGAACTTATATAGGTTCAATTTTAAAATGATAAAGAATATCCCAAACACGTAGATCTCAAATAAATTCATACTTTAAAAAAATGGAACCTTGAATGGAGCTACCTACTGAAACATATGTGAGATTAAAATTATTTTTAAAAAATTAACCTTGTATAATAAATTTGATCTTGAAAAATATTTAGGCCCAAATTTCAAGAAAATGTTAATCCCGCTTTAGTTGGTTATGGCCAGAGGGATAAAGTCCTATATCACTAGGGGTTAAGCCCTAGGGTGAGTAACCCCTATCCCTAACCCCTAATGGGAGAGTGATGTCACTCCAAAATTTATACCAAAGAACAAGTGGATAGTGAAAATTTTGACCTGATTAAAGTTGACATGCCCTCAAATGTCACATCATAATCTAGAAGTTAAAACTAAGTTTCTATAAATAGGTGTGTTGGAATCAATTATGTTGGAAATAGGGTCATCAAAAATAGGTGCATAAAAATCAATGGAATCTAAATTAAGAGGATAGAAAGAACAATGTTATAATCAATATGCCATAATGCAAGTGTTAAGATTCATGTGTTAGACTATAGGGCATTAGTATATAGGCATCAGACTATAGGGTATTATGATCAACCAAGTTAAAATCAACCCATCTAAAAGTAGGACATCAAAATTAGCCAAGGTGGAATCAAATGACCTATTTTTAGCTATTAGGATTTCAAGTGTCTTCGACAATTATTAGAGTTTTGAAGGTTTTTCATAGGTGTTGAGATGTTGAGTATTTGTAGCAAGTGATGGGATCAATGGTGATTATGGCATGTCAAAGATGGATGCATGTCTAGTAGGTGGGATAAAAGAAATCAAGTTCAATGGGTGGAAATATACTTAGATCCAATAGACAACAAAAACATTAATGAGTCTAGTAGGTGCGTAAAAGGGCAAAAATTTTGCTAGATGGATTTGCAAGGCTATAGCCTTCATATTTAATACTACAAAAAACCACAAAAGACCCTAAAATTTTTCTTGAGAAACCTATAAAAACAAAGAAATGTTTTTTCCTTCTAATCCCCTACTATACAATTTGAGTTGATCATAATAAAACACCTCCAAACCCACCAAAAATGCACAAAATTAGTTGTCATAAAGTTAGGTCATGTTTACAGCTAAACTTAGGGTTTTGGAACCTTCTAAGTTTAATGTTACTAAATATTTTTCATAAAAAAACCTCTATATAAATATGACCCATAAAAATATGTTTTCTCTCATTCATTTTCTAAATCTAGATCAACCAATTACCATATAAGAAAAGCAAAATCTAAGAAATGGTGAATCTATAATATGCAAAGTCAATTAATGATAGATCTATGACATACAATCTAAAAATTCAATATTTCACAATAGAGGCTATGACATTAAACTATAAGAATAACTCTAATACCATGTAAAATTGGGTCACACTCGAGGTTCAGGACTAGATAGATATGAATACATGAATAAAAACATGTTGTAGAATAAAAATCAAACATGAGAAGAGAAGAATCAAGAATTAAACAATCAAATATTGTATTATGAGCATTATCCAAAATAGATTTAAGAAAGGTACATATATAAGGAAACAAAAAATAACTCAAAATAAGAAAATAGGGTTAATCCATGTTTTCCTAATGACCTATTATAACACCTAATCAAGATAAATAACATATATAGGAAAAACAATATAATGGTTTAAAAAACCTACACTAACATGGGTTACTTATGGCCGTTACAACAAGAATTTTAGGAGTTAGAATTCTTCTTCAAAGACATATGGGGTTAAAAAGTGGATGATTAATGAGAAGAAGTAAAATACAATGGGTAAGGATGTGTTGTTGTAAATATCTAAGTACTATCAAATCTCCCTTCTTTAGAGTTACTCTTTAAAAAATTTACAATCACATTATATTAGTTTACCTCAAGAAGAAGAACATTGCAAGTGGTCTGGTCACTCTTCATGGATATTCATGGCTAACATAGGATTTAAATATGTACTATGAGAAGAATAAGTGTATATGTATTAGACTAGAGTTTGGTACCAATTTTATATCCTAAAATTAATTATCTTACTATGGATGGTTTAAAAAAATAAGACTCTTACTTGGCACAGACTAGAGCGAATCCATTTTTTAGGCCCTTCAATATGTGTCTTCTATCAATTAGAAAAGGAAAATCCAAACTATCTCCTCCTCCAATTTAATTTATCATGGAAGGTATGGATATGGTTTTTCAATAGACTAAATTTTTATAAGATATGATATAAATACATTAACCAATTATTCATCTCTTGGGATGAGGGAAATGGAAAACATGTTAAATAGATTTGGAGTATGAACCTAGTGATAATTATTAGGAACTTATGGAAAGAGATTAATGATATTATTTTTAGGGGTAAAGATAAAAATTAAAATTCTATTATAAATAATCTTTAATCCCACTTTGGAGAGGTTTCTATACAAAATTTCCATAAACTAAAAGAGAAAATTGTTATATGGGAAAACATGCCTTAATCAATTGGAGTCTCTCGAGAAAATCCTTTTTGAATAATAAAATGAAAGATATATAATTATAAAAATGGAAGGATCTAGAAAGATGATTTTAAAAAATTTATTTTTATGGGGTTTAAAAATAAAAACTAAGTATAATGGGTGATATGATTAACTTGAGGAATGATAAAGGAAAAATGGTTGAAATAGTAGTTAAAAACATCATGTGTGATTAAAATAATATTATTCAAAGTTTGGATCTAATGAAAGCGTTAAATATGCATATAGATAATAAGGAACATTGGATGGAATTATAAGGTGATTCTTAGATTATAATCAATGGAATATTTGATTCCTCCTAGATGATGCATTAGTATTGTTTGGCTATGTTTAGAATATTGAGTATGGTGCCACTATGGGCACTTGATTTCTATTTTTAGACTTAGTTTATTTTATTTATTTAGGTATTTTTAATATATCTATGAACTTAATTAATTATTTTTTCACTTTTGAACACCTTTCAATGATTTCCTAAAACATCATTGGAACTACTAGTTAAATCCAATTCACTCTAGTTTGTTCAAGTTAATTGTTTGAGTTCCTAGTGGAGTCTAAAACATTATACACTCTTTCCAAAAGATGTGTATTTTTATATATTTAATATATTAATTAAATAAAAATTAATTTTAGTTAAATTAATTTAATTATTTTAGTTGGGGTGCCTAGGTTGACTAGGACTGTTGTTTAGTTGCATGTTTTACTTTACTATGAAAGAGGCTTATTGCATGATGTACATATATTTATAGGAAGTTAAAATTAGTTTATTTATTTTATTATTAGTTTAATTAGTCTATTTTAATTTCACTTGCTATTCTAGGAATATTATATTATATTTTTACTTTTCTATTTTACTTGCATTAAAAGTTTCCTTGTAACTAGCTCAAGATAGATTTCTTTATTTAATAATGTTTCACACAATATAAGTGTGTTGAATTAGTTTTTTTATGTTTTATCTATGATATTATTTCATATATTTATATATATTAATTTATACCATAAATCATCTATTTTCAAGTTTGAATCTATTCAATACACTCTTTGATCAACAATTTTACTCACAACATAGCTAGTTTGACAACTAGTAGTTTTAGGACAATTTTATCGATACATAATTTCAATTTTAGAGTTAAAAAAAGATGATTTTAAATCCAAAATTAATTTAAAACCTTATTTTAGTATCATATCTAGGTTTAATTAAGGTTTTAATGGTTTTAATCCATTATCGAAATAAATAATGGCTTTAGTGAATTATGCTTCCATGAATATTCATGTTTTAAAGGGTGACAACTTTAAGTATTGGAGAGATTAGTTGAAAAGAATTATTGAGTGCAAAGGAGTTTGTTAGGATGTTTTCCATGGGTACACACCATATAAATATTGGAATACCTTGACGTAAAATTAGAAAATAAAAAAAAGATGAAGAAAATGGAGATGCACAAGCTTTCTTCTATCTTCAAAGTGCATATACCCAGGTATTTATCCAAAAATTTCAACATAAAATAATGATCATTGTAAAAAATGAATATTAAAAAGTTTATTTCTCATTATTATGCAAAAAAATCATTACAAAATAATGAATAAGACTTCTCAAGCATGGTCTTTGGATTGAGCAAAACATGAAGCAACAAATAATGAACTAGAAAGATAAACAAGATGTTTTAACATTTTATTTAGATGTTACCTTCAATGCTGACTCACATGCATGTTTGTGGCTAGATGTAGATCTTGAATTATTTAGCATGTTATGGTTAAATATATATCAAACACTTCCTCAATCACTATCCATTATGATTTATGGATCAATTGGAAGAGAATAGGTGAAGCTTTTTGGAGGATTTTATGTATAATATTTTTGCACAATGAATATTTTAATTGGTCCATGATGGATTTGGTATTTATAGTTTTAGAAAATGATGAGGATTATCCATCTCAAGATGATAATCCAAGGTTCAAGGTCATTCAAATATGGTGGACCAAAAGACATTCAATTTTGGAGTTAATATTTCAATTAATAGGCACGGCTCAACATTCTCGATATTTGTTGTATTTATGTTGATATTTTAGATTCTTGACTTTTGTAACTAATGACATCATGTTGATGTCACTTTTAAATATTTTAATGAATTAAAAATTTTCAAAATTAGATATTCATCTAATTGCCATGGATTTTTCACATAACCTTTTAATTAGATTTATTTAGTTAGGTAATCATGATTAGTTTTTTTGTAATTCTTGGAATTTAATAAATTGTCATGCACAAATTGTCAAAAAGATCAATTTTCCAAGTCATAATTTGACTAGATATGAATCATAGGAAGGTGATGATTGTGTATGATAAATTTACCAAATTAGGGATGCATGAGTACACTTCAAAAATAACACATGATTTATGTGGATTAATTAGAGAATTATAATGGTATTTGGTCTAGTTTGTGAATTATTATAGGAAGTCATTTTGACTTGAAATTTTGACATGGTAGTGATAAAAATTAGATGTATACATTATTTACATGTTTGAAAGGGTGCGGAAAGACAGTTAGATGAAGAAAAATATTTTTTAAAAATAAAAAGGTTGCTTAAAATGATAACAATTAGAATAAATGATTTTAGTCCCAATTTGTTATGAATTTGCTTGATTTATGGAAAACTAAGCTCAAAAAATGACCCAAATAGCCTTTGGGAGGGCCATGATGCCCCCTTGAAGGTAGGGTGAAAAAATTAATTTTAATATATGGGACCTATAATATAATAAGGTGACACATGCTTCATCAAAAGAGGCTAAAAAATTAAACAAATAAAATAAAACAAGATGAAAAATGGATAAAATAATTAAAAGTAATCCACCTAGGAAGAAGAATGGAGCACAAATAGGGCTAGGGGAAAAAAATTTAAATTTTGGCTATAAAATTACTCTATATGGGGTGAAAACTATTCATTTTCACCCTCACCCTATAGAAAAATGGATCTCTAGTTTTATATACGTGAGGAGTGAAGAAAATGACCCATATCTCACACCACAAGAATTTGAGTGAGCACATGTGAGAGTATCAACTATCGATAAAGATTAGGGCATTAGTAAGTATAATTTTTATTTTATTTATTATGCATAGGAAAATTAAAAAAATGGTGAACTTATTTTTTTCAAAAAGAGGAAAACAATGAGATCAATCTCACAAATAATAGTATCACTACCAAACTGTGAGGTCATGACCAATTCGGTGATATCAACAAAATAGATAAAATTGCCAAAATGGAAATATAGCATTTTTGGGAAAAAAGGCCCTAAAAGTGATAATGTTGATAAATCAATAAAAAAAAAATTGAATGGAAAATGTATAAATAGAAAAATTACAATGAATAATGAGGTCATCCTATTGATCTACATGAATGACTTGTGGAATAGTGAACTTGCTAAGAAATTGGTGAGAATGCAAAACAACTTAGAGAGAATGGTGGGAACAACCTTCTAATGTGTGGGAACACTCTGTTAAATGGCAAGATAACTAATAAAATGGTGAGATCACCAAAAGGCAAACTTAGGTAAATTTTAAAGAAAAATCTAATTAGGCTAGAATAATAAAATACTCAATTTAAAAGTAAAATAAAGTGGTAATGTGAATTAAGTAAACAAAAATAAATAGATGAATGAAATGATTTTTACATTATTTATGAAATGTAGGAGTGAGTGGAGGTCATCATAGTGCATGATCGATGGTCACGAGTGTTACGTCATCTTAGTATAAATACTAAAGACTTGGTGGCATTATTAGAGATACTGGGGATGCTACACATGACATGGATGCTAGTGATTCAAGTTGATATGGCTTACTTGTCAATGATATCTAAGTGTTGGAACTCTAATACATCTATCTTTCATTTTTTTGATAGGTGAGGTGATGATGAATTTGTAGTATGTATGGAGTATTCTATGGTTACTAATTCATGGACTGAGGATCCAATGGATGTAGAATAATAGGGCAGTCAAACTAGAGGACTTGATAGGAGATATTAACATTGTGATAAAGGGTGAGGCCATATACATTGATGCATCAGATGATCTATAATTTTCACTATATTCTATCCCTAATGAGGGTGGTGATGGATTAGTAGTAGGATATGGATAGGCTATTCCACCACCAACACAGGAATCAGTGCCCAATGAGGTGGTGATTTTGGTTGCAATTATTAGTGGCATCTTACCACCTGATAACAGGGGGTAGTTTTTATAGATCAACTTGATAAGATTGGTATGAGACATGTGGGACTTAAAAACATATTTTATTGGGACCCCATAGTATTGGCATAGTTATACCTCAATATACATATGATTGCTTATCGTAATGGCCAAAGCATTGGACATAACACATTTTTATAAGTCTAGAGCTGGGAGCATATAGTGATTAAGTGGTTTATTGGTCAGAGAAAACTAGAAAACAAATGTTATGTAAGTAGGTGTTATGTATTAATTATGATTAAAATAGATTCTCAAGTGCAAGGAAACTATAAATTAATATCTTACCAACTCCACATAGACTTATCAATTTCTTCTATCACTACACATAAAGATAAATAGTCCACAACTAGCCTTAATATTTATTATATGAATAAGATCTATATCTAAAATAGTAATGGAACTCATTTCAATTTTAATGTAGTCATGTAAAAAATGTAATCCTTATTTAGTCAAAAACTTCTAATCATAAATTATCTCATAATTTATTGTTTAACTAAAGTTTCCAAATTCACACCATAAAATATGAAATCATCCAAATATTATTTGAATGTATTGGGTTGGGTCACTCTAGTTTCCTTACAAAATCAAATATAAAATTTATAGTCTATTGATTTCCTACTTGATTTTTAATCACTATTTAGTTTCTAAAGACATCCATAAATGTGCTAAACATCTCTAGGAACTATAATGGAATGAACACAATGTCATCTACCTTATAGAGTGAAGTCATTCCCACTTGTCTAAGTAAAACTATAGGTCACCTCACATAAACACTTAGTTATGACCTTTTTACCACTTAAAACTCTAGATAATTATTCCAAGTATAATCCTTACACCACTCAATGTCACATTTTGTCACCAACACACCCCCTTTCTTTCCTATAAACAAGGATCCTCTTTTTGAAAATTTGACATACTTTATCTTGTAAAATCATTTTTATCTCAATTATTAAATTAGGTTGATCTCAGTTTCATTAAATATTTTAAGTTCTTGGGGTACTTTGGCTAATAGACTAATACTTAAGGTTGACTTATGTTATAACTCTTTATGTGATATATGACCACCTTATTATTTCCTAAGATAAAATCCATGCACATAATATGTGTAAATTTTAAGTTTATTTCACAACCTCCTCTACATACACATCATATTCATATGAAAACCCTTGGATAGATTCCCTTTTATAAATTCCATAAGAATTAATGTTTACATTATTCATAAACAAAAGTGGATACTTTGATTTAACCAAAGTCTTAATTACATAGTGGCTTCTTTTAAACACACTGATGTCTCTATGAAAACCTAATCACTATGAGGTGATCTATGGTGGTGGTGAAAACCTAATAAGGAATGTGTATCCTATAGTAGCTTCAGAGCAAAAGATCACATAAAGAGTTTATAAGGCTTCAAAGCTTAGAATTTTGCCTGGGTAGAGTACATCAATGGAGAATGGTGGGGGTAGGTTCACTGATAAAAACCTAGGAACTAAAAATGTGAATAAAGTGAGATTAGTAGTAGGTGTTCCTTCATCAAAAAACTATAGTGCAGGGGAAAGAAATGGCCAATCCCCTTCACACTCACCATAAAATTTGAAGAATATATAGTATTTGAGAGATCAAATAGATTTTGGGTTAGTAAGAGGATAGAAATAGGGGAGGACTAGCCCCATGCTTTGGGAGGTAAAGACATAGTCCAAATTAGGTGGAAAATCATTTATTGAAGATTTGGGAGGACAGAAAAGTATTCCTATGTTTCTAGCAAAATAAATCCCAATTTTTCTCTTTGATAAAAAAGAGATTGAATTGATTGTTGAGAGGGAAGAATGGTTAACTACACAAGGAGTGCTGGGTAAATTTTAAGGATTGTGGCCAAATATGCTAGCATTGAATGAATTGATCTCATCCTAATGGCAAGATATGGTGGAAGGTAAGATTCAGATTTGCCCCTATGCTAGAGTTTTTTTAATTCTAATTTTTGATTCAATAGCATACAAAGAGTTTGTTTTTAAAAATAATTTTTGGGCCTAAGATAATCATAATTTTTTTGTTTAAGCCCTGGCACCCTAATTTGAATGCCCAAACATAAATTTTTATTGATAAACTAATTTGGATCAGGCTCCCAAATCTTCCCTATTAGTTTTGGGATGATCTGGTATTTACAAAAATTGGAAATACATTAGGTAAATTTTGGTCTACTGATAAAATGATTGATGATAAGGGACATGCCATTTTTTCCCAAATTTTAATTTATGCGGATTTTTATAAAGACATACTCAAATAGAACTAAGAGTGGGGGAAAAATGGATGTAATCCCTTGACTATGAAGGGATCCCCTTTAGATGCACATGATGTTTCAAAACATGGCATATCATAAATGATTGTCCTAGATTAAAATTTAGAAAAGATAGTATTATGGTGGAAAAATGTAGAAATTAAACACAATATGGTTCTAGTAGTGAATGATAGTATAACTGATAATAAGGGATCATATCCAAAAATCCTTTTGGAAGTAGAAAACTAAATCAAATGAATGAGACTCTTAGTTATGAGGAAAAGATAAAGAAGGATGGGGGATATGGTGTTACAAGAGAGGACAAATTAGAATGAAGAGATAAGTTTAGATCTAGAATCCTAGACTCCATTATAAAGACATGGTGTGTTTGAATTAGAGCATACACTAATTCAAGAAACATCTCTAGAAATCTCCATCCCCATATTGCCAAATCTTGTGGAGGGAGGAGATGGAAAACTATTATCAATAGAAATTAAGACAAAGGTAAATTGGGTTTGAAACCCATAACAATGTCTCTCAGATATAAAAAATAAAATATCTTGGGAGACACCTAGTTAGTTTCTTTTTTATTGCATTTTGGGTAGCAACTATTGTTGTAAATTTTAGCATTTGTGGCCAATTTATTACTTCTCTATTTTAGTTCTTTGGCTATTTTTTTAGCCTTCACTTTGTTTTCAAGTGTTGTGTGGCCTCAGTTGTTTTTTATCTCCTATGGTAAGGGTCTCTATTTCAAAAAAAACTTACCCTTTATCCTTAATAAATAATAATAATAATAATAATAATAATAATGTGTGGACCTAACTAATTAACCAAACTGAATCACATAAACTAACAGTTCTATAGACCTTACATAATTTTTTATGTACCCCACTACCTTGTAACCTATATAAGTTTGACACATTTTTATTTATAATTCATATGATTTAAATAAAACCTAGGGATTTATAAAATATATTTAATAAAATTATGGATTTGTATTCATATATTCCATAGAGTCCATTATTCCATTCTGTGAGTCCATGATTACACTTCATGACTATGGGATTCCCATTAGATTGGTGTGTGTGATCTATGTTGATACTATAAATAATTAATTTTTTGACTCCATAAATAGTGTTATAAACCCTATGTTTTGTGGCTTATAGTTGAAGGCCATGTGTCATTTTTTTTGTCATTCTTTTTATTTATGTGGTTTTATGCAAAGTTTTTTTATATATGATTATAAATAGAGGAAACTTTATTTTTTCTATGTAGGGACACAAACCTATGGAGAATATAAAGATAAATGGAGAACCTTAATGGATCTGTAAGGAATACAAAGTGATAGAAATTATCACATTATAAATTCTTTAGACTCATTGGTCATGGTGGAATTGAAAAGTAAATAACCCCAAGGAACTCTAAGAGTCTAAGTAAATGGGTGATGGCCACACATCACTCTAAGAGATTTCCTCATGAATTTTAGACCTTGCGATCATACCATGTAGGATATGAAGATTATTTATTCACTAGAGACTAAATTTGTCATATGTCAAATAGTCACCAATATACTCCAATGAACCACAAGATCCATGATGATTCCATCTAGATGATGTGATGTTATATGGACATAAAATTAATTTTAAATCCATCACTTCTCATCACTAGTGCACATTAAATTTTTATATCATTTACAAATTATTAGGGATATTCATAAAGTGATTAATAAAAATGAACTTCATGAAGCCAACAATCCCATGATTACACCATACAAGTGATTTATATTATTTGAGATGGCATAGAAATAAATTCATAGTTAACCATGAGGTTTCCACAAATAATGTGATCATAAATGTGGTCAAATTTAGACTTCATATGAAGACATAACCAATAGTATTGTGACCTAATGGACCATTATATCTAAAATGACCGGTCCTAATACTATATAAATTCATAGTGACTCATTATTAAAATTTTTTAGTTAATAATTTTCACTATGTTAAATATTAAGTTGTGATGTATTACTGGTTTCCATTATAAATGTGAATATGATAGTGTAAAAATAATGTTATGGTATGTTAGATATGATGCTTTTATCCCAAATGTGTCTCTATAAATATTTTTTAATAAGCCCAGTTCACCAAAAAAATTCCTCTATGTAAGTATGTAAGAAGTAATTTATATCAATACATAGTGAAATATTAGGAAGTAGCTTAGGAAATATTTGAGGATGTTTAATGAGGTGGTGGATGATCTAAATGTTTATAATTTTTCCCTTTTCTCATGGAGATTAATTATATGTATTTTTTTAGTGTAAAGTGATTGTTGTTGAAATATATTTTCTAATTCAAATGAGTTAGGTAAATTAGGTTGCTATTTTACTCATTTTTTGGTATTAAATGAATTTTATTAAATATTTATAAGTGGATGTGAAAAGGATATATTATGCAATAGATCATCTTATCATAAGTATTTCCTATGAAATTTATTCTTTTTTAATATCCTTAGACACTTAAACTATATCTGTCTAAAATTAAATACTAATTAGGTTTGGTAGATATTGGTTTAATTATGGAAATACATCTTAGGTTTTGTTGCTTCAACAAAGAATATCAAAGTAGAGATTTGAATCTCATTTTCTTACCTATCCTTCCCTCAATTTTAAGTTTTTTATTCAATCACTTTCACTATACAGTAGGATGAAAATCATTATAAATATTCATTTTTAATTAGTTTTAAGTGTTGATGTATGTAATTTTTAGTTAATCACATAAGAAAATTTCATAAAATTGTGTGTCCCTATGAATCTTATAGGTATTCTAGAATTTGACATTAAAATACTACAACTCATGCCCTAGGTCATATCTGGTGATATTTAAATGAGTAGGTGAATAACTTACAAAGTGGTTAATCAACATATTATAGTTTTATAGGGATTGTTCTAAGATATTATATGGTGATTACCTCTCTATCTTTGTGGTTAAATGTTTCCATAAAATATTAAAAGCTCTAAAAAATTAAAAATAAAAGAAAACTATAAAAATAAAATATGTATTGGCTTGGTGAGACAACCATATAAATCACCAATATTTAAGATGAGTTTCCATAAAAAATATTTAAATTTTCTTGCCAAATTTTAAAATAATAGAATTGTTGAATGACATGTTTGTTTTTTTGAAAATATGGTCTAATCTTATTTAATGTTTATCATGATGATGTGGCTTGTAGGTTGTTTCCTTTTTTACATAATATAACCTTGAAAATGTTTTTTTTTTTTTTTACACATTGTTCAATCAAAATTTTGAAAGAATTATAAGATGCATTTATTTTACAATTTGGCTATGTTACTAATCCTTTTATTTTATTTCATCAGTTAGTTATGATAAAAATGAATCCGAATGAGATAATAAGGGATTTAAACTTAAATTTTCAAAGAATTTATAGGAACATTCCAATAAACATTAGACCCCAAGAGGTTTTGATTATATATATATATATATATATATATATATATATATATATATAAATTCTCTAGATCTTAATATATCCATGTTTGTAAGAAGAATCACTACTATCTTAGTTTCATCTTTTGAAGAAGTAATCCAAGTGGATAAGCAAGTATTTCTTAAGAGAATAAATGATTTATATGAGATAAGTTATCATATTTTTGAGAATTTCATAAAAAATTATTCATAAATTTAATAAAATATGAATTATCCAATGATTAGCCATTTAAATCATAATTTTGTGTACATTGAAAATGTTGAGTCATGTATGAATTGTCTTGTTGAACAAACCATATCACTTGTCATAGATACTAATGAATTTATGGAACATAAACATTTTTATTAAATATATTGTTACTCTGGTAATGATGTGGAAGACACTCCTACATCTCAAAGAAGTGAATAAAAATTGTTATCTTGAACAAAATTTATTCAATCAAAAATTTTATGGGATAGTTTATAGAAATATTATAATGAAATAGTGAAATATGTTTTAAATAACACAAAAATACATAATTTAAAAGTTTTAATAGCTTATAATTATATATTATATTATGTGAATATGTAGCACCTCAATCTTTTACACTTGTAAAAATCATGACCCTGGTTGTTCCTCTTAGTTATATGCATGCCTTGCTTCTATAAGCCTCACATATACTTTATCTTTTTTCCCTTGGCCTATCTACTAATATGAATAGCCTTATATTGATGACATAGGCATCCCATATTTCCAAGAATGTTTAAAATGTACTTATCTTACACCTCTATAATTTCTAAGGTTGAGCTTGAGCCTGCTCTCCTTTTCCTTGGACACTAACTTTTTGATCAGGCCGTAACATCAACATTAATATCATGGCATGATGCAAGTGTACTAGTGCCTTAAATTCATATTATTTTAACATTAAATGTATTAAAATGGTTGGTATTAATTATTTAATTTGAGTTATATCCCAATAGGATTGGTATAACTATAATATCAACCTTCATTCATTCCTTACCTATGAAACCTAGAAATCAAACTAGAAGAGCACTCAAGAAGCACTCAAGTTACCAAAAGATTTATTAGTATATCATATTATGATATAATTAAAATAAATATCCCAAATACAAGTGTAAATTAATAAATTAGTATTCATAAGGTCATATTTTCTAAGTTACAAGCTAGGTCACTATTGTACTTGATTTACACATTGTATGATTCACACATAAGCCAACACATAAGGGAGAACTACATGATGATGAAGCCCTCTTATATAGTATTGGATATATAGGTATAAAATTTTTATAGTGGGTTAATTTTGGGTTGGATTGACATAGTGCTCCCACTAACACATTTTTCCAAGGTCACATTAAAGATGCAAAGCTAGGGTTTTGGCATCTCACCAAGAGCGACAGTGTATGAGCTAGATTTGAATGCACCAAAGTGAAGGTGAAGTTGAACCCATTAACATATAGATGTTTATTTTGATATATTATATATGTAACTATTATTTAACCCATATATTATAATTGACATATTTGTCTTAGGTTGATATAAGTGTCTATAAAACCAGAGGCACCAAATCTAGAATCTGATAATTGATCCATAACTATCTTCATGCTTGCTTCCTACTTGTATCAAATATAACATTGTATTATAATTATAAACATCTAATTACTTTATTTTATATAATTTTTATATCTAACATAGATGTACTTTCTATTCATAGCCTATCTCATTTCTAATAAATTTTACTTATGGTACATCTAAGTTTAACACATTCATTGGTCTATTATAGATCTGATACTCACTCTTATGCCCTATCATTTCTATATAATTAAACCTAATAAATAAAATAGTATCCATATACAAACTACAGTTAAACATTTGTTAAACCTAATTGTTGAACATCAAGCACTAGGTTAAATAGGGTTTTTTGTTCTATTGATGATCTTTGATTGATCAATCTTACAATCATGTTTTCCATGGACACACCTTTAGATTATTTCATTATCCAGTACTTTATAGTTTTAATTGTTTTCTACATTAATACTCTTTTAAAACATTATAAGAATTTTTTTGATAATAATGAGAGGGTTTTAATGCAAAAACAACATGTGATCTATCTTCAACATGCCTTTGTAATTAACTTGAACAAGTGTTTCCCCACCTAAATGTTATAGGTGGTAGCCTTATTAATAAATCTAGTAACATGTGCCCAAATATTTCACTATTTTAATTTATAAAGCCCTCAAGTATATATGAATATATTATATATGAGGCACTATGTGATAACCAAGTTCCAAGTGATATAACATTGGCTGAATTTGTAGATATTATGTAAAATTTAACATACATTGGAAACATTATTACTTTTAGTTTTGATGAGGTGAACTTAAAGATTTTAATTTATCAATACTTTCCTCCCTCAACATAAGATCCAATTTTTAATAAATAAAACCAAAATGATCATATTTCATCCACTTCAAAGATACTTAATGATGTTATTTTACTTTTACACCTATTAGGCAAGTCACCTTATCATGCTCTGCTTATGAGAACATTACATCTGATAACCTTACCTCTAAATGTAGAGTCACAACATGTGGTCTCTATTTTAAATTATATAAAAAAAACCAAGCATAACACATCATTTGTAAAATAAGATAAACACTCTAAACATATGGAAAACACTTATTCTCCACCATATATGTAGGTGTGTGTGTTTATAATAAACTAATAGAAAGAATTATTTTGGATAGCACTTCAAGACTCAACATTTATAATATATATCTCCTTTAAAAAATGGGCATTGAACTTCCAAATTTATAACCATATAATATGTGCATCAAGGGATTTGATAATATTTCATGAAAAGTATTGGGGTAAATAAAATTGAATATTACTATGGGTCCTTGTACATTTCCCACTTTATGCCAAGTTATGTCAAATGATTAAAATTACAAAATTCTTTTGGGAAAACCTTGGATACATGGAATTCATGTAGTTCCCTCTAATTTTCACACATGGTTAAAATTTATTCATTAGGGATTTAGTTACATATATCCAATGGATCTTAATCCCTTCCAAAAGTGTGAAATGACCCACCAAACAAATAGTATTACACTATAATTATACAAAGATGAACACCAAATGGATATGACCATATAAAACCTAGATAAATTATTATATCTAAGGTATAGAAGAGATAATTCTCATGTGTACTTAAGTTTCCAACATCACTACTCTTGTAGATAATAGAGTGTCAGCTTATATCTCTCCCTCATCCTATAAAAAGTTGATATAAATAGACATTTATCCAAAGCATATGATATAAATTATTATTGTGATTATCACCAAGGCCTTGGGCATGCTAAGAATAAATGCATTATTTTGAAACACAAAATCCAAGATCTCATCAATAAACAAATAACTACATTTGAGGATCCTCTAAAGGAATTAGTTCGATAACAAGTAAAAAATCACACACAACACTAGGATTTAACAATTACCTTATACATGGGTGGTGCTTATTATCATCACAACCATATTGGTCCTACATAAACCAAAACTACTTCCAATGTAAAGAATTTTCAAAAGCTCAATTTTAACTTATGAGATTTGTAAAATATGGTCACTTAGAAAGACTCTTTGTTCAACATAATGTTACCAATTACTTGTGGTGATAAAGTATTTCAAACATGGGTTTGGATTATGCCTACCACATATCCATATGAATTGACACTTAAAAATTTATGCCTATATCAAATTAAATAAAAAATTGACCAAAAACAACAAGGCATTTATTTTCCTCATCAAGCTAGAATAATACATATTGCCAATGATAGTATTACATCTTCTACTACACATGCAAAACGTGAGGAGGAACATGTTATCTCCCTTTTCAACCTAGCCACTCATGATGTAAATAATGTAAAGGATCCAACTTAAGGTTTTAAGGTTCACAATGGGGGGAGACATCTATGAACATCCATTAGATGGCATAATAGGAAGATCTTTCCCCATCATAAAAAATACCAAAAAATGAAAAAAAAAACATTCAAAAAATCAAAAACACTTTCAACACCTACATGTTCTATTGGCTCTTTGGAATTTGTGTGTTAGTTCTATGTTCAGGACTAACATATCATTACTCCTAAATACACACACACACACACACACACACACACACACACACACACACACACACACACACACACACACACACACACAGGTATAAACAAATACATTATACACTTATGAGTGTCTTGATTCCCATCTAATCACATAATCATGAGGTTGGGGGCATCCATATTCCTTGATCTTTTTATACACATGCTATATGATTTAATGATCACTTTAAACTATCATGTTTGAGTTTACATATGTACTCACACATGCCTATTATCAATGATTAAACATTACATAGGGTACTTGATATGCTATGTACTTGACATTTTTTTACTAACACATTTGAGCCATGGGCTGCTATGACATGTTATGCTAGTTCTTATGCTTTTCTTTTACACACTTTCTTGAGTGTTTTGCCTTGTTATTATCTTATTTTTTTGAACATTTAAATATGTTCCATTGTAAATAGCCTATGTGCCTATGATTTCCTTATTGTACATTTAAATATGTCATTGCATTATATGGACATTTTAATATGTCATTATTTGCATTTATGTACACTTGATTAAGTCATGTCCATTCTATTTCACAACATTTGAACACACTCCTTATTTATAGTCTCCTTGGACCATTTCCTTTTGACTTGCTTTTGATTTCTCTTATGTGTGTGATTGTTTTCTTGTCAAAATTGTAATATTACTATATAGATGTTTCCATTATATTTATCGTGCATATCAGGCCAAAATGTGATCACATTGGTTCTATGTGATTCAATGTAACATCTACCTAAACATATTTCCTTCTATATGTTACATGGTTACATTCATAGATTTACAGTTGTCTTAATCATTTTGAGGTGAGATAACTACCAGGTATTATATTTGCCTCATCTCAAAGTGGGGCATATTTGTGGAGGCATGTCATGGTGACATGGTTTCCACATTTTCATAGTTCTCAAATTATGGTATGGGCATGCTTTGAAAGCATGTTCTCCACACTCACATAGAGTATGGTACTTACATCAGTTTATAGATTTAGTGGAGGCATATCATGGTGACATAGATTCCAGACATTAATAGTTTTCATATTATATTAGGGGCATGATTTGGATGTATATTCTCCAAATTCATTTATTATGATACTTATAATTCACATATTTAGTGGGGGCATGCTTTGGAAGCATGATCTCCATTAATAATCAGTTTTTAACATCTCTAGTTTATAGTGGGGGCATGTTTTGGAAACATGTAATCAACATTGGTACTTATATTATTTTCATATTTCCTAAATATATAGTGGAGGCATGCTTTGGAATCACGTCTTCCACACTTACATAATTTTCTAAATTAGCTAAAGCACACAATTATATTATTCTGATACACATTTATGGTAGAATTATATACATGGTACTATTATTACACACAATTTCAACATGAGACAAATTAAGCTGCATATGCTATGAACCATGTGCATAATATTTCAAAATGAAAATCAAATTTATATTCTAAAATTATTGCACGTACTGATACCTAGTGAAATCTTATGGAGTTTAGAGAGAGAATCTACTATAGTAGATGGTTGACCTTTTATTATGTTTGGGGTGAATAAATACATCAATATTTCAAATTTTTTAGTTTAGACATGATCATCCAAACTCATAAGGTTGAAAGTATCATCAGGTTTCACAGTTCAAATAATCTCAACTATCATGTGGTAACTCACTTTTACTCTAAATTTGGGGGCATGTGCCTTCCAACCTCTCTCTTTATCTCTTTATCTCATTGGATATATGAACTTTAAATAATTATCTATATTTATCCTAATATCAGTTTTATAGCCTTACAATGATACATATTTCATAAAAACAACTTTCTAATAGCCAAGGTGGTTATAATGACACACATGTGCACTCCTAAACCTTGCTCTTTCAATTTAAGTCTATTTCAAGTACTTTAACCTAGATTATATACACTTATTATACATTGTAACATGATCTTAGTTGTAGTTCAATCACCAATAAATCACTCAAAACCATCTCTAGTAAAGCACTAAAGTTTAACTCAAGAAAAAACAAGGTATGCATACACACCCATGTACTTATTCATTTCCTTTAAACTAGAAATTTCATTACTAGATTAAAGGGGGGTAAATTTAGATGATATTATATGATTATGTATCACCTCAATCTTGTTAATCTTAGTTATACACATGAATTTATTCCATAATCATTGAATCTACTTTATCTTGTGCCCCTTTCCATATCTCTTAATCTGACCAACCTTACATTGATGACACATACATCCCATCTTGTCCATAATGCTTAAAATTTAATCATTTTACACCTCTACAAGTTCTAAGCCTGATCCTACTCTTTTTATAACTATACACTAATGTTTAGGTTAGATAGTAGCATTCACATTATTGTCCTGGCCTGATGTAAGTGTCTAGTTCTCTATAGTCATCAAATTAACAAATGAAATATATTATAATGGTTTGCCTAAGTGATTTAATGTGAGTTATATCTTGATAGGATTGGTATAAATATAATATTGACCCTCATTCATTTCTCACCTACGAAACTTATAAATCAGACTAAAAGAGAGCTTGAGAAGTACTTAAGGTACTATTAAAATGTTAGTCTACCCTATTTCGATATCAGTCAAAGGAACAACCTAGCTATAGGTCTGAAGTACTAAATCAATAGTCGTAAGGTCATATTTACCAAGTTATAAGATAGTTCATTATTATATTTTCTTTACACATTACATGTTTTCCAAACAAGCCAACACATAGGGAAGAACTACATGAATCTAAGGTCCTCTTCTAAAGTATTGGTTATGTAGGCACTACCCTTTGACAATGGGATCATTTTGGGTTAACTTGACACCATGTGATCACTAACCCATTTTTACCAAGATCAAATTGAAGATGTAGTAGTACATGACCCAAATCTAAATACGTCAGAGTGAAGATGAATCCAAACCTAGAAGCATCTATGTGAACACATCTTATTTTAGCATTTATTCCATGCATGACACTTGAATTAAACCCAAAAATTAGCATCAATGCAACTATCATAGGCTAATACAAGTGGCCAAAGAGCCAAAGGAACCAAATCCATAATCTGAGAATTGATCTAGAACTATCTTCCTACTTGATTCCCACTTGTATCAAAACCATCATTTTATTAACATCAAAAACAACTAAGTTCTTTATTTTATATCATTTATATATCTATCATAGATTTAATTTATATTAATAACATATCTTAGTTTTAATAAATTTAGCATATGGTACATCTTAGTTTAACACATTTATTACATTTTTGTAGATTTGATATTCACCCTTATACTTTATCATTTCTATATCCTTAACTCTTATCACTAAAATATGATCCATATCCAAATTAGGGTTAAATGCAAACATCGATTTATTTTCTATCTTTCAAGAATTATATAATCTTATTATAGATGAAGAATTTTTTATATTTAAACAAGAATGTCATTAAGAAGAGGAACATATTAAGGATGACAATATGATGGATTTGTTCTACATATTTGATAAAGATTATGTACCTATTTGTGAATATGATAAATTTTTAATTGTGGAAGAGGACCACCTAATTAATAAAATAGAAAACATTTAAGATGATGATGAAATCCAAGAAATCTCAAATCTAATAAAACATAATTAATACATGCAAGAAATAAATAAAATAATATATCTATTTAATAGGTGGTCTAAATTTCAAATAATTTGTATATGTTCAACTTCTTATTCTAAATATTTTCATTACAAATACTTAGGTAAAATAATAAAATTATTTTTTTTGGTGGGGGGATAATTTTTAGATTTTTTTTCTTAAGACTAATACTCATTATAATTTCATGTTTAATAAAGATAACCATGTTGAAAATGAATACATGAATTATTTTGTTTAAAACATGAAATTGATTAAATTTTTGAGTGAATCCAAGGATTAATTTTCAAAATTGATAACTTTAACTAGAATAAATTTACTTTTACTTGGTAGTGGGATGTGTTTCATAAAAAAAATTAAAAAAATTGCCCTTCCACTTTGATTATAAATTCTTAGTTTAGGATTATATTAGTTATAATTTATTGTTTGTGATTTTATGGAGTTAGTTTTATTTTTTCATTTTCCTAATTTCTTAGATTAGTCTACTTTTAGTAGTTGATAGTTAAAATAAGTATAATATTATATAGAATAAAATATAAAATGAATACATCCTTCTATAGTATCTACCTATGAGAAATTAAACCACTTCTATATTTTTATTGTGTCTAAATCCACACATGTTATAGTCACATTTAATTAGCAAAGAGAATGGATCAATGTGAAGGTGTAAAATTCAAAAATGGTAAATTTTGAATAAAATCAATTATCATGTCTGATAATATTATATTTTCATTAGATAATTGAATGTTTATTTCATAATTTTCACATAAATTAGGGAAAAAAATCCACATGATTTAAAAGTCATAATTATACTTTATCACAACAAAAATTGCATTGATGAATATGAAAAAATAATGGAAACATTAATTATGACTATATTTTATGATTTCCCCTTTACTATATCTATATTCATTCCCAACCCTTGATAAATAAAATAAAAATATTAAAAGGAAGAACATGAACTTCTTTATATATATATATATATATATATATATATATATATATATATATATATATATATATATATATATATATATATATATATATATACTCTTACCCTGATGATGGTTCATGAAGCCTAAACTAAAATTTTGATTTAAAAAAAATCATATGGTTTTATCAAAAAATTTATTCAAAATTTTTTAACATTTTATCCTACAAGGGTGATTTGGGCAATCAACATCAGGGCTATGGATTCCTAACTACAAATGGATCAAAACTTATAGTTGACCCAAAGGTAACTCTATTAGGGCTATAGACAACATGTTGGCATCAAAATAATCCCCAAATCCTTCCATACAAGCCATTCCCCTAATAATAATAATAATAATAATAAATAAAATAAATAAATACCTATTAGAAAATTAGTTCAAGTGATTTCTCTATCACTGTATCAAAAATATTCATGGTAAATAAAATGAATTGTTTTTACACATTATTGAATATTTTGAGATGTGAATACCTAGTATCTTATGCTATTAAGATAAAACTAATGTTCATGTCTTTATTTTTAAATATGAAATTATTTTTCATTGATTACTTGGTTTCCACTAGGTTTAAAACTAGAGATTATAGATGCTAAACACCTAATAATGTTTTCTATAAAAAAATCACCATTTGTTTTTACCAACATGCCATGTTTATTTATAAGAAATGAGGACCCTTTTTTTTAAAATGATAAATTTTACAAAATTACTTTTATCTTAATTTATGAGTATTTTCAATATTAGTTTCATAGTATTTTAAGATTTTGGTCACTTTGGTTAACAATCTAAGACTTAAGGTTCACTTTATGTTATAACACTTGTGATATATGAACACCTTATTTCCTAAGATAAAATCCATGTAAAAAAAAAATTCAAATCCAAAATTTATTTTTTGTCTTCCTTTATACACATATCCTATTCATATTAAACACTTTTCATAGTGGCCCTTTTATATATGACTTAAGTCTTAAGGTTAAAAATATTCATAAATAAAAGTGGCAACTTTGATTTTTCCTAAGTTTTAAGTCCATAGTGGCCTCTTTTTGTGATATTTTGTCAACCCAACCATTCAATTAAGTCAAATTACATAAGACAATGGGTATGCAAACCTCACCTAAGTTGTGTCACACCCCATGACCTCATAACATATATAAGGCTTCTATGTGTATTTTTATAATTTATATTATTTAAAGTAGACAATAGGATTTATAAATCAAAATTGATAAAATTACATATCCACATTCATATAGTAAATAAAGTTTATGATTCCATTTCATGAGTTTGTGGTTCCATTCCATGAGTATGTGATCCCAGTCCATGATTCTCATTGAAATAATTTGTGTCTTCTATGTTGACCCCATGAATTATTATTTTTTAATTCTATGAATAGTTTTATAAACTTTATGTTTTGTGGCATATAGTTGAGGGCCATTATCATCTTATGGTCATTTTTCATTTAATTTTTTGTCATATGGTTTATATACATATACATATACATACATAGATAAATAAATACATACATACATACATACATACATACATAAATAAATATATAAACAAAACCCACTAACTTTTTTAATGTAGGGATATGAAGTAGTGGAAAATATAAAGCTAAATGGAGAACCCTTATAGAGATTCATGGAATATAAAGCCATAATGAAAAACACATTTCAAAATGCATAGACTCTATTATCAAGGTGGAAGTGAAGAGAAATGAAACTTGAGGATATTCATGAGCTTGAACTAATAGGCGATGGTTATGCATCACTCCAAGAGAGAACCTCATGAATTTGAGATGCCAGGATCATACCACATAGGTAATGGAGATTATCTATTCATAAGAGACTAAATTTGAAGTCCATTAAACTATCACCAATCCATTCCCATGAAATAAAGGCTCCATGATGTTATTACATGGATGATGATGATGCTTCATGAATGTTTCATTATATGTGATGCTTATCACTACCCATCACTAGTTAAAAATAAAAATATTTAGAATTGAAGATGACTAGGGTAATTCACAAATATATCAATGAAAATGAAAATTTTAATCCAACCATCCCATGATCACACCATATGGATGGTTTTGGTTATCTACAATGGCATAAAAATAAATTCACAATTAGTCATGAGGTTTCCAAGGGATATAAGGTGATCATAGAATGATTGTAAAAATAAATAATTCACATGAAGACATAATCACTCATATTGTGATCCAAGGGATAATTATATCCAAAAAAATCAATCCCAATGCTATTTAAAGTCATAATGACTCATTAATATAATTTTGATTTTTTTTCCAACATGATAAATATTAAATAGTGATATATTAGTGGCTACCATTAGAAATGTGCATATATTATTTGAAAAATAATTTTATGATGTGTTAGAATTATCTCTATAAATATTTTTTAATAATCATATTGTAAACATAAAACAATCCTATATATAAGCCCATAGGAAGTATTTTTTTATGAAAACATATATAAATATT
Source organism: Torreya grandis (assembly GCA_037957365.1). Taxonomy (NCBI): domain Eukaryota; kingdom Viridiplantae; phylum Streptophyta; class Pinopsida; order Cupressales; family Taxaceae; genus Torreya; species Torreya grandis. Next base: position 993,385 of record JARHVA010003213.1, read on the forward strand.
GGAAAATAACAAGACTAGAAGATAGTAAGTAGCTTAGGGAATCTATGAAAATGTTTTGTAAGTTTTTATATGCTCTCAAAGTCCATAAATTTTCCCTTTTCTCATTCAAATTAATGTTATGCATATTCTTAGTGTAAAGTGATCACTATTGAAATCTATTTGCTACTTCAAATGATTTTGGTAAATTATGTTGTTGTTCTTTCATTTATTTTTATAGTATATAATGATTGTTATTAAATATTTTTATATGGATGTCAAAAGGATATTTTATCAATAAATCATCTTTTTATAGATTAATTATGTTAAATTTATTCATTTTTAACATCTTTATACTTTTACACTATATTTTTATAAATTTGAGCTTTCACTAGGTTTGGTTAATATTAATTTAATTATGGCAATAAATATTAGGTTGTAATATTAATCAAATAATATCTAGTTAAATATTTTAATATAATTTTATATCCTACCCTTCTCTTATTTTCAAGTTTTTTATTCAATCACATTCGATGTGAAATAGAATTAAAATCAATTTAAATATTTATATTTTAGTTAGTTTAAGTGTTGTTGTATATAAGTTTCATTTAATTACATGGGATGGTTTTATAAAGGTGTGTGACAACATGTATCATCAATCTATTTCAACATTTTTCCATTAAAATAATTTATACCTAAAACTCATGCCCTAGGTCATATCTAGTGATATTAAAATAAGAGTGTGAATACCCCAGCCTATGTGTGCATAAAGCACACATCAATATAATTTAGATTCATTAAGGTCATGTTGGGAAGGAGTTTTAAAAAAACCTCAATAATGGTGATAATTTTAGACTCCAAATTTGAACTTTCTATGAGCCAACCTTGTACATTATTTTGTCTTGGTCATATTTATCTTTTACATCCCATTTTTTAGTGATTTATATATAACTATAATGGTTTTTCCCAATTATATAAATATATCTTGATGAACCCTTACACTTGCCTTATATAATTCCAAATTCTACAGTTGGTACTTTATCCCTAAAATTACTTTTCTTTCCAATTATCTAGATACATTAATGATAACTTTAAGGTTTTACACATTTTAATTATCCTCAACAAGTTTTCATCCTATGGTCGAGTCATTATCATTTTTTTCTTCTTGGCTAGTGTGATAAAATCATCCTTGATTCTGGAGATAGCAGGTTATCCATCCTTTTGGACTATCCTCAGTTTCCCTCTTTAGTTTCTCAGTGGCCTTCTCAATTTGTATCTTAATCTCAATCTCTTCAGTCATGTATATGGTTATTTATTCTTTGTGAAATAATTTAATATATTACATCCATGTTATTTTTTTTTCCCTTTAATTATATATAAAGTCACTTTAGTCTTTATAGTTTAGCTAGGTAATCCTAAGAGGTGGAAGTTGGTGAAATTGGGGTGACCTTCACAAGTAAGATATTTTTTAGTGAAGTGAGGGTATATGTGGTGGTATATGGAGTGTATGTGGTGTTTATAACTATGATTAAGTTGGTATTGAGGAAACCAAAAGGATTACTTGCTATGACAAATAAAATGTAGGCATTGCCCTTAATATGGACCTAAGTGGAGATATCAGAAAGAGAGTAGCAATGGGCACACATGTGGATAACAATATATATGTGTGGGTTTTATTCATATTATATTCTTTAAGATCATGTTAAGATACAAAAAGTGTGCTTACAATAATTATGGAAGGAATTGAAAACACAACTTTGGTGGGTGGAAGCATTATTGAAATATTAGATAATGTGGGAACATCTAGAAAAATGACATTTTGTGACAAAGTGTGGCTTGGAAACATTGATGGAAAAAAGTATATATTTATACCTTTCAAAACCTTTTATACACTTAGAACACTACTCCCTCAAATACTTTGATTACTTTTAATATAAAACAAACTTTAAACAACATAAATATTATTAGTTTTTGACACAATTTCCATATCAACACTTTGTTTAATCTCTAAAGACTTAATAAATTGATAGGGATTTAAAATTTTGAAATATTTATATAAAAATATAAGAAAAAACACATGATACACTTTAAACTAACTCAATACCTAAAATATTGGAAATATTTTCATTAATACTAATGGAAATAGTGTTATTACCAACATTATCTATGATATCAATATCAATCACAGTCAATTCAATGATATCCACATTAGCATCACATGTTAAAATTGTGACTATATAATTAACAAAAATTTTAATAGTTAAGACACTTGAAGCTATCTCAACACTATAAAAAATGAATTTTAAGGAAACATTTATGTCACTAGGAATTATTGAAACAACACTATCAATTGAAATATTCTTCTCAACAAATGACAAAAAGATATTTGAATCAGTAGGTGGAATAAATACTTAAGATAATAGTGAATTAAAGTAAAATATTGATTCAATATGATAAAATGTGGAGGATTAAAAATATTTGGTGTGGAAACATCCATGACAAGTGGTTTTTGTCATACTTGATTCACATAACATAGATGGAGTAAGAGATACAATAGAAGAAGTGAAAATATCTATAGTTACATGTGGCTTAATAGTCCCCAATGTTCTTCACAGTGTTCCTCCTAGTGTTATTCATCTTATATACTTATTCATCAAATTTTGGATAATGGTGGGTTACCTTTCAAATGCCTTTTATTTTGTTTCCATTTCTCTTCATCCTTAAAGTCTTCTTCATCAAATTATATTTTATTTGGGGATGAGGGAGATGGTAAATGAATGAGACCCACAACTTTGAGCTTATTAGTAACCTCCTAATAATTATATGTATTAATATAATATAATTAATCATTATAACTATTGTTGCTACTCCATATTTATCATCTTTTTATGCTTTTGCATGTGTTTAGAAATATTTCAAGTTATGTCCCAAAGACTGTCTTCTCATTTCAAAAATTTAGTGAAATTATCCATATGTTTAACAAATGTAAATAAACCAAGAGAATAGTTCCATACCATATCTCCCATGTCTAATGAAATATGTGGATATAGATTCATTTTATTACTTTTGAGAATACACCCTGTAGCCTTAGAATACTTCCATGCTAATCCCAAATATAAAATCTTATTTGGTACATAACAAGGAAATTTATGAGGTGCATCTATGATTCCCACTACTCATAGTGAGGTATGTTTTGTAAAGTACACATATAATCCTAAATCCTTGATACTTACTCTCATATATACTGATAGGTGAGGAATTTCCTCATCAATTAGGGATTTATTAATCATAGCGTAAAAGACATTGTTAATTTCATCCATGTGTTGTTGATACTTATAAAAATGTAACTACTAATAAAATAAATGTATTGAAGTTTTTTGTTACTGAAGCCATTTTTGGAACTTTGGATAACTATTTTTTATAGTTACCTATGTGGCATCAACTAAATATGACATCATATAAAAATTGTGATCCATATCAAATCTTCCAACTTGTTTGGTTAAGTAGAAAGATTTTTTTTTCAAAATTAGGGATTGCACCATCTGAAATAATCATTAATAAAAAAATGGATTCATAATTCATTAATATGATTAGTTTTGACATAAAATTTGTAACTTGGTTACAAATAATTCTATGGTTCAAGTAAACTTTGTTTGGAGCTAATGTTACATATAAGCTAGTAATGGGGGTTAATCCTTTTTAAATGTGTATTTTTTTATATATTCATTCACATACATAGTACAAAAATGCATAGATATTTATTAATATAACTCTCTTTCTTCATATATATAATTATAAAATGTTTTTCACATTTTGAATATGTCATTAATCTATACCATCACACTCATTTTCTATATACTCTTTATATCTTTTTATATTCTTCCTTGTTCTTATTATTACTCTACCTTTATGTTATGCTCTTATCTTTCTTCAATGTTATTCATTATGTTTTACCCCACACCATTTACATCATTATATACCTTTTAAAATTCAAATGTTACATTTCTTCACTCATTTTTACTTTTGATAACCATTGGTTTACATTTATTTCCCTTATTAACTACCAATTGGAGGATAAATACATATATACCATGGTATATATGCATTCTCATTATTTAAACTATTATATATTATTCATAAAACATGACTAAAAAATTCCTTGAAACTCTTTATGATACCACACATTAATTATTGTGTGATTAAAGCCTCTATGGTAATATGTAGTATGATTTTAACCTCTACAGTATGTATTTATGCTCTTATAATTCAAATGAATAAATATGGAAACATCTACCTAGACTTTATAACTTTGTCTCATCCTCAAGATAACTATGAATATTCTCGATATCAAAAAATACCAAACAACATGTCTACCTAATACCATTATAAAAAATGAGATAAAAACATTTACTATAGAAGGGTAACATGATCAAAAACTAAAAACTTAGATGTCTGACATAAGATACCATAGTATCCTTGCTTGACTTAATCATCTAGATTTATAGGATAGTGTCACCCCTTATAAAAAACATTATTCAGCTAGGATTATGCTAAAATGTCTGAATTGAGTGTATTTATGTTATACATGTTCTTGATGTCAATTTTATCCTCTAAAATTATCTCACATTATTTCAATACTTATGTGGTGAAAATATAGCAGTGAAAATTAGGTGACTTTTAAATTATCATTTTCTTCTCTATACTCTTTTTATACTTCTACTTATTTAACTTATTATTCATATAAAAATTATTATCTTCTATTGGAATAAATTATTCTTCCTTCTTATCCTTATTACTTCTTACATTCTCATCTTTATCATCTACTATGTCTTCTTCTATCTCCTTATCTTCTCTCCATATTTTATATTTTTCTCTTTTCTCTTTTATTTTATTTATTTATTTATTTTATTCCCCGTTATTTTCTTATTAATCCTATTACATTATCATATATTTTATTTATTGTCCCTAACATCATACCTGATTTCTTCATAAGTTACATGCTTTCACTGATCACCCCTATTTTGCACTTCATCCCTTAGGTGCTTATCCCCTTAAATAGGGATAGAACACATTTTTAATGTATTCCTCTTTCCATAAGGAATACAGGGGAAAAATCTCATCCATTTTCTTCCAAAAATCTTCTAATCTCTTTAATCTAAATTACTATCCTTTAGGATTTAGCTAACTGAAGTCCACGCAATGCCACCAAATGTTTACATAAAATTTATGACTTAGTTATAAATGATTATTTGGTTAAAGTTAACTTTGGTTAGAGATAATGTTACATAAAGGTTAGTAATTGGAGTTAATCCTTAATAAATATGTGTATTTATTATCCATTCATTCACATACATAGTACATAGATACACAAATATTTCCTAATCTAACATTCTTTATTCATATATGTAATTATAAAACATTTGTTACATTCTACATATCTCTTTAATTTATACCATCACAATCATTATCTATAAAATATTTATCTCTTTTTATATTCATCCTTATTCCTCTTATTATTATCTATTTTTATTTTAAGCTATTTTCTTTAGTCAATGTTATTCATTATTTTTTTTCCCACACCATTTACATCATTATATATCTTTTAAAATACAAAGGATGCATCTCTTCGCTCATCTTTACTTTTGGTAATCATTGGTTCAAACTTATTTACCTTTGTAACTACTAGTTAAAGGATATTTATATATATACCATGGTATATATGCATTTTTCTTATGTAAACTATTACAAAATATTCATAAAAATGACTAGAACATGACTTAAATCTACATACAATATTACACATTAATTGTGGTATGATTAAATCCTCTATGGTAATATGTGGTATGATTTTAGCCTCTCTGGTGTGTATTTATGTTTTTGTAATTTCATTAAGTAATCATGCCAATAATAATTTTTATAACTTGATTTAACCTATTTTTCAATATCATTCTGTTAGAAGAGGTTCATGTAAACCCTTTGGAACATGCTAATTCAAGGATATATTGTGTAGCAATAACAAAAGGAAACAACTAATACCATATTCATATTGAATATAGTCATTAACCAAATCATATAATTAACATATTATATAATCTGGTTAATACTCATTGCACACAAAAAAATGATAAAAGACACATAAGAAAACCATTTTAGAGAAATGTGTATTACTATATATTCCATTGTAACCATATACAATTACAATTGAGCACTATATATAGAGTTTTACCCAGCACTATCTCTTCATATTCTAGCCTATTGATATTCCCAAAAGGAGTGACTCTTCACATTTTTTCATATATCCTTATGATCACATATATCGAATATATACAAAATATTATAAAAAATAAAAAATATTTCAATTATCACACGTGTCCATTGCATATACTCTATGATTTTAGTAGGCCCTATCTTTCACCCAGCACTTTACTAGGCTTAAACCATTGTCTCATCCTGAGACAAAGTTACAACAAGATATTATGTTTTGAATATGAGACAATGAACTAGAAAAAAGATTCGTGGTTATCACTCTAGGTGTTATTTACTAGTTTTCACCCTTTGCACACTCATTATCCATCCTTTAGTATTTTTGACTAAGTAAAAAAATAACTTATCACCCTTCTGGGTTTTCAATAGACTAGCATAACTAGGTGGTTGGCCTTTATGGGTTTTCCACCATCCTATCCTTGCACCTAATGTTTAAGGCTATCCTAAAAAATTATGGAAAACTTGAGAAAACTATAAAATTAGGGTGCACAATAACTACTAAGTAGGTGGTGATATACTTTTAAGTGGCTACACAATAGGTTGATATTGTGCTAGTTCTACTAATGTTCTGTATGAACCACTTAGTTATGAAAAATTTTATGGTGGAAGCTATTATTATTGATAACTCATTAATTGTGACTTTATGGCATTCTTAATCTATTGTATCACCTATTTTAGTTTTTATGATAGAATGAATTGAAACTTATGCATAATTTGTGTAATAGAGGGATCAATCTGGGAAAGATCACACTTTAACATCTTCTAGTCAGTTGTCACTTCTTACACCATAATTATAAATATACACATTCGAATCTAAATCACCATCAATTTTTGAACATCCTCATATTCTATAATAGTGATTAGTGATTTATCATTTGATACTTCAAACTAGATGGCTAGTACTAACTCTTCTAATTAATCTAAATATCTTTGAGTTTGTTGGCCATCAAATGTAATATGTAAAGTCTCAATGTGCCAAGTCTACAGTTTTGCATCACACTATACCTTTAATCCAATAATTACATAAGGTAACTTCTCATTGCTTTAGAAGTATCCATTTTATCATCCATGATAGGTATGGTTTTGTCTATTGTTATGAACTCAATTTTAGTGGTGTAAAATGAATTTTTAATTTTTTACTTCCAATTCAACATACCTGGTGTTATCAATTTGTATTAATGCATATTGGTATTTAGAACATGTTCATAATACTATATAAGCTCATATATTGCCTTTATTTATAATTTAATATTTTTCCCTTGAGATCATAGCGTTTGAAACTATTATGCATCCAACTAGTCCTTTATGATTTATGCTATTAAAATTAAGAGTACTTTTCTTTAGACATTACCTGGTCACCTCGAACTTATGTATCTAGTTTAGGATAGTTGTTATCAATAAAGTGATGTGTATTTGTAAGTTGATGGCTTAAATTTTTATTTTTAGCTCATATTTGGAAAAATTATTACTCCAAGGTCAAAACATTTTATGTTATTAAGACATGGAACATAGTTTCACCTTTGATTTACTAGGTTAGTGGCATCTAGGCAACATCCAAAGGTGTTTCATGCATAATGGTATTAAGGGCCATAGATGTGGTCATAGTTACTATTAGAGCTATCATGAATTACACCAAAGAAAGAGAAAAGGTGGTGCAGCAAGTGGTTGATGTGGTAATATTACAAAACAAATAGCTAATGATTTAGGATTTTGTTTATGAAACCTCCCCCTGTGCACCTCCTCATGGTACCATTTTCTACTATTCTACACACTCTACATCTTAGATTTTTACTCATTGTCTTATCTAGATTTAAATTTAATTTAAACCTTAGCCTTAAAATCTACCTTAGCTTTATATTTTCCATTTTAGTTAGCCTTAGCCTTAGATTTAACCTCAAATTTAGTTTTGCCTTCCACCTTAGCTTTCACTTTAGAACTTGCATGATGTAGGAACATCAATATTTAGATAAAATTTTGGATTGTTCATGTAGTCTTATGAGCCTTGGTAGTGTTATAGGTCATTATAAGTCTTGTAAAATCATTTAGAGTTTTTTGTAATGATTTATAATCTTGGAGTTTTGTTTTTGAAGCCTATCTAGAGTTTCTCACCAAAAAGGGAATTTGAAAATTTAAATCTTGTAACTAGACTTTATGTGGTATTTTTTGGTTTTTGGTGAAATACTAGTGTTTATTAATGTTTTAAAGGTATTATTAGGTCTTATAAGTTTTATTAAATGGTTTTTAAATGCACAAGTCATGTTCTAGACCATTATAAACCAACATCTTGATTTCTAACTGCCATCTCTATGTGAAGTGACTATGTATAAGAAGTGGGTTTTCATGTTTAGTAAGATTTTAGAAGTTAGAATGCATGTAGATTGATATGGATGAAGTATAATTATATTAGAGATAAATAAATTAAATGATATATGGGAAAGAGTCTTGAGAAATAAATGAAGATATGAAGATCTAAGAAGAACCCTAACTGCCTTAAGAATTTTATGTAATTATTGTATAAAGAATGACATAAAGGAATTAAAAAATGTTTGAATAAAATATTTATAAGATATTATATATTACTAGTATGATTATGAATTATTTTTATTCTTTTAATAGTGTGTGTTATTGTTGTTCAAATTCAGGTTCAAGGTTAAGTTGTGAGAGCTATGTTTGATATAGTCAAAAGGAAAGGAGGCAGAATTATTCTTTTGAATCTAATATAAGTTCTTGGAGATAGATAAATATTTTAGAGATTTTTCAATTGAAAAGGGTAATTCATTTTATATTTTTAGATTAAATTTGGAAGGTTATAATATACTTCAAGTTTCATTCAACTAAATATAGTCCCTTTTGTGAGTCATTCTGTGATAATACAATTTGAATGACAAGTGAGTTTGAATTATTATATAAGGATTTATTAATTTTTTTAGAACACAAAAAGTGTGATGATTGTGTTTTTTTTAAAAATTAAATCCATTTGAATTTTTTAAGTCTATATAGATGTGCAAGATCTAAATAATCTTCACACACAATATATGCATGCACTAATTTTTTTGTAAAAGTGTAAGTTGAAGACATTTTATGATTGAACAAAGCATAAGAATTATTTAATAAGGTATAAAAATATAATACATAACTTATCAAATATTTATTTTGGTTTTAAAAGGCTTAAAAATATTTAAAAACCATTTTAGTAAGCCCTCAGCCTATATAATCCTAAAGAGAAGCCAGAATACTGCATCTTTTCTTATTAAAGCCTTTTTGTGATTGATACAAGATAAATAACCATTATAAAAGGTGTAATAAAGTTATTCATACCTAATTCAATATTTTAATAATCTGAAAAGGTCAAAAACTCATTATAACCCTTTTTATTCCCTCTTGTCATTGTATAGGCATGTTTACAATTAGCCAGGGTTTTTAATCTTGCAAATTATTTATCTTAAGTTTCCACCCTTATAAAATAATAAAAATTTGTAATGATTTTTATTTTAATGATAACTAGAGGATTTAATATTTTTTCTTACCATACCATAAAATATGGATTTTTGAACCGTGTGCTTGTATAAGGGATAAAGAAGCCTAATTAGTCAAAGAAGGTGTTGAATTTGGTAGTCTACACTGAGAGTTGGAGCATGAAACTTATTGTAAATATATAAGGGATTAATGGGTGTTGATAAAGGTGTTTTTTTTGTCTTAAAACTTAATATATGATATGTACATATTATATTTTCAAAAAATAGGGTCACTAGAGTCTAGAGGTTTAAAGAGAGAAAGAAGAGTTGAATTGGGATTTCTAACCTAGGATTGGAGTTATTTAATTATATGACTAAGGTGAGATTATTTACATAATATTTATGGTCTCATGATCTATAAGTGTAAATAAACCATTGGATCCATGCATTGGGTCTAGGAACCTATGGAGCATTGAGCAAGTTTGAATCATAATAGAGGAAATTCATAAATAATGATGGATGGGAGGATGGTGAGTATGCTAAGAGGAAAGAGTATAAATAATGATGAGTGATGAGATGTAAATAACATATTAAATAATATTATTCATGAAAGGAGGCTTAAATCCTATTGAAGACAAGAATAATCAAGGGTGTTAAGAAAAGAGTAGAGGAAATGTTAGAGAAAGTAATCAAAGATTAGAAAGAAAGGGTTAGAGAAGACTTCAAAGCCAAATATTTTCATTAGGTAAGTGTATATTATCATTTTACATCAAGATTTTAGTTTCCTCTACATAAATTGGTATCAAATTAGGTAAGCTCTTAGAATAATTTATGTTTTTTAGTATGAAAGGTTATGATTGGAGATTGTTGAAGGTTGTTGAATAAGATTGCAAGTGTATAGTAAGAGAGGCAAAGAAAGGTTTTGGAAACATATAAGGTAAGAGGTGAGTGTAAAGAAATACTTAAATACATAGAGTATTTGAATATAGAAAGATATCCTTTGTAATATCAAAAGGTAAGCTCAAGGAGAGCTTAGAGAAGAAAATACCAATCCTAGGCAAAGGTCTAAAAGGAGAAGATACCTAGGTGAGGTATTGAGAGGAAAGTAGGTTTAAATTGATAAGTATAGGTAGGTACAAGTGATACCTAAATCTTAAATAAAATGTAAGAGTAAAGATAAAATAAATAGAGAGATGAAGGGATTATATAATAAAATTTGCACAGAAAAGTAGGTGAAAATGTTTTGAAGAAGGATATGGGTACAGATAAAGAAATATCTGAGTTGAGAAAAATATTGGAAGTTATATGTCAATTATTGTAGGAGTCATGAGGAATGTTTGAGGTAAGAATCATGAAAAAAAATTAGTGGCCTCTTAGAGATATCATGAAAAATAGAAGAAGATAACAAGAAGCTAGCCAATTAAAAAAATAGTTAAGGTTATTGGTAGAACAACCTAAGGACAATAAGAAAGAGGTAAACAATCCTTTAAGTTTTCAATATAACTATGTCTTGTCATATGTGAATGCAATAATAGAGGATAATGAAGGAGAATCCCAAATTGAGGGCATGGACCTTGAAGGTGTGAAGAAAGACAAGCATGATCATCATGCTTATGATGAAGGAGAAGAAGTTGATTGGATAATAGAATATGAAAATATAGTGATTTTTTATCCTAAGAGTGTATAAATTCTTGGTGAAGAATAAATATCAATTGAAGAAGTTAAATGGCCTTTAATGTTTAGAAAATGAATATTTGAAAAAATAATATGTTCTATATAAGGAGACCATTGAGTTATTGGATAGATTCATGGAAAGCAAAAGTGAGATTAAAACACCCTATAAAGTGATTGATATGTAGGAAATACCAAAATAATAATATCAATATGAAGCATCTATTGAAGCGCTTAGATAATCTAAATTTAATCAAAGGGAGGTATCTCAATTGGCACAAATTGAAGACAATTTTTTTTTTAGATCAATATATGGCAAAACATACTAAAGAAGAGGAGTTGATGTGGGAGTAGATCATACAAGGATCAAAATATTTAAATTTCATAGAAGATAAGGTAGACATCAAGGTAGTTGAATTATAGATATTGAAGTTCTTAACTCTAGAAGATGATGAACCAAGAAGATAGAAACTAGTAACAAGAAGTGGAGATGAAATAAGTGAATGAATGGAATTAAATGAAAAGGTAATGATGCCTCAGATTTTCATAATTAACTAATTTTGGCTTTGAATTTGTAGGTATAAAATAATAGGAAGACAAAGAGGAGTCCTTTCTAATGGACTTCAATGAAGAGAAAGAAGAAGAGATTGAGTCATAAAATCTCATCAATCATGAATAATTGAACAAAGAGAAATAAGAAAGACAAAAACAGATCAATATAAAGAAAAAATGAGGAATTGGGAGCGTAGGAAGAAGAATTGAGTATTTCATTTGATCATGAGCTCAAATAGTTTTCCCACCAGGGGAGTTTGATGCAAGAGCATCACTAGTTAGATAAATTTTTGGATTGTTCATGTAGTCTTGTGAGTCTTAGTATACATTATAGGTTATTATATGTATTATAAAGTCTTATATTGTGTTTTGGCATGATTTATAATCTTAGAGTTTTGTGTTTAAATCCTATCTAAAGTTTCCTATAAAAAGGGGATCTAAAATTTTAAATCTCTTAACTAGGATTTGTGTGTTATTTTTGGTCTTTGTGTGAAATATTAGTGCTTATTACCATTTTTAATGTTTTATTATGTCTTATAAGTGTGATTAAATGGTGTTTCAATGCACAATTCATGTTCAATAGAATTGTAAACCAATATCTTGATTTATAATTTCCATCTCTACCTAGAGTGGCTATTTATAGGAAGTGGTTTTGAATATTTATTAAAATATAAGAAGTTATAATGCATGTAGATTGGTATGAATGGATTATAAGGATAGTAGAGATAAATAAATTTGAGGAGATAGGGGAAAATAGTCTTGATAAATAAATGAAAAAGTGGAGATCTAAGAAGAACCCTAACTGCCTTAAGAATTCTATGTAGTTATTGTATAAAGAATGACATAAAGGAATAAAATAATGTTTGAATAAAATATTTTTAAGATATCAAATATTATTTTTATGATTATGCATTATTTTTATTATTTTAATAGTGTGTAGTATTTTTGTTTAACTTTAGGTTCAAGGTTAAACTATGAGATTTATGTTTGACATAGTCAAAAGGAAAAGAGGTAGAATTGTTATTTTGAATATAATATAAGTGATTGGAGATTGATAAATATTGTATAAGGTTTCTAATTGAAAAGGTTAATTCATAATATGTTCATATTCTATTTGTAAGGTTAGACTCTACTTCAAGTTTCATTGGCCTAAACACAATCCCTTTTGTGAGCCATTATGTGATAATACAGTTTGAATGATTGTATAGGGGTTTATTAATTATTTTAGATCATAAAAATGTGAAGAGTGTGTATTTATTTAAATTAAATCCATTTGAAGTTCAAAATTCCACATAGAGGTGTAAGAGCCAAATAACACATAGTTCATGCATGCACTCAAAATGTTGTAAAAGTGTAAGTTGAAGGCATTTAATGATGAAAAAAAGTATAAGAATTGTTTAATAAAGTTGATAAAGACAATAAAAAACTTCTCTAAATATTAGTTTTGTTTTAAATTCCTTAAAAATCTTTATAAGTCATTTTAGTAAGCCCTTAGCCTACACAGTCCTAAAGAGAAGCTAGAATACTATATATTTGATTATTAAAGCCCTTGTATGATTGATCCAAGAAAAATAACCATTGTAAAAGGTGTTAAAAAGTGGGGAAGATATATTTTAGATATTTGAAGCATTTTAAAATGTCTATAACTCGTTATAACCTTTTTTATTCCCTCTCAGCCTTACACGGGCTTGTCTACAACTAGCTAGGATTTTCAATCTTGCAACTCATTTCTCTTGAGTTACCACCCTTATAAAATAATAAAAAATTGTAATAAATTATATTTTAATGATAAATAAATTATTTAATAGTTTATATACCTTACCATACCATGCAATAGGGATTTTTGAACTGTCTACTTGCATAAGGGCTAAAGAGGCCTAATTAGTGAAGGAAGGTGTTGAGTTGGGTAGACTACATTGAGAGGTGGAGTGTGAAATCTCTTGGGAAGATGTAAGGCATTAATGGATGTCCATAAAGGTGTTTTTTTATTCTTGAAACTTTATATATGGTCTATACATATTGTATTTATTGGGAAATAGGGAAACTAGAGTCTAGAGGTTTAATGACAGAAAGAAGGGTTGAATTGAAATTTCTAACCTAGGGTTGGATTTTTTGACTTAGATAAATAAGGGGAGATAATATACATCATATGGATGGTATCATGATATTGAGTTGGACATATACCGTTGGATCTATGCATTGGGTCTGGGAACCTATGGATCATTGAGAAAGTTTGAATCATAATAGAAGAAATTAATAAACAATGATAGATGGGAGGATGGTGAGTATGCTAAGAGGAACAAGTGTAAATAATGATGAGTGATGATATGTAAACAACATAATAAATAATATTATGCATTCAAGGAGGCTGAAATCCTATTAAAGATAAGAGTAATCAAGGGTGTTAAGAAAAGAGATAAGGACCTATTAGAGAAAGCAATCAAAGATCAAAGAGAAGGGGTCAGAGAAGACTTCAAATCCATATGTTTTCATGAGGTAAGTGTATATTGTCATTTTACATCAATATTTTAGTTTCCTCTACATCACTACATCTACCTTGTCCTTCACTTTAACTTCAACCTTGGCTTTGTCTCTAGTTTCCTTTTCCTCAACCATTCACTTTTTTTTTCTTCTTTGATGCATTGATCTTCTTTGGCCTTTTTCTCTTCCTAAGCCTTTTCTATTTAATTTAACTCCTCTTTCTTATATTGCATAGAATATGATTATTAGTGTTTTCTTATTTCCTCCTCTTGTTCCTTTTTCTTACCTCTACTTGTTTGTCTCATTTCTTGTGAGCCTCTACTTCCTCAGATTATTTCTTTGTAGCCTCTACTTATTCATCTCTTTTCTTTTGAGACTTTTCTTCTTCAACTTGTTTCTTAATTTATTCCTCCATAACTTTTTTTTGAATTTATCCTCTTATACAAATTCATATTTCTTGTGTTATTATTATTCCTTAGCTTCCTTTTGATTTTCTTCTTTTCTATTCCTCTTTTTCTCTTCTTTTTTCTCCCTCATCTCAGCCTCCTTTTATGCTTTTACTAGATCATCCTATTCATATACAACTTCTTATTGAGGATCCATCTATAGTGAATTTATTTCTTCAAGTTATTCCATGGGGGATGGGATTCCATTATTGTGAGTGATTATAAATCTTATAAAGTGGAAGATTCTACAATATTACCCTGATGTGTAACCATCTTCTTTCTAGATGTTGGATCAGGATTGAGGCTCTACTTTTTCCTCTTCAAAATTTAACCCTAGGTTTGTTGATGAAAATATTTTTATTATTAATCTAAACTCACCTCTATTGGGTTTACAAAGGACACCATCCTATATTTGATTATTGGAGAAGTTAAAACCATAACATCCATATAATGTTTATGAAATAATGGTGGTGGAGGGATTTGTTCTACTGGTATTTCTTCTTAATGTGTATCAGAGGATCCTGTAGTTGGATATTTATGGAATGGTTAAGCCTTAAACTTTTGTTAAGTTACTTCTTGACCTATAATGTTAATAATGTTAGAATGGGAGATTGAGTGATATCAATCCAAAGGTATTGTATTACTTGATTTCACACCTAAAAGTGCACACTAATGTCTAGAAAAATATTTTTTCTTATTCTTGATGATAAATATCATTGCCGATGTTTTCAAATATGGAATTTAGGACCTCATTCTCCTAGACTCCCAAATCTAGAAAGTTGCACTTAGCTAATATTTTAGGAACATATATATTGTCTAACTAGGACTTTGTTTGGTGTGTCCTCTTAATAAATAATGGTGGTGAGGCTTTTCATATTGGTGAATTTATCTTTCCTTTATATTTTTATGATAGAGATGATATTGTTTGTGGTGGTTCCCATGGTTGTGGTTGTGGTTGTGATTGTAATTATGCTTGAGGTTGCATCTGTGGTTGCACTAGTTATTGTGCACCTAAGGGAATAGACCTTAGAGTTTTAACTCACCTAATTGTGAGAGATTTCTACCTCAAGACTTCTACCTTGGAATCTAACATAGTGATAAATAATGAAAGTGAAGTTGTATTTGCTTTGTGAAACTCATGTTGATTTGAATTCCATCGTATAGTTTTGTAATTAATGCATGTTGTGTAATATATTGCATGACATCCTAAGGTATTATAGGGTGTGAATTAATAAAGGCTAGGGATTAAAACCATCATGTGTTGAATATCATATATTTCTCATAATACTAACTTGTTTTCATCCATGCAATGTTTATGAACACAATAGTAGGACAAAAATATGAATAGGGTTGACTAGTCCTTATGTTGATTTCTACTCTATGAAGCAGAGGAATAAAACCAAAAATTGGTACTATAATGCCTATGAGGTATTGGAAATAATGTTTTAAATGTTTGTGATTAGCTTAGATGCCAAAAAAATTAGGCTAGTTTAAATTTTTATGTAGGCATATCATGCAATATGTAATGTCTATAACACCTTTTTATAAACTACTACACCTATGTTTTTGTTTTCTAAAACCAATTGGTGATACATTAAAATAGGATGTGCACTAAAATGTCTTCTATTGTATCAATAGATATTCTTTTACCTACCCTTGTGGGATATTTTCCCCTTATGCTAGAGTGAATTTGTGAAGCTATGGAATTTTAAGGTAGGAGGGATTTACTATGAACTAGGAGGTTTATTTCTCTTTCCATGGTCTAATTAGTGATTAAAATTGTGACATATTGTGACAAATTAATAGCTACTTAATTATATCTACTAAGCAGAGTGAGCATTACCCCATTCGATCATCCAACAATAGGTAGTTTGATCAATCATTTAACATCTAGGTCTCATAATATATATTGAAGTGTTAGGGCTCCTAACTATGTTTATTCTTAGGGATAATGAGAAAATCAAGTATATTATTCTAGATAAATGAATTCAAATGGGTTTAGATCTTGATTTTTAGTTTGCCTTAGTCATAGTCCAATCCCCATTTCTTTTTTTTTTACATCAAAAAGTTAGATCAATAATTGAACTCTCTTTATGGTTATTTTTGTGGCTTACATTGAATTATTGATTCATTTGGTTTGGATTTAGGATGAAATATGTTCACAATAAGGTGTTTTGAAATTATATCGTGGAGTTTACTTAGTTACTATTGACCAATTTTGACTTTTAGGTCAAAATAGGGTACCCCTAGTAAAAATCCTCACTTTTAGGAATTTAAATGGGTGTAATATGTTTTTATAAGGTATTTCATAGGTCAATTAGTGTTAATTGATGTTGCACTAGCTTTAGTTAAGTGTTCTCTAGGTCTATTTATCATTTTAAGTCATTTTGAGGGGTCTAAATAGTGCATTTAATGTTATGTATGGATTATTTGGGAATTTTATAAGTGTAATAGAGTTTTATAAAATTAAATGTGTCATAATAGGTTTTTATTAACTTTAATTAACTTAAATTTTTAGGTTGTTCAGACAAAAGGTAGTTTTCTTGGCCAACGAGAGAGAAATGGGCACTTGTACATATTTGGGAAGTGTGCCACTTGGAAAATGTGGTGGTGTGACTCTTCACCTCATAATATTTCATTAACACATTTTAGTTGAATAAATTTCATAAAAAAATGCATCTAAAACTCATTTCTCTTCCTTTTCCTCTTGGCATGCAAAGGAAGGCCAACTTCAAGCACTCACTATGGGCCATATATTTTGAGTTGGAGGAAATGATCTTGGGGTTGGATATTGATATGAGTCTAATTAACATCCATAATAATAAGTTTTAATTTTTTTCCTCCTAACTTATGAATGATGGTTAACACTCTAGGCAACTTTTTATGCCTATTTAACCATGAAAGGGTCTCATTTTGAATCTATTTCAACCTATCTTGCTTTGGATTTATGGAATGGTTTTTTAAAGGATATTAAACATGTTTTTAGGACACTTTAATTCTTATTTGGGTGTCATTAACTTCAGATACTTGGAAAAGCTTCCTTTAGGCTTGTACATGCTTGCAAATGGCCTAATTTACATTGACAATCAGCTTAGTTGCTTTATGAATGGTTTTTCCACATTGGGAAAGGTGTTTTATTATTGTTTTTATTATTTTACTAGTTTTTTTGGTGCTTGGAAGACCTTATTTTACATGTTTTTTCCCTCTTCAGGGGCTATCTCAGTCTACACAGTCAAGAGCTTCACCTACAAGAGCACACTGACATCATCATGACTATAAAACAACATCCACATGGTCTTAATATTTTAAATTTAATTTAAATGCATTTTGGATAGGTTTAGGCTTGATATAGAGTGATCACAAGGTTGTGAGAATTCAAGAGAAAGTGACTGTAATTTTGGGCCCATAGTCCCTAAAAGTTCCAAACAGAGATCCTAGGGGTTTTTTAGTTTCCATAGTGTGAATATGTGACTATTTTAGGAGATATTATTATGTTCATTTTTTATTTCCACCTAAAAACAATGACTCTACCAATTTTGAGCTTGAAAATATAAGGAGAAAATGGATTTTGAAGCCTCCAAAACTTGTTAAAACTCACTAAATTATGGTAGTGATGTCTACAAGAGTTTGAAGGAGATTTTTAACTTTCACCATATGTGAAAGTCTTAGACCTTGTCCAAATAGAGGAAAAACTTCTAAGGGTTATAAAAATTAGTCTTGAGCACTTGGGTGATGGATAAGGAGGATAGTGTATGAAATGACCCTTTTAGGCCATCCCCTATCTGTACACAGGACAGAGAGGTAGTGAGGGCAATGTTTCAAAGATTGGCAAAAAAAATATGGTGTAAGGACTCCTAAAGAATAATATGGGTCTAAGTGTGAATCATGCAAGGCTAAATGTAAGCTTAACAATCCCTAGATAGAGTCAAACATATTCCAAATGCCCCTTGGCCAACCTACAGGCTTGGAAACATGCACCCACAGTCAGGGTTTTGAGAAAATTGATCTCAATCAAGGGTAAAGTGGTTTTTGAGGTCAATATAGCATGAAAGTAGGTGAAATTTGGTAACATGATGATAATAGGACAACCCTGAGGCTTTGGTATACACTTTTGAGACCAAATACATGATCAATATACATATTTAAGCATAAATAGGGTCTTAGTCCGTACAAGTAGTGCTTTGATGAATGACACAAAGGATGGTGTTGAGGATTAAAAAGAATAAATTAGGGTAAATTTAAATTTTATAGATATAAATGCAATATAAATAAACCCTAGATACTCCTAATATGCTCTATGTTATCCTTAACTAACCTACAGGCTTGGGAAAATGTACCTAAAGCTAAGGACAGTGGAAGATTAGCTTAGTTAAGGTGAAAAGGGTCCTTTGTGTTAAACATGAAGCATGTATATGGTGGATTTATGATAATTTGATGAAAATAGCATAAGGGAAATGTTTTATACTACATTTTTGGGATACATACCTATCAAAATGCACCTACATACCTGTGAAAGGGCATATGCAGTCAGGGTATGAGTAATTAGTGACAATTAAGGTGAAAAGGATCTTTAAAACTCAAATTAAGAATACAAATAAGGTATCCAAATGAAAATTAATGGTCATGAAACCACATATATGTTGTAGAGGACTCTCATAGGATCACACATATGTGATTTGTTTGTACAAAATTATATAAATCAGAGGAAATAGGGATTATCTTGACCATTTTGAGTGGTGTGTATGTTATAGAAGGAGTTATGAGATGTAAAAAATTTGGGAGGAATATTTACACTTGATACAACTCCAAAAATTAATCTCATCTCATTAATCAACTTCTAAGTGCCCCAACTAAACCCTCACTTTCAGCTAATCTAGTGAGCCAATTAGTGAACACTTGGGGAAAGTGGTGAAAAGCAATTAGGGAAGTATTTTAAATGTTTTTTAATTTAAAATAATGATATGATATCCTTTTAAAATTTTAATTCCCTCTTTTTAATTGATCAATTTGTAAAATTGGGAGTTTTTGAATGCCAAGTGGAGAAGGTGCATGGAAAAGAGCCATTTTGAGACTGCCAAGAGTGATTTTGCATGTCCAAAAGAATAGGGATGGTCAAGGATAAGTAAAATTCATGTGGGGACTTTTTTTAAACCCATATTTATTATACCAATCATCAACCTAACCATATTAAAGGATAAAGGTTGTTTCCGAAGGCAAATAATGAGGGTAATTTCCTATGCCAAAATTGTAGGTTTTGTGCCACTTTTCACTATTCTTATGACTTGTTTGGACATGTTTACCTATATTAAATGGAATATATCACACTACCTCTCTTACAAATGAAATTTTAATTTATATTCATTTGGTGACTCATGTCTTTGTGCCTCTTCAGCTTCCCTTTTCTCTCTCTTCTTCCAAGTTTCATAAATTAGGCCTTCTTGGCCATTGTATGGATCACTCCACTTGGGTTTGGTGAATCCATACCAAAATGTTTCCTTGAATAAATAAATAATTTTTTTTTACCTTATTCAAATATTATATTAAGTTTGCGTGCTTGGTATTAGACATGTGTAAGTGTAATTTGTATTTACCTTCACATGTTGATTCCATTAGTACCTAGGGTATTATGATTCTTTTCTTACAGGTAAAAAAGAAGTGTCAAGTGAGTTTGTAGGTGTAAGTGATAATTATATCCAATAGATTATTTTATAATACCTATTCTTTAGTCTTATTCTATGCTATCCCCAAGACCTTGAAGCATTGATGTGTGTGTGAGAGAGAGAGTTTTTATGTTGAGTGAAGTGTACATGTAGCTTGTTCTTGGTTTCAAGTGCATGCAAAAGAGTGTGATTAGAGAATACATTTGTTGTATCACCTATAGTATAATAGGTTTACTTTTCATGTTATTATTAACCCTTTTCAACCCCTTAAGTGTTAGTAGTAGGAATATGAGCTTAAATGGTACATCAAGGGGAACTAGCCCCTAATCTAGAGATCCACCTCCTAATATGGATACCCACAGCCCTGAGGTGGTTCCATTGTCTCACTTAAATGAGGATAAGATTTTCCCATCTCCTCATTGGGTGAAATTTCAAGTGACAATAGTTACAATATTATGTAATGTCTTTATGTTGTGCATGCATTTTTTATATATTTTTTGGCACCAAAATCTATCTGGCCAACTATTTTAAATATATTAAGCTAGTTATGCATGAGTTTTACCTCTAAAATTAATATCAACTAGATATTATTTTATAGGATGATTACCCTTTTCCATATATATTATTTTATTCATATATATTCAGGTATCTAATATGACTCATCATCATTTCATCTATCCTATTTATTTTATAACCTAACTTGTCATTCTATCATGTGATCTTCTTCAAGAAAAATGCATTTATTCAAGAACCATGTCATTAATGGTATTGAATGACCATTTTCCATCCTTTCACCATACATGTATTATCAATGCCACCTTCCCAAACTTATTTTATGACCACCATGTAGCCATTTCTAGTTGTCCTTCCTTCATGTTATCTTTGTGAATCAATCACACTTTGTGATCTTGACTACTCAAGCTCTATTTTGACATGTTATGATGAAATGTCACACTATACAAACACATTAAACCCATAAAAAAAAATATAAACCAAAATAACATTAAATAAAAACTTAACTACATGGTGCTACTCATCACCTTCTCTCATATATAGTGATTCATGATAGATATTATTAACAATAAGGTTTAAGCCTACAACCATTGATAGCCTTGGAAAAATGGTTCCCTATAAATATTTTAAAACAACTATACCTTTTTATGAGACATAGTGAATAATGTAAGGTGCCTTCCATCTAATTCATAGTTTTCCTATGAAATATTTAAATTTATTATCATAAAACCATATTGTTTGTTTTAGATGATAATTAGATTGAAAGATGTGACTGTGCCATGTTTTTTAACTTAACGTGTTGATATCCTATGTATACTCTTCCCTTTTTTGATTTTCCTCCATTTTGACCCAATCAATTAATCTTTATTTTAGATAATCTTAATTTATTATCCTCATAATCATTATAATTCATAGACTAGGAACAATGTACTCCATAGGCATAACTACCTCATGACCATAAACTAGTTGAAAGGGAGTGAGGCTTGTTGCCCATTTGTATTTTTTTTGATATGCCCAAGGAATTTCAAGAATGAAAACCTCTTATTCATCCCTTTGAACATTTCATGTATTATTTATCATCTTACCCAATATTTTATTTGAGGCTTCAACTTGCTTGTTCACCTATGAATGATACATTCTAATTTTGTGGTACGAGATATTGAATTATTCCATAATAGTATTCATAACATTATCAAGCAAGTGAATTCATTTATCACTGACCAACTTAAATGGACATCTAGATATTTTAATGATATTTTCATATAATAATTTGGTAGCATCCTTCACATTACAACTTGGTGTCATAACATATTCCACCCATTTGGTGAAGTAATCTATCATAGTAGTAATGCATCATGCATGTCTAAATTTTATTAGGGGTGTTATAAGACATAGAAAATCTATTCCCCATTTCTCAAAAGTTTTTTTATCTAACATTGAGACCAAATGCATCTCATCACATTGATTGGGATTTCTTATTCTTTGGCATACATCATAATGCTTGGAAACTCTATGAGCATCCTAAAATAAGGTTGATCACCAAAGACCACTCTGTAATTTTTTTTTAGTGGATTTAACTACTAAGTGACCTCCTATAACTCCTTGATGTTCTTCTTATATAAGTTATGGTCATTCATAATCTAATACTAGTCTTCAAATCACATCATCTTTCCTAGTTGTATAAGAATCTATTGACGAGACTATAGGAATTAATTTTCTCACCATTTAATTTTTATCCCTTTGAAAACAATGTGTAGGGAAAGTTCCTTGATCAAAAAAAAATTCAATGTCTTCCATATTTTCAAGGATATTAACAATAATAAAAAAGTGTGCATCTAGGGACTCATCCTCTATTTCTTCTAGTTCTTCCCCATTTTAGAGATTGCTCAAATGATCTGGTCCCACATTTTCTCAACTGGACTTCATATTGATTTAAAATTAAAATATTCAAACAACATTAACCAGCTATAGATCCATCCTCCCAACATCAACTTTTTACCCAAGTATCAGAATGCCTAGTGGTCTATGAAAATATAAAATGGTGTGGCTAAAAGATAATATAAAAAAAAATTAAATGCAAACACCATAGCTAAGGCCTCTCTTTCTATAGTCATTTAATTTTTATCTATTACTAATAGTTTCCTAATATAGAAATGTATGGGATGATCAAACCCACCATCCCTTGGCTAGCTAAGATAACTCTTATTACAATACCAAAAACATCAACATGTATGTGTAATGGATTATTTTAGTCAATAAAAACTAAGATATTTATTTTTACTAGCCTTTTTTTTAGATCAATAAATGGTGTTTAGCATTATGATGTTCACTCAAACATTGTATCATTACATAATATTTTTTCATTAGTGAAAATATGGTTTCCTATCATTTGATTAATTTTTTATTATATCATTTATGAGCCAAAAAAGTGTGCACTATTGTAGAACTAGTTAGGGTTGGTATCCCCACTATTAATACAATCTTAGTTGGGTCAACCAAGATGCCATCACTAAATATTACATGGCCCAAAAGAACACTGAAAGGTGTGAAAAAATCACTTATTTAGATTTAATTAATGTGTAGGTCTCAACACCATTCTATCATTAATTATAGATTTGAAAGATGATATTTAAATAAAGACAAGATAAAGTAGTTGTCCAAGTATAATTCTAGAAAATTATGAATGAAATCTTTGAATGTAGTTACCATAACCCTATAAAAAATTGATAGTGCATTATTCAGACCAAATGACATTACCTTATATGTGAATTACCCCCATTATGTTTTAAAGGCTATTATATCTTAGTCCTCTTATATGATTAAAACATGATGGTATCCATTGAGCCCACCTGTGAATGGGTACACCTCATGACCTATGACTAACTCGAGGAATTCATTTTTGAAAGGCATTAGAGATGGATCATTTATACATGTGTCATTTAGTGTGTGGTAGTCCCCAAAAACTTGAATCTCTCTAGACTTATTTGGATGCACAACTATGGGACTCACCCAATCTACCTTTTTAATTGAATAAATGATCATTCTTTCTTACATGTGATCTAAATCAGTCTTTAATTTTATCTTTATGTTGGGGTTTATTCTATACATGTACTTTTTAATGGGTATATTACACTCTTTAAATTATATATAAATCTCCCCCAATGATATATATACACCTTTTAATTCTAATAATTTGGTTAGAAAGACATCTTGGTAATCTCATAGTAGATGCAATGCATCTGAGATCTAGTCCTACCCCCAGTAGTCTCCCATAGTCATAAGTTTAGGAATGAACTCTATTAAAATGTTTTATTCAATATTTTTTATTGGTTCTTGATATACTATTTTTGATCCACTAGGTATATCCTCTTACATAATAGATTCCCATTCCCATTCTCAAATGTTTACATTTCACAATCTATCCTCTTTAACTTGTTATGTGCTTTGGTCAATTGTTGGTTTGATTTCTTGTTTTGGTTCAAAGAATCCTTCTAAATCCAAATCCTCTTCACTATCATTGGATTTTATAAGCTTCTTTTTAACTATATTAATGTCTTAATATGATCTTGTTCTTATTTATTGGCCTTGTATTTATGAATCTTGAGATTCAAATATTGAGTTTCTTATTATTATGATGATGACTCTGTAGAAGCTCCCAAATATTCTATTCGGCCATAACATATAAATATTTTTAGTTAATGTAATATATTATAAACTAATGTATTATCATCCTCAAACACAAAAATTTGAATAAAGTCTTGTTACACTTGTGCCCAATGTTTGGTATCTCTCCTGCACTCTTGACACATGTATAAGGAAATTGGGAGTGGTGATAGTGTGTGACTAAAAAATTGCATCCAATATCTTGGCTCATCTCCTTGTGTAGACCATATATCTACACATTTATGAATTTGTATCTCAAGATATTATCCTTCTTGAAATAACATCTATTTCAATTTCATAATAGGTATTAACTAAAACTAGGCATGTAAAAATTCACATGTTTCCTCCCAATGTGGCTTGGATTCTTTATATACTACCCACCAAGTTGTATCAATTATTTTCATCACATAGATGAGTGTATTGACTTTTTAATCCACCTCCTACATATAGTGCTCTAACCTCAAGATAAATGGATTAAGATCCTTTATCATAAACTATTAAGGTAATTAACATTTTATAGTGAACACCATGCACATAGGTTATATCTCATGATCTCCCCTATCCAAGTTCAACATATGGCTGTCTAAATCACCACTTACTGAAGATGTTATTTCCCAAGGTAAAACACCCTCTAGAGTAGGTTATGTAAGATCCATTATTATTAAACTTTTATTATATATGAAATCAAACACTGACTTAGTATAAGATAACACCAATGGAGAGGTACAATATTCAAGTTGAAACTAAGGAGCTAGAGATTTTGTTAGTACAAAGTGGTTATTTTTATTTTATAAATTTACTCCATCTATGGATTCAAAAACTGACACTCAACATCTCACAGAGCATTTTTGTGTGTATTTGTGGTAAATTTGAACCAACTATTATCACCATAGGCATAAGATGACTCTAGTTCATTTAGAATCTTATAATGATTCTTCTATGATTCATAAAAAGGAATGACAATTGTCTTGTCTCCTTGATGAGTCTCTAGTTGATTATGTACTATATTATAGTCATCTAACCATTATAATCCCATTTACTAAAAATAAAGGTAGGGTAATGGGTCTTGGTTTTATTTATTTTAATAACTTCAAAATCACTACATAGACTTAGTTCAAAAACTCTAATATTCAAGACAACTAATTAGTTTTATGCCCCCCTGGTAGTCTATGAGACTAAGGGTGATATGACTGTAGCTCAAGTATGCCCTACCAGTATCCTCCCATGTAGATCTAATAATCACATTAATATTAATCTTGAAGTCAAATACTACATTAGGTATTTCATATCATATGATCTCAATGTCCATTATTAAGTCTACATCTCAAGGTTTATTTGTTTTAACATACCAAACCACCTTGTTAATATGTTTTTGTCCCCTCTATGCACACTCCATAAGGTTATACAAAATATTTTTAATGTTTTTGGAGATATTCATTGTGAATAATGCTAAGAAATTATAAAAAAAATTATGAGTGTTGTCACAACACCTTCATGCTTCATAATCTACACAATTTTCCCATATATATGTATATCAATGGTTGTGGCATCTCATTCTGATGCACTATATTATTGTGTGTCTTGAAGGACCTATGCATATTGATATAACCAACCCTTTTATTTGGTAGGGTTAAGATATTTTTCACATTGTACCTTTTTGACTCCCTAATCTTATGGCATTTATAATGTAGGAAGTCTTTGCTCTGCATGTTTTTCTCTAGTAACTAATTATATAAATGCATTTTTTTAGGATGTGCATTAATCATGTTCATATTGTACATTAGATTTTATTTTCTTTAATTCTCCAATATAAATAAATCTTCCATTTGATGTTGTCCTTACACTTTGCAATACATTTTATATACCTATCTCTAAGGATTAGAGGGATAATTTCACACAAAATGATATACTCACCACACAAATAACATTAGATGGGTCAACAAACTTGTTGATTATCATTATTGATACCACCATGATATCTCCTCAATATCCCCCTATAAATCCTCCTCTATAACATCCTCTATTATTCTGATATTCCCTATCATGTCACTACTTTCAAATAAATCTTCCTTTCTATTATTACTATGCATTGTATCCATCGTATTGATGTTAAGGTGATGTAGGAGCCTAATTTGATTTATTATTGCTATGGGCTTGCATTATTCCATGAATATTTATAATAGTATTATGAAGATGAAGGTGTCTAGTTATCCAAACCCTAGGTTTGATATTTGTACTAAGGTGATGAAGGTATCCATGTGGTACTACCTTATGTTGCACTCATCATTTCTACTTTCGAGCCTAGGATTAATTGCTTCATAGTGGATATCTACTTCATTATAACTATGAATACATTCTTGGTAATATCTTCCTATAATTCTTGTAAGGCTCTATAGCTCTTTTTTTATGGTTTGTTGACTTAAAAAACTATAATATAAACTATGGGACTTTTTTATGTACTATTATAGATGACATTTTGTATTTGCATGCCTTACTACTCTACAAAGTTTGTAAAATTTTGACTTGAGCTTAGGACAATCATTCTTATGATGTCCCTCTTGACTACATTCTATGCACCATAAACCCAATTTAGTTTTATCACTTTAGTTCATATCATCTATCCTAGTATTTAAATATCTATCTTTTCTTTTACTTTGGATCTGATGATTGGAGCATCTCCATAATCTTAAATTTGTTCTATTCTTAGTAAAACTAATTAGCCATCAGCCTTCATCATGAATTGAGATTATGTAATTACAAATATAATTCTTGATTACAATACTTATATCAACCATGTAGTTTTATATTTATCCTCCATAAAAAATCAATTTCATTCATCACATACGATAATCTATGATCATATTACCACACAAATTCTCCACTCCATTTTTGGACCTCCTTCAGATCCTGAATAGTCTAGCTTGTACACTTCATTTAAATTCTACCACTACATACACTTTAACTTACTAGAGATCTCTAATATTAAAATATATCTTGTACATGAAGTCTAATCATAACCTACTAAATATCCTATGAGCTCACACTTATTTACATCATCATAAGTTTTTCCTCTAACCTTCCACTTCATGTTGTAGGTTAACAAATATTGCTCAAGGGCCATAAAACCATCAATTATATCACTAAAACAAACATTTATAGATTGTATTACATATTTATATTACTTATAATGGATAAGACTAGTTGTTTCACACTTGTGACTGTGACTATAGGTTATTTCACAGTATTCACTATGACTATAGGATTTTGTGTACTTTTTAATGACATTTCAAAACTAGCTTGGAAATTAAATACAACCTATTCTATCCTATTCTTATCTAAGAACTTATTTTTCTCTACTCTAAGTTTTACAAACTTATCTAAAAACAACTCAAACCAGCTTCATATCATACCTTCCTTTGCACTTGGTGTTTTAACTAAATTGGGCTAGCAAGATGTGTACTAAAAAAATGAATGATCTCCATCCTCAACTTCTTCTAACTATGATCTTGAATTTGTCATACTTATATGCTTCTACATAATCTCTTATCATGAATATTATTCCACTATATTAAACATGTTTCTTCTTAACTATGAACTACTTATATCTTTTAGTTACTCTAATTTTATTATACTTTCTTCTTCTTATTCACTCTGTTCCATCTCATCACTACTTTCAACTTTGTCTTCTTCCTCCTTGGGCCATTTTCATTATTGATCTACATCTACTCTACTTATTTCACATTTAAAATCCTCTCTCTAGGCTCCCCTTCAAAATATTTTATCATATTCATACTCGTACTCATAGTTAAGTTTGGATTATTCCATTTATTCCATCTTCTTTATTATCATAGTTCTCTTTATAATCATAAAATATTATTTTCAAGATAACTCTTTTCATCCTCCATATTATGGGTTCATGCTTAACTCTTCATCATTCACTAAATCACATATAACCCTAGAGTTTACAAATAAAATAATCCATTTTGGTAGGAATGGGCACCATGGCCTTTTCCACAACCAACATCTTAATCATAACAGGTAGTCACTAAAGGAACTTTTCTTGGATTTCCATAAAAAATTTAACCTATACAGATTCAAAATCCAAGTATATTTATATATATAATTAAATGATATACCCATCAATGGCAGTCTTTGTCTTGTAATCTATTATGTGAATCTAATCAATGTCTAGGTTTTATAGGTTTTTTAAATTTTCCTTCGACTAGGTTATGAGTTCTATCCTCTATGGCTAGAAATAATAATACACCAATATAAATAACCAAGTAGGTAATAGATCAAACAATTCACACCAAAATATTTCATATATTTCACCATATATATGCTCCTCAATAATTTCCTTCGTAGTTTTCCCTATTCTTCTTGCATCCTCTTTGGTAAAATTTTTAATTCTTTCATCAAGACATCTCTATATATATCTTTGTCTTGGAACCATCTCAACATGTTTCAACAAAGTTCCATGCTCACCACACCATTTTTATCATAGGTTCTTGGAAACACTTTAGAGCATGTTAATTCAAGGATAGCTTGCATAGAAATAACAAAAATAAATAATCAATACCATAATTAGACTAAATATGTTCAGTAACTAGATCAAATAGATTTATATAAAAAGGAATACAAGTTTCTTATAATATTAACATTTGGTATATACTCATATAGTTAACAGATTAAAACAAATAAAGTACTCGTTGTGCATAAAATAATGATAAAAGATAAATAGGAAAACCAATTCAGAACAATATGTATTAATCTCTATCACATCAAAACCATATATAATTATAATTGATCACTATATATAAATTTTTACGTAGAGTTTTCTCTTCATATTCCATCCTATTGATATTCCCAAAAGGAGTGACTCTTCACATTTTGTCATTTATCTTTATGCTTACATAGATTGAACACATACAAAATATTATACAAAAGAAAAAATAATTCAGATCTTACATGTGTCCATCACCTATACTCTAAAATTTTAGTAGGCCATGTTATTCACCCAACACATTCAAATTTAAATATCCTCTCTAAAATCCTTAACAGTGTAATATTTAGTGACCCATTTAGTTATCTATTGTTGATAGTATTCAATCCAAATTCTCATTATTACATAGATATCATATGTATACATCCATATCTAAGAATGTTTTTGGTCATACACCATATTTAGATATTGAATTTTAAAAAATCATGAAATGCCCTCAAACATAAAAAGCAACTATATCCCCTCATGATGAATATAATGATTCTTATTTATATAAGCACTTAGTAAAATAACTTTTTAAAATTTAAAAATAATGGAATAACTTTGGATTCCTTACTAGTTGATGAAATCCAAAATTTTTAATGACTTGGAGCTCATTCTTATATTGAATTTATGATTTATTGGGGTTCTTGTATAGATAAATAAAATGAAAATTATCTAATTCTATGAATATTATATTAAAATTTATTAATATTCAACAATTAGAGAGAATGTGGTGTCCCTTAAATCTTATGTTGGGATTGAATATGTGGAAATATAGTATATCCCCTTTTTAATATGTATATTTATATGTGACTTTAGTCACTTACTTTTAATGTTAATCCTAAATAATTATTCTAATTTAGGAGTTATGAAACAAATCTATGAACACTCAGGAACTTTTATGAATTTTGTGTTTAATGTGGATTTCAAACATGGTATAATGTTCATTCTATGAATTTACATGAAATCACTTAATTGATATCACAATAAATATTTTTGAATAAATTGTAACTCCCTATATCACCATTCTAATCCAATTTTGAGCTTAGAAACCATAATGTAACAACAATATTATACACTTATTATAACTTAATGGTTATTGGCACCATATTTAGCGTTTTAAATGAATTTTTTGACACTATAACATAAAATTTTGTAATATTTTGATCATGTAATTCTACATGTAATTATCCCACACTAATTATAGTTTTAATGTATTTTCACAATATCTTTTATAATTTATTATATATTTAGATGTGATGTATCATAAATCAAGTTGTGCCATTTTATTTTCATGTAACCAATCCTCATAATCAACCTATCCCTCTTATGTAGTCTTTCATTCTCTTGATTTTAATTTATAAGAAACCATGTGTCACTTTATTGCATTGCTTCATTATCAAATTTTCACATTTTGAATAAATAAAAGTGTGTAATTTATGAGGATACAATGCCTTATATAATGTCCTAAACTGTATTAAAACTAGATTGCACCATTTGAAATTTGAACCATAGATAAACACGTTTCACGCATTTGCATTATCATAATATTGTATTCATCCTTAGCCACATCTGTATAGTATTATCATCATCCACTCTAAGGATGAAATGGATTATGAAATTAAATGTATTTGGCACTAAGTCCGTCTTTCTATCCTTTCTCACGAGTCATGTGTTTCCATCCCATAGTATTTCACTTTTATTCCCCATAAACCATATAGAAAGGCATGTCTCTCTTTCATATTTTCAAACTATCATAATATTGTATTCATCCTTAGCCACCTTTATATAGTATTATCATCATCCACTCCAAGGATGTAATGGATTATGAAATTAAATATATTTGGTGCTAAGTCCATCCTTTTGTCCTTTCTCACGAGTCATGTGTTTTCATCCCATAGTATTTCACTTTTGTTCCCCATCAACCATATAGAAACATGTATCTCTTTTATAATGTTAAAATGTCATGATCACATGAATACAATGGTTTATTTGATCCAGTTTATATATCTTCGAGTTAGGCCAACATAATGAAAACACTTACCAATTGAAAGCACATTTTAATGAAGGGGTCATATATATGAAATAACTCTTATAATATACCATATAAATTAAAATATGAATAATTAAACCATCACAAAATAATAACCTTAAATTTAAAACTAAAGGGTGCACATAAAACTTATTCATAAAAACAATTACCAATACACAAGAGCTTGGGTTATGATGTGAAACAAGATATAGTGTACCATAAAAAAACCTTATAAAACTAAATTTATGTTTGATATCACTATAATTATAACAAACTTATAGCTTTATTATTAAATTGAGATAAAATGGGATTTCATTATAAAAAATCATTACTTCATTTGATAAGAAATATATCCCCGTATTCCTTTGGGAATAAGGGCTGTTGGTTGTAACACCTAGGATCAACATGACCAAAAAATATTTCCTTTTATTGAAATATCTTCTTATATAAATAAACTATTGTATTGAATCACCTATGGCCCATTTACTCACTATCACTACACATGCTTAGGAAATGATACACTAAATAAGCTAAATGAGTATAAATGGAAAGGTACATTAACTCAAAAATACCACTAATAGACAAAGGTATGTTTCACCTCCACTTTTTCATTTTTTAATGACAAGGAACAAATAAAATTTCACCTACCCTAGATAAAATCATGGTACCTTAGTGACCACCAATTATTATTATTATTATTATTATTATTATTATTATTATTATTATTATTATTATTATCAAGGATAAATGTGAGGAAATTGAGGAGGATAATATGGTAATTATAAATGAGTGTATATATTTGGATACCATGTTGGTAGATGTCATATACAAGATAACACACCACTAATGTACTATAAGTTTATGAATATAATACATATTACTCATAATTATATAAAATAATATCAACCACAATGTCAATTATATTAGAAAGGCCTGCACGGCTCATTTAATTACCTGAAATCCACATAATAGTATAACAATGGTTGAATTAAATATTATAAAATATTGTATTTCCCACCTCCCATAGGCATGCATCACATAAATAACTTTCCATGAACCCTATAACGAGTTGGGGTATGTAATGAGCTACATAGATTAAAGATCCCTAAAATTCACATAAATGAAATTGAATGTTTTGAGGGAAGGGAAACAATGTCTATGAGACTAAAATATATTTAGGAGGAAAAAATAGGAAGAGAGGATATTACAAAGAATAAATCACTCAAAAATTTATCAATATCAACTAAACAAAAGAAGCTATGAGTAATTGCATCCACCTGGAGAGGAATAAATACATGAAAAGATAAATGGATATTTAGAAATAGAATCAAAGGAGGATGAGGATTTTGAGTATCCTAATAAAAATAAACATTATTATATAGTTGTAAAATATATTAAAATTATATAATAAAACCAAAGAAAAAGATAAAATAACTTATTTTTAAAAATAAGGAGCTCATAGGGTTGAAAATAGTAGTCAAAATGGTGGAGTTGAGGAGATTGTTACAAAATATAGCTCAATTTTTTAAGCATTGGAAAACATAATAAAAGGCAAGTGAAATATAGGGTTGAAATGATAAATAAATATAGAGAAACAATGTGTTTCAAACAAATAATAAATGGAACAACATTTCCATATTAATTGATGTTAAAGTAAATGGGAGATAAGTCTAAATCAAATATCTACATTTAGGAGAAAACATTAGTGGAATACCCTATAGCATTTGGGAAGAATTGTGGAAATTAACATTCAAAGTAAAAACCTATGACATAAGGCTTTTGGATGGAACCCTGATATCTCCAATTAGTGTAGCTGTAAAATTATACTTCATGGGGATTAATAAAAGGATAATTTTAAATTCATTAGCATCTATGTAAATAATAAATAATATCCAATTTTATAAATTTTGGAATGGATTTTATACTATAATAGGCTATTGGACTAAAAAATGAATAAATCATAATGGAAACTAATGAAGTGGGATACCACTTACCATTATAAAATCATATGGATTCTAAATGGACCATAGTAAATAGGATCAACAATACAAAAATGACCATGATGAGACCATGGTGTATATTCAATTGTAAAAAAACCCAATCTAAAAAAAATTATAAACCAAACAATGATAGACATATTATTTTAGATGATGAAGAACTCTAAGTCAAACTCAAAGGAAAATATTGAAACATGGATATATGGATATTTTGAGACTAGAGTTTGGATGTTACTGCACATGAAGAGGAGGGTCTCCACATCTATTATATGTGTTTTGATCCTAAGGGATACCACAAACTAAATAAAGCAATTTTTATATATTTGAAGAGGAGATTTATGTTCAAATAATCTCAAATTAATTGGCATAGGATACTTGTAAGAATATTTTTCATAGATGTGTAAGGTGGTCCTAGATGATGTTATAAAGAAGAAAGAGTTAAAAAATGTGTTGTAACATTATAATGAAAATAAGGTGAGAAGCATGTAGAACATAATGATGCAAAACACCTCAATATAGAGGTATGAAAAGGTGCGAAAATTTATAATAGAACCCAAATAAGACAAAATTAAATATTTATACTAGTGATTGGAATTTAGAGAAGAGAATATTTTATTAAAGGAAAACCCAAATATAGGAAAATTAGAGGAATTTTGGGAAGAGGAAGAAGAAATAGAAATAGCTAATTTGTTGGTACCTTACTAATGACATATGACACAAGTTAGAACTTGAAAAATAAAATTGAAAATTACCAAAAGGTGGGGGGAGCTAAAATAATTTTCTAAAAAGAAGGAAACAAACATAATAATTTTGAAAAAAATATGAAAAATAAAACAATTTTTTTTTGAAAAAATAAAAAATAAAATTTTGAAAAAATGGAAAAACAAGAAAAATAAAAAAATATGGATTGCCCACCAAGTTGAAAATCAGTAAACAATGACTTGTTGAAACAGGAGTTATAAATATGTTGAAGCATGGTGTTTTTTTATTTTGGTTTGTAAATGTTTTTTGTAATGTTTCATTAGAGATATATTTTTCATAACCACAACACATCATAGGGGATTAGGCTTGGCATGTGCACTCGACCATGTATGAAATCCCTATAAGACTAGTTATGAAAGTTGAGTGGAGGTACATTAGAACCTTATGCTAAATGTCAAATTTTATGGGTTGGATTTATATTTAATTTAATTATGATTTAATATAATAGATAAAACCATCTAATGTTTATTGATCATACTGGAAACAAAAATTTAAGTTCAGGGATAAATATTGGAAACATTATTCATCAAATTCATATAAGTGGTATTGTGTACTACAAAGGCCTAAAACATTTTGTGATATTAGTGACGGTAATAGATATTTATAACATGGAATTTCCTCTCAATGCATGTCTGAAATTTTACATCTATTTGAAACATATTACAAGCACTTAGATAAATAATAAACATGTTCAAGAGGCATGTCCCTTCATTACTCAATGTTCTAAAGAATTATATGTCATTATGATATATTATGTAGTAGTATATTTATTTATTATATTTTACATAATGTGTGTGTAATATATTATAGTAGATAATTAAATATATTTTAATGTGTTGAGAATGTAAATTAGTATATACTAATAGTTATCTTATTAAGGAGTGAAGGGTTATAGCCATTTTCTTTAGAAGGTTATCTAAGAATGCAAACTAGTTATGGAAGAGAGAACATAAAAAGAGTGGGATAGATAAGAAGATATGTATATGCAGTATAAGAGTGAGATAAGATTGTGTTTTTAAATCATTTTGTACTAAGTCAAAAAGAGGTTTTCATAATAGTGAAGGAACAAATATTCTTTTATAAATCATAATTTTCATGATGCAATAATTAATTAAAATAAAAATATTAATCATGGACATAATTTAACAATTTTTTTTTTCAAAACCTTTCCTAAGTATCAAACTTGAAACAAATAGACGTATACCTTCCAAACTAGGAAGTCTCTAGGTACATAACAAAATTACCATGGTGGTTGTACAACTATTGCCTGATATTATGTCACCACCACTTTTGAGACTATCCATGAGACTTATGGAACATGCATTTTGAAACATTTTTCATGTATGCCTTTCTATTTTTTATTTTACTTCACCCAATCAAATTTATATCAACATAGTTAGACTCTAAATTAATCATAGACAACTCTAAGTCATCCCTAATGACCTCTAAAGTAGTTATAATCAACTACCAATTATCCTAATTGACCCATTTTTATAAATAAGCCTATGTATGATGAAATTAAAATAGGAAAATTTTATGAATTATCAAGTAACACACTACCATTTTGTAAATAAACCACATATATGTTGTTTTTTCCTCTCTTATTTGTGTATCAATATTTGGAAATTATTAGATTGGAATATTGTCACATTGAATAAATAGATTTTATCAAAGATAACAACAGAGCCAAAATCCACTTTTTATAGTATTATTGAATCCTAACCATAGACCAACTACAATTTATTTCACTATCTCTGAATTGGACTAGAAAACTCATAAGAGAACAAGATTGAATTTGTCACTTGTGAAATCCAACCACAACACTGCTCCACTTTCCACCCATTGATTTATTTTAGTTTTATTCTCCCACATCCTTGTAGCTAAACAATACTTCTTAGGTCAACATTGAGAAAAAAACTAAGGTAGAAACATGAGGATATGGAGATTTATAACTTCAATAAACACACTTCCAATCTACCATATGCATTTATCAGGTTGTAGTATTTCATTTATTTTATTTTTTTTCTTGTATTTTTGTTACAAAATATTTTATTTGTTAAAATATTGTTGGTAAATATGAAAATTGAAAAAAAAAAAACATTTCTTTGAATTCCTAGTGTTTTAATATATTTTGTCCATTAAATTTCCTTTATATGTCAAAATATAAAAATATAAAAGAAAAATAAAACATAATAACATCTAGTATAGATAATCTTAGTTGTGATTATCATTATGAAATACACATATTTATTTCTAAACTCTAGCTTCCCTTCACTTACATGAATCATCATAAGTTTTCAAAAAGAGAAATTTGGTTGTTTATTGTCATCATTTATCTAGTTTTCAAATCTGCATATTATTTTAGAAGATTGGATCAAAAAATTAAATAAACATCTTTTAATTTTTAACATTTAGATCATCCTACTTTCATGGATTGATAAAAATAATAAAATAAAAAAAATATCATTCAGTCCTTTGCATTTCAAGGATTTCAACTCATTTAATCAATTAGTTTTAGTTGTGTATTCTATATTTTGGAATTATAAAACAAAATTTTAGGTTTTTTTCACATTTCCAGTGATTTAACTAGCTTTTAGATTTACATATTATTCATGAAATCATAGAAAAAAATTAGAATCTTCATTTATATAATTCAATTATTTAATTTATAGTGTGTATTTAGTTTTCATGTGCATCCAAAAAATTAATTAAAATAAAATAAAAATAAGTTTGAAATATTTATTTTAACAACATATTTATTTTTAGATTCTTAGTAAATGGTAGTTTTAATTATATTTTATCATATTTAACCCATTCATTCAGTTTAATATAAAAAAATTATATTTTAATTATAAAAACATTAATTATAAAAACCATTCCCATAAACAATAAAAATCAAAATTATATTCCCATGCAAGATCAACTTGTCCAATTGTTTTGGTGTCCTTTGATGATGCTCCTAGAATAAGCACATCTACACAGAGCTAGAATATTTCCAAAAGTAATTTCTCCCATTATAGTGGTAAAAATTTAAAGTGACATAGACCTTTAGATCCAATTAGAAGTATTTTTATCAATTCTACTTCCAAATTTGATCATTAGTCAACTTGAGGCTCAAGATGAACAAACAAGACTATCCAGCACACAACTATCTAGGTCGATTCACTTATTATCTTATCAAGATAAAAACCTCAAAATATGATTTAAATTTCCTTGGGTTTAGACTTTTCCAATTTTATTCACTTTTCGAATGACATCTGGACTGATCGACTCAACCAAACTTGGAGAGTCATCCAACTAGATTTATGCCCATTTAGAGAAAAAACATTGACTAATAATTATTCTACTTAATTATCTTATAATAAGGTTATTTTATAGACCTCATAGTTATAAAAATTAGTTCCTTGAGTGAACACTTTGAATTATCTAAATGATATTGGTATGAACAAGCTAACCCATTGAGACACAGTTCACAATATTTCTATAGTAGCTTAACAAATTCAAGAGCTCATTTTAGTCAAAGTGATTATCCTAAATAACATGTTCAACTAGACCATTATAAACATCACCACACCATTCCTTTATATTTATCTCACCCTAACCCTTGGAATTCAAGAGTGTACTATTAGCTTATCGCTTACCATGCATATAAGTTTGGTGATCCCAGCATGAAAGGCTTATCCTTTTTCATTTTTTCATTTTATTTTTTCCATCTCTCTCCTCTTCCATTTATTGTATGGTTTCCCATACACCCCAAAAATATGTTTGGTGAGGATTTTAATAGGCCCCTAGGCTTGGATGGTTTTAGAAACACCATCTGATCTAAAGATGAAACTTGATTATCTAGTTAGGAAAACTTTGAAGACCAAAATAGTTAAAGGGTCGATAATTGATGCAATATCATCATGGTAACATTTCAAATTTTATGTATTTATGAATTTTATAGTGTGAGGGACCTCATATGGTTCCATATAAGGTGTTAGTAATGTTATAAGTCTCTTTTATGTGTGTTGATAGTCATTTTAGATTTTCCCTCCAAAATCCATCATTTGATAATTTAAAATATTATCTAGGTCTTAGAGAGAAGTTTGAGTCTTGTGTGATGTGTGATGATTTTTTTTAATTTGTGAATGACCTTATAAAATACTATGGATTTGATATACGTTTATCCAAACATGATTCAAGTAATGCATTGTAAGTTTAAGAAAAGAAAAGAATCATTTAGGTGTAACTACCACCCTACGTGGGGTTGGCCATGTAAAGAAGCTATTTTTCATGATTAATAGATACAAAAAGGTAGAATTCATAAAGATAGGATAGTATAGGTTAGTTAGTAAATATAATATAACTTAACCTTGAAGATGATAGGGGTGGATTGTCAATAAAGTTTAAGAATTAATGAAAAACTTTGTCTTTGTTACATTTTTGTGTTTTGAATGTTGAAATAGATTGAAACCAATGAATAAAGGATGATTTAGATATAATTTTTGAATACAAATGAGATCCATGGCATGGATAAATTTTATATTATTGCTTTTGTATACTTTTAATGATCTCCATCGATATTTTCTAAGATGAACATAGATGCATCTACATCATAGTCCCTTGAAGAACAATTTTACAAATTCTCAATCAAGATTGTTAGGTAGGGTTACATTTTGATGTTTGGTTTGATGGTATTTGAATGTTTTGAATTAAATAATATTGAAGAGGTTGTGAATAATGATAAGGATCATTTTTAGAGGGCCATTGTCCATTTAAGACCCTTATTCTACATAGTACTATAGATAGACACTAGGTTAATTGTTTAAGTGATCATTCAATAATTCCAAGGTGTTGGACAATGTTAGGGTATATTTATCTAATTTTGGTTATCCTATATAATTATCAATAAAAATTTTAGTAATTCAATATCTCATTTAAAATCCTCATTGTTACTTACACAGTCCATTGAGAGCAACTTTGTGACACTATAAATAAGAAAGTCAAATATATATTTTATAGTTGATGATTGCTTGAGAAGACTTTTGGATTGAGTATATTATAAAACTAGTAGAGGATTAATCATTTTTTATAGAATCCCATTGGTGATTAAAACATCCATGTAGTAAAGTAAAAATCTCAATTAGTCTACTCACACAACCATATGGTGTTTACAAAATTTTGGTGTTTCACATATTATAGTGTTTGGTGAATTATTCAAGATCATATAAGGATTGGAGGAGGTGAGATTAGTTGGGATTAAAAAATTTCAAGTTTTATAAGTGACCAAAGTTTTTTATAAACCTTTTTATTTTTTTATAACATTGTAACCTTATACAAACCTGTCACAACCTAAAATTAGGGTTTCAATCTTAAATCTTGTATATCTTGTGCTTTCACCATACAAAAAAGATGGAATTTTGAAGTATATGGTGTCTTGAGATGATTTTAAGGATGAAATAGGTTCTGAGGTGAATCTAGACCTTTAAGGTATTTAGAACTTTGTGTGTCTCATGGGGCTAAAGAGACCTAAAGAAGGAGGGTGTTGAGTTACTAGACTTGCATTTGGAGTTGAGTAAAACAAAATTGCATTAACTTGTATGGGGTTAATGGGTACTCCAAAGTGTGTTTATTTTGGCTTAAAGTGTTGTATATTATTATAACCAAGGAGGTTTACCTGGAAATATGGCTACTAAAATAGGCCTAATTGGATTAAAGAAAGGTGAAAGTAGAGTATATATTGGGATTTATGCCAGGTAATTTTGGTAAGAGATATAAGAGGAAAAAAGGTACCCCAAATGGGTTTTGGTTTGCAATCAAAGTCTGTGGATCATTAGTACATGCTAATTTTGAGTGAAAACAAGGCTAGTATAATAGTGACCTTAAAGAAGGAAGATATTGATTGGTTGTGAGTCCTCACTTGAAAATTAAGTATTATGTATGGATATGGTTAGTGGTTGTATTATGAAAGTATATCTATGTATGAGGATCCATCATGGAAGTAAGAATCATGAGAACATGTTTTAGGCTATTAATCCTAAAATTCTATATCAAAGAAAGGCAAATTTGGACCAAACAAGTAAAGTGAAGTGTAGAAGAAGATTATTAAAATAATAGTGAGGTACATGAGATGATTTAAATGTGGAAGAGTACTAAAATATAGGAAGGTGAACATGTATTCAAGATCAATAAATGTACTTGTGGAAGGAATCTAAATATATATTAGAGATCTTTTAGAGAGATTAAATTAAAATTTAGAGCTGAGGTTGGATAAAGGAAGGTTGCAATCTTAGGCTCTACATCAGATGGTATTATAGCCAAAACATTATATTGGAAAAAAAGAATAGAAAATAGTATAAGCATAAAAGGTACATTTTTTTAAATTTTTTGTCATTATGTTTATGAATAAAGTTCAAGCTATGAAGATTACTTGTAAGTTGAACTAAGGTGTAGGTATGACCCATTTAGGTCAGCATAGGGAATAAGTTAATAGGAAAATAAGATAAAGACCCTAATTCCAAGGTGAAGGACTTAGGACTATGTAAGAAGAGCCTAAAGAAGATAACAATAAAAGAACATAGAATCGAAGAAGATAGAAGTTGTGGTAGCATCCCTAAATCCATTTAGGCTTTGAATAAGGTAAAGAGAGATTTTTTAAGGTCAAGTGTAAGCTTAAGGAGATCTTTGAGAGATAAATAAATTCCTAGGAAAAGGAATAGATATATGAAGTCCAAAGTGAGGTCATAATAGGGATAAAGACCCAAATGTGGTCAAGAGTGGAAATTAAGCTAACTTGTCAATAAAATGGGTCCAAGAGAGGCCTAAAGAAAAATATGAAAAATATGAAAAATAGAATGAAGGTGAAGGGAATAGATGAGGTAAAACACCAAAAATAAAATATGGTGATATAATACAACAAAAGGAAAGAGATGGATATAAATGAAGGATAAAATAGACCAAAAGAGAGTTAGGGCAAGGATTAGAGAATATAGTTCTCATGGTGAAGCACATGTAGGAGAGAGAGAGAACCAATGGTTTGGTTGGACCTTGAGGAAAAAGGTTAGGTTACCCATAATTCTACTTATGGAGAGGTAAAGGAGAGAATTATAGAATCTTGTGAAGAATAAAACTAGTTTTGAAGATAAATAATGTCCCATGATGAGATAAAAAAACCAAAAAAGAGTGCTTAAGCAAGGAGTACTTTAAGAGGATACTAGGACTCAATTATTTGTTTCTAACTATGTTTTTGAGTTTATGTATGTGGGTGTACAAGATGAGTTGTAGGTTGAATAAGTGTCAAAATTAACACCTAAATAAGATGACAAGGATCAAGGAATCCTTGAATAGGATATCAAGTCTCATGAAGAATAAATAATATAAATTGAGTATGGTATATCTATGTGAATGAAAATTCACAAGGAGTTACTACATAAGAGCAAGGAAGAGCCATAAGAGCTCATGAAATAACAAATTGTAAGAGATAATAGTCATGATACTCATAAGAATGGTGAATGGGAAAAGAGTGTAGGTTTAGAAAAGATTAAAGTTAATCTAAGGATGATCCAAGACAATGATAGTACGAAATTATGATTCTTATAATAAGGAGAGGGCAATACTAGCTTAATAACCAGCTAAAAAATCCATCAAAGAGGTGAGCAAGAAGACATGTCCAATAAATTAGGTCATCAAGGAATGCAACAAAAAGCCAAGGCAAAGGTGAAGGTAAGTAATAATGAAGGAAAAATAAGAGAAAATACTTTAGATTAAAATTATAGAGAAACATATGGCAAATAAGAAGACCATGTTGAAGATGAATTAGAGATAGAGAGGACATGGGATAAAAAATAATAGGTGTAAAGAATTATTTAGTTCATGAAAGTATAACATGACTTCTTCCAGAGTCATGTTAATATATGGAGGCCAAAACAAAAGAATAGATAATAGTTGAATAAATAGAAGAAATATTAGATGAAAAAAATCAAGATAAGGTTATTGAGTAAGCAAAGAATGAATTGGAAGACTAGAAAGAAAGAGGACCAAGTACACTATAGTTCGATATTAAGTATTTCCCTTATGGGGAGTATGATGCAAGAGAATCATGGTAACATTTAAAATTTGATGTAATTAATCATGTGATATTTTGAGGGAACTCATAGTGTTCCCTATAAGGTGTTAAGACTATTATAAGTCTTCATTTATGTGCGTTGATAGTCATTCTGGAGTTTCCCTCCAAAATCCATCATTTGATAATTTAAAATATTGTATAGGTCTTAGAGTGAATTTTGAGTCTTGTGTGATCTGTGATGTGTGATGATAGTTTTTGTTTGTGAATGACATTATAAAATCCTATGGATTTGGGATAAGTGTCTCTCAAAGTGAAATCAGGTGATGTGTTGTAAGTTTAAGAAAAGAAAATAAAAGAATCATGCAGGTGTAACGTCACTCTATGTGGGGCTAGCCATATAAAGTTGTTTTTCATGATTAACAGATATAAAAAGGTGGAATACATGTAGAGAGGATAATATAGGTGAGTTAGTAAATAGAAGAGAATGTAAACTTGAAGAAGATAGGGGTGAACTATTAATAAAGTTGAATAATTAATGAAAAACTATCTTTGTTACATTTCTATGTTTTAAATGTTGATTTAGACTGAGACCAATGAATAAAGGATGATTTAAATAGAATTTGTGATACACATGAGATTCATGGAATGGATCAATTTTATATTGTTATTTTTATTTACTTTCAATGATCTCCATTGATATTTTCTAAGATGAACATAGATGCATCTACATCATAGTCCCTTGAGGAATAATTTTTCGAATTCTCAATCAAGAGTGTTATTTAGGGTTACATTATGATGTTTTGTTTAATGGTATTTGAATTATTTTAAGTAAAATCATAGTTAAAAGGTTATGACTAATGAGAAGGATCATTTTTAGAGGGTTAAAGTCCAACTAAGACCCTTATTCTAAATAGTCTTGTAGATAGATAGTAGGTTAATTGCTTAAATGATCATTCAAGAATTCTAAGGTGTTGAACAGTGTTACAGTATCTCTATATAATTTTGGTTATCATTTATAATTATTATTAAATTTTTTAATAATTTAATATCCCATTTCAAATCCTCATTGTTACTTACATGGTTTAT
Source organism: Torreya grandis (assembly GCA_037957365.1). NCBI lineage: Eukaryota > Viridiplantae > Streptophyta > Pinopsida > Cupressales > Taxaceae > Torreya > Torreya grandis. The sequence continues at coordinate 1,036,755 of JARHVA010003213.1, forward strand.
TGGGAACAACTTTTTGATAATATAGTCAAGAAAGATAGATAAATCTTGTATAATTGATAATTATTTGAGAAGGGTTTTGGATTGAGTATATTATAAAAATAGTAAAGGATTAATATTTTTAATGTAATACCATTTTTGATTTATACATACATGTAGGAAAGTAAAAATCTCAATCAGTTTACCCACACATCCATATGGTGTGTAGAGAATTCTAGTGTTTGCATATTATAGTGTTTGGTGAATTGTTTAAGATCATCTAGGGGTTGGAGGAAGTGAGATTATTTAGGGTAGACCCTTATAAATTTTTATTATTTATAAATTTTGTTTATAAACCCTTTTAATTTTTGTATAGCCTCATGGTCTTGTACATGCTTGTCATAACCTAGAATTAAGGTTTCAATATTAAATCTTGTATATCTCATGTTTTCACCATACAAAAAGGATGAAATTTTGAATTATATGGTATATTGAGGTGTTCCTAAGGATGAAAGAGGTTTTGAGGTGAATCCATAATGTACAATATGGTATTTAAAACTTTGTGTGTGTCATGGGGCTAAAAAGACCTAAAGAAGAAAGAGGGTGTTGAGTTAGTATAATTGCATGTTGAGTTGAGTTATGAAAATTTGAATTAAAATGTATGGGGTTAATGGGTACTCTAAAGTGTGTTTGGTTTGGCTTGAAGTGTTGTATATTATTCTATCCAAGGAGGATTGCATAGAAGTATGGCTATTAAAATAAGCCTAGTTGGATTGAATAAAGGTGAAATCAGAGGTATAGATTGTAATTTATGCCAGGTAATTTTGGGAAGAGATATAAGAGTAAAAAAGGTACCCAAATGGGGTTTAGTTTACATTTAAAGTCCATAGATCATCTGTGCATGCTAATTTTATGTGAAAATAGGGCTAGTAGAAGAGTGACCTTAAAGAATGAAGACATCAATTGGTTATGAGTCCTAACTTTAAGACTAAGTATTGTGTATAGATATGGTTAGGGGTTGTATTATGAAGGTAGATATCCATATGAGGCTCCATCAGGGAAGAAATAATCATGAGAACATGTTATAGGCTATTAAGCCTATGAGTTTCTATCTAAGAAAGATAAGTTTAGACCAAATAGGTAAAGTGGAGTGTAGAATAAGATTATGAAAAGAATAGTGAGGTACATGAAAAGATTTAAGGTGGAAGAGTGAAAAAATACATGAATGTGAACATGTATTAAAGATTAATAAATGTACCTATGGAATGAATTTAAATAGAGATCAGAGATCTCTTAGAAAGATTAAATCAGAATTTAGATCCAAGGTTGGATAAACGAAGGTTTCAATCTTAGGCTTTGCATCAATAACTCATCACCCTCATAAAATTATTAATTCTTCATCCCACACTCAAAATATCATGTAGTGATAGAATATCTATGGGATTTTTTTGAGGCTTGCAGAAGTTATCTTGACTCAAATGACATGACCTTAACTAGTGGGGTGGTTTATACCCATGTGTTTTAAACAAGTCTCTAGCCTAAAAAACCCTTAATCAAAAATAATGTATATATTTGATTAGTATAGTGATAAATTTTTATGAGAGAGGAAGGAATTAATAGATTTTGATTACTTCCCTCTACCAATATAAATATTTTCAAATATGCACATACTGATCAACCTATGCTAACTCCTCCTGAATAGTTAAATGAAAATAAAATCATCCTAGGTTACCATCCTCTTGATTTTAAACATCCTACAATGGAAGAATCAAAACCAAAAACTATTCCCAATGAAAATTATCTCATTTACATCTTGGTGGGATATTTTATAGACCTAGAACACAATTAGGGTTCATCTCAAACATGACTTTCAAATCAAGGAATGGTCCAAATTTTTAATAACCAAAATCATTCATATCTTATACCAAATCCATCTATTATGTATCAAGCTCCTCAAAATCATAGAAATCATTTCATAATAACTCCTCCACTGTATCAAAATATGGGATATTTTCTCTATTAAAATGACTCTAGTAGTGGGACTACCAATGTGCCTTCACCTTATGCTTATGCACCACCTCCATTATCACCTCATAACTATATAATATATGATATTCCACCCTCATACTTTTCTTAGACCCACATTCCATATAGTGCATCCCCACCATGCCCAACCTAGCCATGTACTAATTAGCATGTCTTTGATCTACTCTTTTCTGCCCTATTACCACATGTTTATTAAATCTAGACATCAAGATAACTGTTTTATGGTTTATTATCCACCCACTCAACCAAAAAATTTCATACCAAGTGGATTTTCCCTAGATTCATATCCAAATCTCCCTCCCCTAACTTATCTAGACACTTTTTTGATAGACTTTTGTGCAATGGGAAATGTTGACCAAATTTTGAACCCAAGTCAAAATGGGTCAACCCCTCTAAGTTGAAACTTTTCATAGGACTATCAAAGTTTGTATGTGATATTTTCATGGTCTTAAATGGTCATAAATAGTCTTCATATGGCCACATTAGTTATTTATTAGCTTGGTCAAAGGTTTAGTCTCATATGACTTGTCTAGTCCTAGGTGTCATGTATGAGGTCTTGATGTTGTCAAACATGGAAAAAGGATTTATATAGTTTAGAGTCATTATAAAAGGTTAATAATGATTATTGAAGGTCATGTCATAATGTATTAACCTTTTATTATGTTAAATTGTTATTTTGGCCACCTTTTGGCCTATTTAGAGATGTTGTACATACCATTACAAGAGGTAAACATTTCAAGAAGATTGTTAGCATAAATTATGTCATAAAATGTTTAGGTATGGTCAGATACTGACAAACCCTACATTTCAATGCCTAAAATAGGCAAAATGACACTTTACAAGAACTTTTGGGCACTTATACGACATTGAAAGATCACATGTTAGTTTAAAATGGTTTTAGAGTGTCCCTTGAGATCCATCATATCATTTTTAGGATTTGGACCAAGTTTTAGGTCATACAAATTATTCAAACTTTATCTTTGTTTCATCTCTACCTTTACAAGCTCAAAAAGGAAAAATTCAAGTGGATGCTATGTCCAAAAGAGAGAGAGAGAGTTAGGACCTAAAAATTTGGCAATTTTTATGTGTCCTACTAAGATTTAAATTAGTATCATTGGTTTTTATATTCATGGCCCCTCATTTATTAACAATCACTGAGAGTGATAATAGGTCATTATGACTTATCCATCTAAGCAAGGTTTATTTTTGAATTTGTTTTTGCACTTCAAAATTAAATGGAGAATAATGGTTTTGAAGGATGTTTTTATATTTAAATGATATACTTTACATGTTTCTTTCATCAATAAACTCATCTCCATGAAGTGTCTTCAATAAGAGGAAGAGTGTCTCAATGAACAAGGTATTTTAGTCACTCCTACTATAAGTTTTGGTTATCTGAGATGTTGGTCACATTTATAAGTTTTAAAAACTCCATTGATCATGAAAATTATCAAAAATATCCCATAATTCATGTGTCCTCTCTTGAGAAACACTTCCTTGCAAATAGTCCTTTAAGAAACATCTTGTTTGCACCCCTTGAAATCATGGTCTATGTTCATGAACATACCTATGAGTGAGCATTAATAAATTTAGGTTTATGTTCAAGAGGAAAAAATAATAATATAGGCACCACAAAATCATCGAAATTAACTTAACCACAATATGCTCCTCACTATAATCACCAAAAGCGTGGTGAAGAGACCAAACCTCTATACATAGTCAATAATACCATACATAGGCTTGTACAGATTACAAAGATAGGTGGATGATGATATGATGAATTTTTAGATGGAATATAAGTTATTAATAGGTTTTGGATAAGATTAAATTTTTTTATATAACAAAGAGTGTCCAAGGTTCAATAATTGGCTCTCTAAACAACTTATGCAAGTAAAAAAGACATGCAGGCCCTAAGCCTACAAGTCCTCATTGTGGATTGAAAGATGATTTCTCTCTAATCAAGAACAAGCCAAAATAGGTAATATGACTACAATGTAAATAGAGGAAAGTCACAAAACATTTAATAACACTTTGTATGCATCTATAACTAGCTGCCAATAACCTCCAAGCAAGCTTCATACCAATTTCTATCAAATATGACAATTTGTCCTAAAAACACTAAAACACATTAAATGATTTGAATATGTCATATATAAGTTACAATTTTGGCCAATATATCCCTAAGTGAGTAAATTAATTTTATGAGATAGTTAACTTTGATCAGATCATTTTGAGTCAAAATGATGATTTCACACTTGGGTACTCTGGATTGCTCTTTTCTACCAAATTTCTTGCATGAGACACGTGCCCTTGTTATTTTGTGTCAACAACATCCTAAATGGGACAATGGTTCCAACACATCTAACATCACATCTTAATTCTAATCCAATCAATTTTTGATCCAATAATATGACATTTTGATAGTTTGATTAATTTTTGCACCAATTTCCAATATTTACACCAAAATTGATAAATCATGTTTAAGGCTAATTTATTTAAATCATGAGCCTAAGTTAATTTTTCATGGAACTTGTTGAATATTTCATTAATGTAAATTGACATTAAATATCTACATCATTATGTGACATTATTTTTTTGGAAGGCATCCCTAGGCCATAAATGTAACAATTATCGGATTAAACCCTTCCATGCCTCTTTAATGCCTATCTATCCCAATTATTTATGAGAGAATTTATTGATTTTGGCCTCCAAAATTGAATGGATTCTTAGCCACACATCTTCAAATTCAGATGGATGGTTCAAGCTCATTCTGATCAATTGCAAAAATCTATAAATACAAGGCCTCATGCTCATAATTTTAAGCTATCTTGGTGTAAAATTCTCATGCTCAAATGATTTTAAAAAGCTCTTTCAAGCCAAAGTTATCATGCACAAATGAGTCTAAAATCTTAGATAGTGTAAATTTATAATGCTTAAATGAGTTCAAATTCCATTTGTTATAGTGTTATCATGCCCAATTGTTGAGCCAAAATCATCACAAGCCAAGGGTACCAAGGAGAGGAGTCAAATAACTCCATTGATGAAGACTCTTTGATGCAAAAGCTGAGTAAGCCACTCTACGAACCATTTGAAAGATCCAAGGAAGGTGAAGGAAGGTTTATTTCATGTTTTAGTTGTTTCTTTCATATGTATGTTTATTACTAAGATCCCCTTAGTGTCTAGGCCTAGATATGTCATGCTTGTTAGTGTGTTATTTTCATTTTGAACTAACACTTGATCTAACCCCCTCTCTTGAGTCAAATTCCTAGATCACATAATAGCACATCCAGTGAGACCTAACACATCCCACATACCAAGGAGATCCATAAGCAAGTCAAAAATTCAAGAATGGATTTTTAAATTATTTTTAAAAAAAAATTCTAACCTAGTTTTGGTCATATTCTGAATTGTGGTATTTCACGGGTTTACATAGAGATCATCAACAGTTTTCTATAAACATTATCAGTCATGAACTAAACTTTGGCAATCATATATAACCATCAGTGGTCATATATAACCATCAATGGCCATTGTGTGCATCCTAGAACCATCAGTGGTCATTTTCCAAGGTAGCAAGCTAATAAATCATTTTTTAGAGCTTGGTTTAGGGTCATACGGACTTTGTTTTTGATTATATTTTTTAAACTAGGTGTTTTCTCCTAAATTTTTAGAATATGCTATTAGTTTACTTTCAAGTTTCATAGTGTTTTAAAAATATTAAATAGGATTTTAAACTTTTCAAATGTTTTTATTCATCATTACTTGGTCTCATTGAATTATGTTTTCTTTGTCTAATCCTGGCCTTGTAAGTTTTATTGAGATTTTTCCTAACCAAGTCTAATATAACATGTTTTATTTCTTGAGGTTTTGCCTTAGGTTCAATAGGTGATCCAAACCCAAGATAATATTTTTAAAAATTTCTTGTCTCATTTCAAAAATAGCTTCTAAGCTAAATAATATGCTGACCATTTCCTTATAGGGCCTACTTGAAAAATTCTAAATAATGATTAATTATATCTTTTTAAACCTCTTTTAGGTTGCTTAAAAAGAATTAAGAATCTTTCATTTGGTTCTTAAAAAAACGTTTAGGGTCTTTATTTGAATAGTTTTTTAATTATTCTATCAAAGTTTTGTAACTTAAGGCCAAGGGGCCAAAGAAAACCACCAAATATTTCATTTTAGTGCTCTAAAATTGAACTCACTTCTAAGTTTTTATTTTATGCAAGTTAATCATTGTTTGCTTAGTTATATTTTTTTGAGCAAAAATGAAGTTGTGTGTGTATGCTCACCCCCCATCCCCTATAGAGAACTTTTAGGATCAAAAGCACCATATTCATTGCAAATTGCCTTAGTCCAAAGGTGTAAAATAGTTGTTTTGAAGGCTTTCCCTAGGACCCACATATCTTGGGTTATCTAGAAACAACCATAAATCTCTTTTAATTAATTTTTATTTTATGCATCTTAGATTTTGCTGGGGACTTCATTACCTCCTATAATTTCTATAGGGAATCCTTGACCTGAGATTTCACCTTCCAACATTATATTCAACCCCTATCTATGGGGGCGTATATAAACTGCGATCCCCTTACTCAGATAATGGTTTGAGCAGTTAAACCATATCCATTAGTAAAGACTAATTTTGGGATTATGTTGGACAACACACTACATTGAGAAAATGATAGATGTAGTAGTTGTAAAAAGGGAAAGACCTTTTTACAACAAACCATATGATGCAAAACCAAGTGAAGTGCACTTATTTTATACGATGGCATGAAATTCATATGCATTTGATCCATCTAGACAATTAAAAACCAATTAGTTTTAATTAACCCACATTATTACATCCTTGATAAGATTTAGGACCTTATGCTTAGTTTCATTTGGTCACTTATCTTTTTATTTCTTGGTTTTTTGAGACTAAAACTTCTATGTTTGTTTAAATCATGTCAAAAACTAATTTGTTTATACAACACTCTTTTATCTAAAGAGGCATTATGCTAGCCATTTTACACCACACTTGTGCCTTGAATTTTTTTTCTAAAATTTTTTGTGTGTGTGTCACTTAAATGAAATAGGTACCATTATGATGCCCAAATCATTATCAAGTTTATGCCTTTTGATTCTTTGAAACAAAAAATTGATCACATATTTAGAGCATGCTAACGTCATTATGCTGCTTAATTTATTTCAAGACTTTCTTGTCATATACCAATATCATTGTTTCAAACCATGTCATGTATGCCATTTGGATACTTATTTTGTGTCGTTATACCATCCAATCTTGTCTATCTTATTGAATCAAATCCTAGTCTTCAAACATTGAGTTTTTAATTAACCTTATCAAAGTTTGAATTCAAACATTGATTGATTTCTATTTAGGCCTCACTTCGTAGGGGTTGATAAATAGATATTTATATTTTATGTTACATAACTTTGATTAATTGATTACCCAAAATTTAAAACTATTGTTTGTTTGTTTAGAGCCTATCCTTATCATTATTTTTTATTTTATTTGGGATAACACAACCTTTATCCAAGAGCCTTTTGCCTTATGGATTATGCCAATTGATCATGTCTATGTTTGATTCCATGTACTAGGACTATGTCAAAGTTGTTCTAAACTTGTTAGATTAAATCAAATCATCATCATACTTTTTTTAAGTCTATGTTTTAATGTCATTTGGCCAGAAGTCCTAGTACAACTTGTTTGAGCCTAGATTTTGACTTCATGTTTGGATAAAGACCTAACAACTCTTTTCCCTTTCCTAGTTTAGACCTTATTTTTAACACTTTTACATAGACCTTTGACATGTTGGTTTTTATTTAAACACTTGAAATTTTGTGTGTATGAAATTTGATGTTAGACTATTTTATGCCAAGACTTAATACAAACTATTTTGGAGATACAACTCTATGATCAAATCATTGTTTGGAGATATAGTTCTACCCTTTTGACCAAGTTAGACAAAGTTAGACCCATTTGTCCTTTAAACATAGTTTTTAAATTTTTTCATAACTCTAATCCATTTTGTTTTCATATCTTTCATCATTGATGTAGATATGTATAGTTACGCTTATCGTGGAATCACGCACAATCTAAATTATGATATAATGTTTATATAAAATGTCTTTGATTTTTATGGATTTATTCAAGAACCATTTGATGATAACATGGTTTTTGAGATGGAATTTTATCAAAATTTCAAAAATCAAATAAGAGACCAAAGTCAAGACCTCAACTAGGATGATATGGTTAGTGAGGAGGAGTTGGGTGCAACCTCTACAATGAAAATGTTTTTTGGGAGATGGATCCATACCTTCCTTACAATAATCAATATAGGGAATAAAGGTAAGAACCAAATTAAAATCCAACTCAAGACCCTAACTTGGATGACATGGTTTATGAGGAAGACTTGGATGCTTTGGCTTATGTGAGCAATCAGGCCCAAAGATGTCTTACCATTTTCATTCCAAAATCATGTCATTTGGCTTGTGAAATCAATAAAGATCCATGATGCCCTACCATTTATATTATAGTATCTCATCCTTTGGCTTGTGTGATCAATCAATAGATACAACACCCACCCATTATCTAATTTTGATCATTCCCCACTTTAGAAAATCCCAACCAATTTAATATCAATGTAAACCAATCCAGTCCCAATTTCAACCAATCTAATCCCTAACTCAACAAGTCCAATTTTGACCTCAACTGAGCCAATCATTACCCAAACCAAGCCAATCAATGATAATCCAATCAAACTAATCATTTAAAGACCAATTTGTGTTCAAAACTAGTATTTTCCAACTCATTATAAACTAAGGCCAAGAAAACCAACCAACAATGATGTTTTTATTGAACCAAACATTTGTGATAAGTCAACCTACGATGAATCACCTTTCAATCCTATACATATCATTGTAGAGTCTCACTCTAATAAGCTAGTCTTTGCTGAGTCACTTCTTAATAATTATATCTGCCTTTGAACAAATCATTACCTTAATTAGATGCTTATTTTTTAAGAACCTCCCATTGAAAAGCCAGTCTATAATGAGTTATCTCTTGACATTTTTCCTACCATTAAGTAGTCTCACTTTGACAAATTAATCTCTATGGAACCCACCGTACCATCAAAGGTCATTATTTATCTAATACAAAACATTCAATAAGACATCATTGTAATAAAGTACCCATCAGATGAAGAATTAGAGTTAGAGTCAAGTTTTATTTTTAAATCAACATTAGATTTAGAATCACAAGAAGAATCGACATTATTATTACCATTGGATTTACTTGAGTCAAAATCAGATTTAAAATTATAATACATTCATAACTATTATAATATTAGTTATGCATGACTTGTAGACCAATTTGAATATATTTTTGATCCTTCCATAGTTTTTTAGGATGATTAGTTTATCATCAACACAAGTTCTCCTAGTATATTATATGAGTATTATGATTTTGACTCCCCTTCCATTACTATTCCACATACCATTACCACCAACCAACCTAGCCATATCATTAACATTCCATCTGCCATAAGTGTTGATTAGAACTGACAAAATTATACCTTGCTGAATTACATCCATGGTGACATATTAGTTGAATAACACTAGTGATGCTATTAGAACTAGCTACAAGATCTAATGAATCTAATAGAAAGCATAAATAAGAGATAAAATGGTAATAGTAATAAATAATAACTGTATATCTAAGATAATAATAGAAATGATTAAATAACTCAAATATAATGAATTACTCTAATAATTCAATATTAATCTGATATGAAATATATAAATAGCAATTACTTATATAGATCAAAGCATGCATGATAAAGATCAAGGAACTCACACAACATGTGTAGTTCAATTGATATCTGTCTACATTAATAGTGGAGTGTAACTCCACACTAACAAGATAGGTGTCCAACTTGTGTAAATGATCAATACAAGTTAACTATTGGTTAAACAATCTTCTCTTATCTTACCCTGAATAGTGGAGTGGAACTCCAATGTAACAAGATAAGTGTCTAAGTTAACTACTAGCTAAGAAAGCTTATCCTATCTGGTGCAAATTATTAATAGAAATAATAAACTAATTATAATAAGTAATTAGTACACCAAAATAATAAATAGTAAATACAATAAATCAAATAAATGTACCAACACCCCCCATAAGTAAAACTTAGTTAGGGATATGCAGATAAGAGTCCCAACAATGTGTATCCATATTAGGTACTCTATATAAATAGATGAGAAAAGGAGAAAACCTGAAGAAAAAAAAATCCTCAAAATGAAGGTCTAGGATACCTCTTAAAGAAATGATGTCCCCTAAAGAATTGATGTCATGCACCCCCAAAAGAGATCACAAGTGAAGATAATTACTCTTAGTGAAGGGTTTGGTGAAAATATCTATAATATACTCCTCCATAGGATAATATTGAATATCAATGATCTCCACCTAAATTAGCTCCCTAATAAAGTTCATATGGAACTCTATGTGTTTGGTTCTCTAATGATGAACTGGATTCTTTGAGATTTGGATGGTGCTCTGGTTATCATATTAGATTATTGATGGCTTTCAAAATGGAACACCAAGCGCAATGAGAATATTTTGAAGCCAAATAGCCTTAGTAATGGCATTAACAATGCCATGATATTGAGCCTCTATAGATGAAAGAGCAATAGCATTTTTTTCTTACTCTACCAATAAATGGGGCCAAATCTAAAGTGAAAGTTATAACTAGAAGTGGACTTATGATCATGATAATCACTAGCCCAATCAAAATCTATGTATCCCACTAAGTCTAAACTTGTACCTACTATATAGTGAATCCTATATCTAATAGTGCCCTGAATGTATCTCAAAATGTGCTTGGTGTCTCTCTAATGAAGCTCATGTGGTGTTTGTATAAAGCATGAAACCATGCCAACTACATATGGAATATTGGGTCATGTATGAGTTAGATAGATTACGATACCTACAAGCTTGTGATACAATATGGCGTCAACCAAGGGAGTGGAATAATGAACCTCAAGTCTAACTCCAGATAATAAAGGAGTTAGTGTAGGCCTATAATCCACCATGTGAAACTAAGCTAATATTCCATGGCATGCTTGGGATATGAAAGTGTAATCCTAGAAGAAGATTGTGTTATCTGAATCCCAAGAAAATAATGCAATAATCCCATGCTTGTCATAGAAAACCTATCATGAAGTGCATTCTTAACACTGATGATGATGGGTGTTGTACTCCTTGTAATAATGAGATCATCAACATAGAGAATGAAGTAAAATAGTGAATCCTTCGATCATAGAATGTAGACATTTAGATTTGAGTGACATCTCAAGAACCCAACTAAGAGAATAAATATGTCCATCTTAGAATACCAAGCCCTAAGGGCTTATTTTATACCATAGAGAGACTTATTCAAGAAGCATTCCAGTGAAGAATCTTGAATAAACCCTTATGGCTACTCTATATAAATCTCCTCATAAAGATCCCGATGAAGAAATGCACTCTTCACATCCATCTGATGTATAACCAAACCATGAGTTAAACCAATATATAATATCAAGTGAATAGAATTCATCTTAGTAATAGGCACAAATGTTTTTGTATAGTCAATGCCTTTTACTTGGGAAAAACCTTTGGCCACTAAGCATGATTTATACTTATCAATATTTCCATCTGCTATAAACTTAGTCCGATATATCCACCTACATCATACTAATTATCTTCCCTTAGGAATAGGAATAAGACACCAAGTGTTGTTCCTAATAAATGAGTCATACTCTTCCTCCATCAGTGAATCCCACTCAACTATCCCTATGGCTTCTTGAAAAGACTATGTATTAGAAGCTGTGGAAATGTAAGAATGTGGAAGATCATGTTGTGACCATGTTTTCCTTCTATTTAATGGATCCCTAACAAGAGGATCTACATCCACAAAAGTCTATCTAGCCCAAAAAGGCATCAATGTGTGAGGATCTAGAGGAAGAGGAAGAGGAACATGTCCTTCTAAACCCTATTGGGGAGGTATTACCTCATCATCCCTATGAGTAGATGAAGTAGGAGTATCATCGTCAATGTTATCTGATTCTTCTAAGAAAAAAGAATGAGAAATGTTATAAGATAAGCTTGAAGGACTTTATTCAAAGTAAACACTTCTTTCTATAATAATCTCATGTGAATTTGGATTAATGAGCCAATATCCTTTAACGCCATTAGGATATCCCACAAATATGCAAGTTCGGCTTTGTTTTTCTAAAGCATGATGATTGTCTAAAGGTATGTGAGCCCATGTTGGAATGTTGATGACTCTGAAATTATGCACATCTAGCTTCCTATTACACCAAGCTTTAAGAGGTGTTATCCCATTCAAAACTTTGTGAGAAACTCTATTTTATATATATATATATATATATATATATATATATATATATAATTAATCACTTCTACCCAATACTCAGGTACTAATGATTTTGCATGAATCATATAACTTTCCATCTCTTTTAAGAATCTATTCTTCCTCTTTGCTGCACCATTCTGTTGAGCTATGTATGCAACTGAATGCTGAAGATCAATTCCTTAAAGAGCATAAAATTGTTCAAACTTATTCACATATTCACTCCCATTATCTATGCAAAGAATCTTGACATACTTCCCAAATTGTTTCTATGCTAGAGCTTTGAACTCTAGAAATCTATCAAATACTTCACTCTTGAGTTTCAAAAAATAAACCTAATTATATATAGAATAGTAATTAATAAATAATGGGTTTTACCAAAAGACGAAATAGGTAATGGACCCACTAAATCACTATGAACAAGTTTGAGGACTTGTGTAGCCCTCCAAGCCTTCCCTTTATCAAACTTATCCTCTAAATGTTTGCCTAAGGCATAACCATGACATACACCCACTAAAAATTGAAACTATGGGAGTCTTGTAACCATCTCATGCTAACTAAGCTATTGTAAATAGTGGCAGTTCAAATGATTAAACCTCTCATGTCATAACTTGCTCACTGAATCAGTGTGTGAGAGAAAATCTTTAGAGAAATAATAAGGCACAAAGTGGGAGAATGAATAAATTTGAGTATTATTGTCAACTTTTCCCACTACAACTAAGGATTTATCCTCTAAGTTTTTGATTGATATAGAATCAGGTGTGAACTCAACTTTCCTACCAGTATCAAAGTGAGTGATTTGGTAGGCAAAAAAAAGGATAGTTGATAACTCTGACACATAGAGGACATCCTCAAATACACCACTATCAAAATCAATTGTACCTTTTCTTATAACATTTACCTTAGAATCATCACCTATGAGAATATGAGGCAAGGAACTTGGTTCTAATCTAGAAAATTCTTCTTGATCATAACCCATATGGTGTGAATCACTTGAGTCAATGACCCATGACTTGGGAGAATTTGCCAGTGCAACTAGTGTTATAACATTCCCTTTCCATAAATTTAAAGGAGTGAAAGAATCCTTTGAAGAGGATTGATTGATGTTATTATTTTTGAGTAGACCCTTAAGTTCATCAATCTCTTTCTTCCAATAATCTTGTTCACCATGAAACCCCTTTTTTCAATAAGGGAAAGGAGTGGCAGTCCTTTTTTGTGAATCCCCTTTCTTATTAGTGGATTTATAATCTCCTTGTGAGGAATATTATTGCCCTTTATTCTTATCTTTCTATGATTTATTCTGATTATTCTACTTTTTTTACTTGAACCTATATTTGATCTTGATGTTGAAAATTACTTATGCTAAGTTTGACTTGAAACTAGAGCTAGAGATTTTGATGACTTGATTAGACCCATAGCTATTAACTTTTCTTCTTCAACGATTAGAATCTTAGAGAATACCTCAAAGGTGGGCATTTGATAAGATGTGCCTAATGTGAGTTGATGAGTCTAAAAGCTAGAGACAAAGGATGAATATCTAGGACCTAATTTTTGTAAGGCACTGACAATCAATTAAATATTCTTTTTATCAATTTGACATTCAAAAAGTTGTGCTTTAAGAGCTATGACTTTAGTGATGTAGTCTTGTATTATAGCATAATTTTTAAGATCTAAACTAATGAGCTCATTGTCAATTTGGTAACCACAAACCTCATATATTTTTCTCAATAATGATGCTAATTTATCCTAAGCCTCTTTTCAAGTTGTAAATTTGTCAAGATGGAAATTCAAATCTAAAGACATGTAAGACCGAATGCATCCAATTACTTTATTAGTTTCAAAGAGAAAGTGTTATAACTCTTTTGCATTAGTAGGTAGAGTAAGAAGAGTTGTTATATAAGGCATATATCCTAGCATCATTAATGCATTCCAAGCATCTTATTTCTATGTACTATAGTTATATGCTATTAATAGTGGGAACTTAGGATTCCCCATGATGCAATTAGAAATAAACTGTTATAAAGTAGAAATCAAAGTATAAAACATACCACAAAACCCCCTTGAATTACCTAGTTTTATCCCACCTAGCAATTATTTTTGGCACTTGATAATTGAGTGAAATTACAAGGTTGGATTATAATTTTTCTAGTTTACAAAAAGCTCATTTAGGCCCTTTAGTCTAAAAATATAAAAAATATGCACTTTATTAAAAAAATTTCTACACTAATGTGTTGTGCTCAAAAAAATATTAATTTTCAAAAAAATTAGGACCTCAATTCGAGGTTGTATGTGAAAATTATGATCCTTTGAAGTTTCAAAAATGAGGATGGGCAAGAGCTGCTAGATAAAAATCTGAATTCAAGAAAAATCTAGAAAAAATTGAAAGTATAATAATGAAGAGCACAAAATTTTAAGCTATTTCAAAAAAAATCGCTTAAAAATACCTCCTAGTGTTCAAATGGTGGGAATTTAAAGTTTCCCTTTCAAATCTACCTACTGATCCATGAGGCCTACCAAAAAATAAATAAATAAAAATTTGGTCTTCACAGTCCATACAGCCATACTTGGAAGCAAAAAAAATATTTGTCTTCCTGGGTGACTATGTCGAAATTGGACAAAGTTTATATGGATTTTTAAGTTTTGACATCTTCTGAATGCAACCATGAGGTCCATTTTGCTAAAAAATGCTTCAATTTTTAGGTACCCCGCCAGATTTGGGTGTGGTGCTTTTAGATCAAACCCTTACCAATTTCACCTCTTGTGCCCAATTTGGATAAAATTGTAGATGATTTTGACTATCTCAAGCACTCTAAACTCAATGGTGAGTTCAAAAATTCTCCATAAATCTCCAATTTGTATCTTTATACAAAATTAAAAAATCAATCCTATATCTAGATATTTTTCTCTTGAATATTTAGTAATCTATAGATTCAAGATAGCTCTGGTACCATGTTATAATTAGCTACAAGATCTAATGAATCTGATAGAAAGCATAAACAAGAGATAAAATAGTAATAGTAATAAACAATAAATATATATCTGAGATAATAAAAAAATTAATAAATAATTCAAATATGATGAATTTCTCTAATAATTCAATATTAATCTGATATGGAATACATAAAAAGCCATTGCTTATATTGAGCAAGGCATGCATGATAAAGATCAGGGAACTCAAAAAACATGTGTAGTTTAACTGATATCTATCTACATGAATAGTGGAGTGCAACTCCACACTAACAAGATAGGTGTCTAACTTGTGTAAATGATCAACACAAGTTGACTATTAATTAAATAGTCTTATCTTACCCTGAATAGTGGAGTAGAACTCCACTGTAACAAGATAAGTTTCTAAGTTAACTACTAGCTAAGCAAGCTTATCCTACCTAGTGCAAATTATTAATAAACATAATAAACTAATTATAATAAGTAATTAGTGCACCAAAATAATAAATAAAATTAAATGTAATAAATAAAATAAATGCACCAATAGAGACCAAGACAAAATTCATATATAAAAAGAATACTCTCCTAGTGAAACCTTTTCAAAGGAACTATGGGACAATCAAAGTTCAAACTCAGCATCTTCTAGTGAAACCTTATTAGAGGTGCTAGAAGATAATCAAAGTCAACAGTCAATTTTCATTAGTGAAACCTTCTTGGAGGCACTATAGGATAATAAAGATATCTTCATTAGTAGAAACCTCATCGAGGCACCAATAGTTAAGCATAAAAATTATTCACTACTTAATGAAGACATTATCAAAGATCAAATAAAAATATCTTCTTATCTATAGCCTAATCATATGGTAGCTACTCTCATTCCTAAGCTACAAAAATATTTGGTGGTCCTATCGAGAGAATATTCAAAAGTATTTAGCGCTGCCACATCCAAAGTTATGTTGAATCTAGAATCAACAACATCATGTGTTCCTAAAAATCCTAATCTTCATTTATTTCCCAACCATCACACATTCTATTATCATCCACCATTACATCACCAAATCAAACCTATCATCCAACATCTATCCATTTTACCATCCTTGGTTGCACTTTACTTTATAGAGGCTAAAAAGATATCTTGTCTCTATGCTTAAAGAAAAAAATTAATGACTAATGAAGATCACAAAAACATCATTGGTATTTTAATCTATAATAATTTCTTGACAGAGTAGACATCCAAATGAGGTGTGGGATAGAAATTAACATGATTGAGTATTTTATTTGTATCTTTTATTAATCAATATTTGCATCTCCCTATCAAAAATAACAATAAAATCTAAAACCACACCTAGGCTAGAAACATGTACCATGCCATTTTCATTTTCCATTTAAAATTTCCATATCCATTTGCCATTGTTGCATATCTTGCCATTCACCCCATCACTTGGGGAAAACCTTCTTACCATTTTATCCAATCTATCAAAACCCATCATTATCCTAAGAAAGACCATATCATCTTATCATACCATTCCTATCTAGACCCAAATCCTATTTTTAGTTATCCTGCCCAATCCTATTTTGATCTTAGTTACTTTGGTTCTTCTCTCACTTTTCATGAGGGGATTCTAATCAAGTTTCAATAATAAATCAAATACATGTTTAAAATGATAGTCTATGAAAGTAGTGTGATCGATGATATGGAAAGATATATTTCATTTTCTATCCTGTATCAAGTTTGTTTATGTGATCCTAATTATATCACCCGCGAGGGCAAATCAATGTCTCACTAGTCTTGCTACTAATTATAACCACCTATGGGAAAATTAGTATCATTGATCTAATTTATTGTATACTAGTTATAACCACCTATTGGAAAACTAAGGGCAACATTTTTTTAACATGCTTTGCTACATCACCTTGTCATTGTTGTTTTCATTTGACTAGCCATTTTCTAGATTTGAGAACTTGTTGGGACCTAGTTGGTTTTTCCTTTCCTTTTGTGTGGATGGAATTACTGTGACTTGAAGTCATCTTGGAACTATGTGGCCATTCTCAATTCATGTTGAGGTCACCTTAGTCCCCCTTTTCATGCACTCTCACTATTTTATGATAAACTTAAGCCAACACTCTCATCATTTTGTGAGTAGGTATCTTATCATTCTCTAATGAGTTGAGATACCCCAAAATGTCAAAAACATTCATATATTTCAAAATACCAAAAACCTTTGTCATATCTAAATCATAGTCATTTATCCTTGATTCACTTTATTGAGGTATGGTCATTATTAGGATGCTTTCTTTTGCTTTTATTTTCAGGGTTTCTATTTGTGTGTTTTTTGTTTGTTTGTTTGCTTGCTTGTTTGCTTGCCTATTTCTTTGCTTTTAGCACTATTGCCTTGACTTAGTCTATATGTGCTCATTGGGTAATTCATTGAACACATTATTCTTGAGTCCATCTATATTCATACATTAACATTTTCATCATAGTTTTTGTCATTGGTGCATTATTTTAAATTATTTATTAGATCTTGGGAGTCAGTCCTTATGCACATTTCAGCCAAGTTTTCATGGTGTTCTATCATGAATCCTACCATCATGTGCTACAACAAAACTTATCTTTAGTAGTATTACAATTAATGGAGCCATAAAATTTTCTCCTTGGTACCTTGGTAAAATCCTTCCACCCATCTTGATCAAATCAACCCAATTGACCATTCTAGTTGTATAATTGTTAATTAGGAAGTGCATATCCACATTAATAGGTAAAATCAAATCATTTCTATAGATAAATATTCTTATATTCATCTCTTTCATCATTTTTCATCCTCATATGCTTGGTTGTTTATGGATTCTTTAGTCATTAGATCATCACATCTACATTTTATCCCACTGATATTTAATATGTATTCCAAGTTATATCCTTGAGTTATGCTTGTCAATCATCCCTAACTAGGGAAAAACCATATCAAACATCATATTTATCCAATCCAAGTCATCTTAAGTATTATAACCGCTTATGGGAAAATCATTATTTCAAGTTTTATTCCTGATTATAACCACCTTTGGGCAATCAATATCAATTTTAAAATTAATACATGTAAACATTTTCTCATTTGGATTAATATCAACCATGGGTTAATTCCACCTTTATTCTTGCTTATTTTTTAGGGACCACCCATCTACATATGTGGTGGCCACTCCCTCAAAGGGGTATCATCATAGGATTTTCAAAAAGTATTTGAAGATTTTTCTTTAATTATCATCTTCTTTTTCGCATATAAGCCTTTACTCATTACTTGAGAAGACATTATTATGATACAATTTTCAATGCCTTCCCAAATAGGAGAAAACTATAGATACTTAAAATTGTCTTCCAATAAACTCTAATCAAGCTTCAGACCAATTTATATCAAATATCACAATTTGGCCTAAAAACACTAAAATGCATTAAATGATTTGAATTTGTTATATATAATTGTCAATTTTAACCAATGCATCCCTAAATGGGGAAATGTATTTTATGAGACAACTAACTTTGATTAGATCATTTTGAGTCAAAATGATGATATAACACTTGGGTGCTCTAGATTGTTCTTTTCTACCAAATTATTACATAAGACATGTGCCTTTGTTATTTTTTGTTGACAACATCCTAAATGGAATAATAGTTCTAATGCATCTAACATCATATCTTAATTCCAATACAGTCAAAATTTGAGCCAATAATATGACATTTTAACAAGTTTGATTAATTTGTGAACCAATTGCCAAGATTTGCACTAAAATTGATAAATCATCTTTAAGGATAATTAATTTGAATCAAGAGCCTAAATTAATTTTCCATGGAATTTGTTTAATATTTCATTAATGTAAATTGATATTGAATATTTGTATCATCATTTTTTGGGAAGGCATCCCTAGGCCATAAATATAAAAAATATCTGATTAAGCCCTCCCATGCCTCTTTAATGCCTGCCTATCCCAAATATTTATGAGGTCATTTATTGATTCTAGCCTCCAAAATTGAATGGATTCTTAGCCACATATATTCATCTTGATATGGATAGTTTAGGTTCATTCTGATCAATTGTAAAAATCTATAAATAGAAGGCCTCACACTCTTAATTTTAAACTATCTTGGTGTAAAGTTATCATGCTCAAATGATTCCAAAAATCTCTTTCAAGACAAATGTTTCATGCATAAATGAGTAAAAAATATTGGATAGTGTAAATTTATAATTATTAAATGAATTCAAAATCCATTTAGTATAGTGTTATCATGCCCAATTATTGAGACAAAGCCATCAACAAGCCAAGGGTGCCAAGGAGAGAAGAAGCCAAAAAACTCCATTAATAAAGAATCTTTGATGCACAATCCAAGTAAGACACTTTATGAACCATTTGAAAGCTCCAAGGAAGGTCAAGGAAGGTTTTTTCATGTTTTAGTTATTGCTTTCATATGTATGTTTATTACTAAGCTCCCCCTAGTGTCTAGGCCTAGAGATGTCATTATTGTTAGTGTGTCATTTTAATTTTGATTTAATTTTGAACTAAAACTTGATCTAACCCCCTCTCTTGAGTCAAATTCTTGTATCACACACCTATCCATGCACAAGGTAGGGGCTAGATAAGAAGATAGAGTTCATAAGCTAGTATGACTACACAGGTCTATGTATAAAATAGACAAAGTTAGAAGTTGTGAAATGCCATAAAAGATAATGAAATCTAAAAGTATAAAATTAATAAACTCCTTTAAAATTTTAAATTTCTAAAATCACCATCATAAAGTGAGAAGATTAATTTTCAATCCTAATGCTCAAATTGCCCTAAAGGTCACCTACAACCACTTTGAGAAGGTAGCCTTAAACTTAATAGGTTGTAAAGAAATAAGTGAATTGATAGTTCATTTTGAAATGGTTGTAGATTCTCATCCATGAAAGAATTTATTCAGATTATAAATGACTTAGGTTGGAGACCTAAAACACAAAAAATGTACTTAGACCTCTCTAATAGACACCTACAACTTACAAGATGAACATGATAGTCTTAACCCTGAAGAAAGAGAAGAATATGCATAATAAAAATTGAGGTCTATCTTAAGTGAACAAAATTTTTGAATACAATGACATATAGGGAGAAAATTTAAAAGAATAAGACTAGACAGATCCATCATAGTCTTTCACACATAGTCATATAGATACAAGCTTGCTTACTTCAAGAGAGGTATTTTCTTACTTAGAAAGGGGTAAAGGTCTATGTGGGATATAATAAGAAGGTACACCATTTTATAAGGGTCTCATGGTGGTATCATAGCTTCATAAAAATTTCAAACTCACATGAAGTAAGGAAAACATTCAAAACCCTGCCTACTTAGCCAAGACAAGATATAAGCCTACCTACTTTTGAGAAGTATTTATTTGTTTGATAAGTTTAAAGAGTTATAAGAACACTGAGAGAAATTAAGATGTTTTAATGTTATTTTATGGTGATAATATAATTCCATCAGATCCTTCATAATTAATAAATAAGTGAACCTAATGATGATTAACTCTAGTCTAGGCCAAACTAGCCCAACTAGATACACATACCTATAAAGGTAATCATACAGAGGTGTTATGATGGAGTTGAATTAAGAAGTTTAGGGACCCTAAATAATTGGTATGGACACTAAACAAAAAATCATATGAAACCTTTAAATTTCTAATATTGAAGAAAAGAGGTAAATATAGTTAATAGGGTTTCTTGAATTGTCGTAATTAGGAAATATAGGCATGGACTAAAGAGAGTGTAAGAGACATAATAGAGATTAAAATGGTTGGATATCCATTGAAATTAGTAAATTTGGTTTTAATTTATATTAATAAGGTGTTCAAAGCCATGACAAACTTCAAAATGCCACACATAGACCTCGTTTATCTCTCAACCCTCACAAATGTAGCCTACCAACCCAAGAACTTATCTTTCCTGACTCAGTACAGTGTAGATATGTTTCATGGTACTTTATGATCCTAGGGAGAGTTATATAGCCTATTTTAATTTTAATTTATGGAATTTTTTAGTTTATTGATTCCCCAAGCTTTATGAATCATCATTAAGAGTGCAAGGCACTCACAGGTTGCCAAAGAGACCAATTCTAGCCCAATGAGAGAGAAGATGGTTTTAATGCCCTAAAATTTATTTTATTAAATTAAAAATAACCTAAATAATGTTCAAAACTCTCTTTATCATCACCTCATGATTTTGGTTTGTACTTGCAGGTATAAAACTATATAGAATATGCTAAAAAGACTATTTTAAGCCACTTGAGAGGTTTATACAAGGTGTCAAGATCCAAAATTTGACATGGATGATATTAAAGATGTAATATAATTAAATAAAATGTTTATTTTAGGTTTCACACGTGTATTAATCTTATGGATCCAAAATTTAGTCTCTAGGTAGGGAGGCCTAATTAAGACTTAATTAAGAGAGAGAAACAAATGAAAAAGAGAACTCCACTCACTCTCAAGACCTAAAACTTGGCATGGATATGTAAAGACATAATAGGTACTAAAATATGCTTTTATTTTCTCATTATAATTTTTAAAAATCTCTACACAAAGAAGTTTGCATGATTTCAGGGTTATAAAGAATTAGGCCAAAATGGATCTTTTGGTGAAAAATAAATCCTTTAGGGTAGTTTGAGACCTCTAAATGAGTTTTTTAAGGTATTTTATGATGTTAATAAGAGATAAATTTATATATAATGAGATATAGAAGATGAATCCAAATTTTGACACTTGTAATCAAGATTGGCCTAGCGAGGTGAAAAGATTTCTAGACACCTAGTAAGAGAATGAAGTGATGTGTCAAAAGAACCTAAAGAGATAAGTTGAGAGGTGTCAAGATCATATAAAAGGTGTAAATAAACATTATATGACCATAAATAAGGCCAATTTTCATTTAATAATATAAAATAGGGTAGTTTTGGAGAGTTAGTCAAGGTGTTAAGCAAAGTTTGAAATTCTATGCCATTTAGAGCAAGGGAACATATTCAGAGGAGCTACACATGGAATTTAGGACCTTATAAAATAGTTTCATATCCCCTCTCTTTATTTTTACTCATGAGACACTTTTCTCTTTTTCTCACTCCTATGCCCTTTTCTCCTTCTCTCACTTTCTCTATATATTGAGACTTATTTGGCTATTTTTGTATCCTTCACCTAGGTATGGTGAATACCCAAAAATTTGTAGCCTTTGATCAATGAATAAAGAATTGGCTTTACTTTCTCCATGGATTTATTTTAATATGTATGCTTGATTAGTTTATCTTGTTAATTGATAGGCTTGCTTTCTTAGCATGCTTGTCCTTGTTTAGCATTCATGTTTAGTTTGAAATCCTTATTACAAGTCTCTTAAAGTGTTCAAATGGAGTATGTAGGGGTTTATTGAGTTATATTTTCATTTTTTTCATGTTATGACCTCTTGACTAGTCCTCATAACTCAAGCTTATTTCAAAAACATTCATGAGAAACAATGATGTAAAGAGGCAAATTTGGATTAGTGTCATGTGTAGGTTAGTCTCATGTTTGAAGTGAAATTATAGTTGGTTGGTAGTGATCAGTTCATATTCTGTGCATCACCTCTATTAGAGTAATTTTATATCCCTTTTCCTATCAAGTGTTAGAGTATTGTTTGAGCCTAATTTATTCATCAAGAGGAGCTAACCCTTTAACCTAGAGATACACCTCTCTAATAGGGTACCAACAACTTTGAGGTGTTTCCATGTTACATCAAATTTGGAAGGCTTGAACTACCTTTCAAAGGGTGAAAATTTTATTGATAATAAGAACCTATGTTGAATACCTTAAATATCCCATCAAACACATGATTCGATGTGTTGTCATGCTTCACGTATTTATCTAACTTCTCAAGTATAATGGATAGGGATATACCAATGCCCATATTAAGGCCTATTTCATGGTGATCAGAGAGTTTATACTTAAGGATGGAGTAGTATAAATTATTTCCCTAAACTTTAAAGGGATCACCCTAGATTAGTACTACCATATTCCTAATGTCTCTATACACTCATTCAAATGAATTAAAGCTCAAATTTTTAGATCCTTTGATATAATAAATTTACTTCACACTAGCATGTAAGAATTATTTCATATAAAAAAGAGCATAATGAGTGTATTTGTAACTTCATTATGAGGTGTTAGTATGTACTCTATTCATTTACACGTGACTCCAACATTTATTATAGATATTTGTGTGATCTCTTCCTGCATTCCTTAAATTAAAAGACTAGGAAGTACGTTCATATTGTTTTTCTTGCACAACATGCTCCATTTCTAGACTAAAAATGGTTACCCTCTTTTCTCTTTGGATTCTTTTCTTATACCTTTAGGAGTTCATTATGGTTGCTTATTTAAATAATTTTTCTTTGAAATGCCTATTATGCCAGATATGAAGATTGAAATATGAATGTGCTTGATTTTTTAAGCCAATCTTGGATAATAATAATTATGCATCATAAATACTTGGCAAAGAAACCACATCTATGTTGATTTAAGTTTAAATCCTAGATTTCCATAGATTTATTAATTCTTAGTAAATTTGTTTTCCTATGTTTTGAGCTGCATTTTATATCTTCCATTCAAACTATTTTGATTTAGGTTTGTGCAGATTATATAAATATTGTAGAGTTTTTTATTGTTCTTTTTCTTAAGCAATTTGATCCATCTTGATTACCATTTTGATCTAGATGACTAAGCATTCATATAGTTTCATTCTATTACTAGGTCATCTCATTAAAATAGACCAGATTATCTTTAGAATAGAGCAAAATGGCTATAGTTTTCATTTTATACTTACTCAATTTTATTGACTTTTTCCTTAACTATTTTTAATCATTTAGACCTTACTTTTTAAACCTAATTTATAATCATGCCTTTGCATGTTATTCCCATAGGTCATAATAAAGAGTGTAGACAACTTACTTAAAACTTTTATCTTAAACAAAATTTCTAATGACTCTCAAGAATTATTCAAGTCTTTTATCTTTCATGCAAATGTCATGAATTACATTAGAATTTATTCATGAGGGAAACTTCTACATAGGTTCTAAACAAAATTTCTAAAGGTAATACTTGTGAAGGCTTGGACAATACAAGGTGAAGTCATGAAGATGAGGCTTGTAAATACTAGGTTTTTTGGAATATTTTTTTGAAAGAGAGGCTTTTCAACTTTGCACTTAGTCATTTTAATTTAAATTATCTTAGTTGTTAATTTTTTAATCAATTCATTGATTGTGCCTTTTTGTATTCTTCCTACAGGTACCAAAATAAACCCCTAATGCCACATGTCATTCACTTGATGGTCCCAATAACTCCACCCCATCTAAAAAAGGCTTTCAATATTTAGCCTATTTCATAAAAGTTTCCCTTATCCATGTGGTAACTTTTTTATTCTTTAAAATACTTAGTCAATTTTATTCAAGTTTTATTAATGGGATAATGATGTTAGCACTGCTCTAGCCTACCAAGTCAATGGGATGAGTCCACAAGGCATAATCCCACTATTTCACTATATCAAAGATGTCTATATTAATATAATGCCTCCAAGCTAGTGGGTTAGTGAGATGATTTTGTATAGTGAAATCCTACTACTCTATAACCCTAGGGTGGTTTATGTAGGCCCAACTATGATGTTAAATCCCCAAGAAAGTGGGTAATAAAAATGACACCATATGGTGAAATCTCACTTCATCATAGCCTTAGGGCAATTTTTGTAAGCCTTGTACTTTGTTAGAGCCTAGGTGGGTGAGATTATGATGCATGAAAAAATATCACCTCATAATGGAAATAATAGTCAGCATCTACATAAAGCCCTAAGATAGGTAGAAAAATATCAAGGATAGGCCACCTGTTCATAGAATGATAAAAGGGAGCAACAAAGCTAAATCATGTGGGTATTGATAAGTTTCCAAGTGGAAAAATGTGACCCACAGATTAAAAACTAACCATGTAGTGAGGTAAAATTAGAGGGGAGGACAAGATTAACCCATATGGTAGTAACCCATTAGAGCTAAGGACACGATTGTGTAGCTAGTAAGGAACTAGCTTGAAATTGTTAGCCTGCCTGATTGTTGAAATTGTCAAGAGGTCAATAATAGGCATATAATATGATTTAGAATAAAATTGTAGTCTAAGTAAATTATGAAAAAGGTGGGAATAATGAGCATTACATGCACATTAGGAATAAATTTAGGTCATAAAATACAAACTCAGCCTTAAAGAGGCATGGCAATTGATTACATAGAATCATGGTAAGATGGTGGTCCTAATGAAATCCTAATTGCCTTTAGCTACCAAAAATTAATTGAGGCATGGTTCAACTATGCAAATCTTAGGCATGCCTTCAATCTATCATATATTTTGATCTATCTACTCAACCACATTCCCTTAATCAATAATGAATGTTTAGAACTTACCTTTTAGTGGGAGAATTCAAACTTTAACTTGAATTTGAATTTGCATTCAAAATATTCAAGTATGCATACATATAGAAGATCAAATCTACATTATAATAAAGGGTTGGTTCCTTTAGGATTGGGAATTTATGCCTAGGCTATTATTTTTAGGACTAAGATGATTATCCTTAGGTTATTCTTTTTAGGATTAGAGGAAACTATGCCTAGATGGATATTTTAATTTGAGAGATAATGTAGTGGACTAGTTATTTCCTTTCATGGATTTCCCTATTTTCATGGAATTAAGTCTATAACTTATTAAACATTTCATGAACCCTAAATAATAATTAATAGAAACATATTTATCTAAAATCTTTGTCATTTGATAAAATCGATGTACTCATCTATATGATGACCCTATTTTCCTCTTTGTCTTTGTTACTTTTTTCATAGACTCTTGTATTATCCTTAGTTGGAGTTGTGTTAGGTTTAGCTCAACTAAGGATTATTTACTCTAAGATTTTTCTACTCAATAGAACTAAGATGGATTACATTAGAAATCATTCTCTCTCTCTCTCTCTCTCTCTCTCTCTCTCTCTCTCTCTCTCTCTCTCTCTCTCTCTCTCTCTCTCTCTCTCTCTCTCTCTCTCTCTCTCTCTCTCTCTCTCTCTCTCTCTTTCTCTCTCTCTCTCTCTCTCTCTCTCTCTCTCTCTCTCTCTCATCAATTTGTTAATTTAGATTAGTTTTGTTTCTAAGTTGAAATCTTAATCTAATGCTTAATTTGATTGCATTATCTTTTATCTATTATTGTTTATGTATTGTTGAACTTATAATAAATATATTTTTTCATTTCAAATTAGTTATTTATTCATAGTTAAATCATTTTTTTAGTTCCTTAGTTATAATATATCTATTTTTAATACATAATTATCTATCTAAAATACACATCAAAGACCCTTAACATGGTATGGTCACAATGAGTCAACTAGGTTACACTGAATATCAAGAACTGGTAACCAATACCTTGGGTATATTTATTCACACATGTATCCTTTCAAGAGAAGAATGGAATAACAACCTCTACCTAAGTTGGCATGTTAAAAAACCTCATAATATATTGGCACTAGAAGGAGGGTCTAAATGGTGTAGTTAAAATTTTTTTTTGTGTTTTTGAGGAGTTTCCTAATTATTTTTGAGGTTCTCACACTGGATTTTTTTTAATCTAAGTCTTCCAATGGATTTATCTTGGCTATGAAGATGTATTTATCCTATGAACATTCTATGACCTTACCATGACTTACCTAAGAACCCCCCACAAGTTTTGTGTAAAGTATATCCATAGTGGGAGTTAAACTTCTAAAGAACACATTTAGGATTTTAGAGAAGCCCTTATCAAAAAGTAGATTCAACAGGAGTATGTGGCCTATCACCTATTCCATTTTCATTGGATCAAATTTATTATTCTTTGAAAATTAGTATATCATAAGGGTGCATCATAACATGGCCTATCTTTGAAATCTTATTCCATAATCATTTTAGTGTACCCATTGATCCTTCTATCTTATTCTACCAAATTTCCATAGTCTATAAAGGAATAATGAGCCAACGAGTGTATTCAATCATAGACTCCATAAATTATACACTAGGTAAAGGGATCCTTTCCTATAAATGGAGGATGCAATAATTGGGTTATATATCCCAACCTTGAATCCTCTAATTACCATGCTTATTAATATAAACCCCTTTACTATCACCTCATTATAGTCAGTCTACCAAGAGGCTGTTGATGTAGAGAAAAAACTAATTACTAAGGGTATTTCTACCCAAAATCCTTTAGGTATCATGATTAAAAGTCAACATATGGACTGATATGTACCTTAAAATGAAGCATTTCCTCAACCTTTAACCAACTAAACCTTATAATGATAAATGAGAGTCATACTTGTTTACTTAATGCATATAACTTAGTTAATTATGTGTAGAATTAGTAGGTTATTTCTTATAATTTTAATGATTCAATATGTTTATGTGTTGTTACTAAATCAAATACCATTTGTTTTAGGAGACAATCATGAGGCAATATGCAATATAATATGTGAAGATGCATACCCTAATGCACCATCTGGAGTCTATGAATATAGCTACACTATTGATGTAGATTTGATCATGCATGTTGAATATATCCCATCTTGCAAGTTTGATCCATTATTTGAAGGCTACACCATCAATGATGATGAATAAGTAGTAGTTGTAAGAGGCATCCTGATAGCTTAAAAAAAATTGATGAGAAACTATCCACACAAAATGAATAATAGACATCTATTGTGATCAACTAGAAGAACAATTGGAGAAGTTGAAACTATTGGATGAGGAAGATAAATAATATGCATATGAATCATTCTTACCCTTATATGATACTACTATTTATAATAGACTAATCCAATATGGTCAACATCTACATGAGGGTAATGATACTTTCCATGCATTAGAAGCATGGAATGAAGTAGAAGAAGGAAACCAAAAAAGAAGAGGTTGTCTACTTGAAGAAAATGAGAAAAATATTTTAAAATCAATGATCTCTCTCCTCAATTTAGCCTCACCTCCAAATTAGTTGATAGTACCCAAAATTTCCTCTTATTAGAAGAGGAAATTAATATAAAAATGATAAGATAAGCATATAGTGACATAAATGAAGAAAGCTAAGGGTGATACGATTTAGCCTAGCTTTCTATGTAATTTAACCACTAATGAAAAATTGAGAATGTATTTGATATGGGAAAGACCTAAACCGTTCCCATTCCTTCTATATTCCAAGAGAAATAAAGGTGATGCTATGCAATAATCTATATGCATCAAGGAGTAGTGACAAAAGACTCATCCACTAGATACCACCAAAAAACATGCCACTTTTAGGTTTGATATTCCAATTAATTTGGTATGTATTAGTACCCAACCCTATCCCTCATTAAAATATAATATATGGGCTTAGGTATTTTATAAACCCTATCCCTCATGCTTTATGTAATCTACATACAAACATGATTTATAATTATACACTCCTAGCTTGCTTGAGTTGCATGATAATTACATTGATAAATCTTTATGGGATAGTGTTTTCCATCATAGAAGATAACATATAATAAATAAGGTGTTCCATCTACTCTTATAAAAATAATAAATAATCATGTGTCTAACTAAATTCAAGCATGTTCTTGCTTAAAAAAAACTCTATAAATACTTTCTTTGCCTCTCCTTATTTTCTTTTCTTTTTCCTTGCTTCTTATCCCTTATTGTTAGTTAGGTTTGATTTTGTTTATTTTCTATTTTTATTCCTTGTTGTATTTGTCACAACTATTTTCAATCTATGGTTCCCCTTGTTGATCAAATGAATGAAATGAAAAGCTATTGAAAGAGTAACAAAGATGGAACTCAAAGAACCTAATCTAAATTTTACTCAAATAATTGGTGTGAATTATTATTATTGGTTGGTTCATTTATTTAATTTTGAAGGTCAATGATTTGTAGCAAGACTTGTGAATTTATAATAGTTAATTTATTATTTGAATACATCTAAAGCAATTAAACAAATATAAGAAGAAAACTATAACATTGCTTAAATTTTGGTTTATATTAAGCCATCATGAACTTGTTGATTTCTTTCTACTTGTGACTTTATTCCCAAACCTCTATGGATGAATTGAAAAATATAATTTCAAAATAATTGAGCTAAAATATAAAATTCTCATAAAAAAGATGATCTTGGCAACCTAGACCACAAACATTTTGGCCTAATTGGCAGTAGAGCAAGACGTTTGGAAAGGACCGTATGCATCTCTATCAAGGCTATAAACACCCAGATGGTAGTTGAGCAATGCCCAAGATAATTACACCTAAATATAAATTCTAATAGATCTAGTTTTTATTTAAATAAATTTGATATAAGCTACACAAAAAAATAATCAAAGAAATATACAGACCATTAATATAGAGAATAATAATATTTTATTACTACTAAAAACCATATGAGAGATAAAAATTATATAGGAAGAGTATTTATTATATTTGGGGAGATAAAATATCCTCCAAAATCTCTCAATCTCCCTAAATAACTTAGAATAACAAACTCCTAATAACATACTAAAATACAAATGTATTGTGACTCATAATATATTTAGTAAACTAACATATAGACTATTAACAAAATATTATTAATAATAATATTTGTGTTGGTCATTAATAATGTAAACACACAACTATACCTCAACATTCACTATTTTGTGGACATTATTAATCCTATCCTACACCCCCTTAATACATGGGGTAAATAACTCTATCATATCTTCACTTAGACTCATGACTTGGTGATTTTTAGAGGATAATCACAAAACTTACATGATGGTTTTACAAATAGTTAACCAAAAACCAAAAAAGTAGTTTTACAAGTGGCTAACTAGAAACCACAAAATGATACTTGATGATTTTATAGATGGCTAATGATCAACCAAAATAATGGTTTTACAAGTGGCTAACTAAAAACCATAAAACAATGGTTTTACAAGTGGCTTACCATAAACCACGTCATGATGTGTAGTATAGATTCTAGTTCTCATCATTTTCACATTTAAAAAAAAATTACATAGGAATATATAATTCACTTAGGAAAAATGTTAATAGGCATACACCTTATATTCTTATTCACACCACACTATGCTAAAAACAAACACACAACTGAAAACAAAAATGCCACTAAATTAGAAAGTGGCCCTGTCACTAGTGGCTAACGAGAAGCTATGAAACCTCCAGCCTCTATTTCCTCCTTCTTTTAGTATGTGATGTTGCTTACTCAGCCAAGGAATATTTGAAGATTAGGTCATTTTTTATGATGAGATTATCCTATATACATAACTGATGCTTTTGACTTAGAACACCAGGTTCACCTAAAAATGAATCCTTTATAATATTAATTTTATTTGACATTGACTTAGTAAAAAAATGAATCTCTAAAAAGACACATATTTTTGATAATGGACCCAAATAATTTATAATAGACTCTATTAATAAATATGATTTTGACATTTTGACTCATTTGACATAAAATTGATTGTCAATATTGACATATAAAAACTCAAAATAGACTATTGAATTATCTTTGAAAAAAAAATATAAAACTATTAGTCATAGCTTTTAGCTACTCACAAAATTATAATAAACATAAAATACTATACTCTAAAATACTCTTCAAGATAAAAAGACTCGTGAATTTTTCAAAACTCGTAACTAGACCATTATACCTCATTAAAAAAATATATATTCATTTCTATCAAACAACTACCGACTATAAAGACATAAATCTATTTATTAGAAATTAAAAAATATTACTAATACATCAAACTAAAGTATATATAATAAAATACCATATAAAAAAATGAATACACAAATCTAAACATGAAATACCTCTATAATAACAAACTAAAAAAACATGGAATTGGAAACTATGGGCTTATATGATAGTTGCATCTAGTGGTGGAATGTGGAATGGAGAAGAACATTTGCTCAAATACTTCTTATGGATCTAGAATGAGTCAGTATTCCAAATGCCAAGATTAAATGACAAAATGACTTGAGATGGCAAGTCATGGATGAATGGTTTGACTTGAAAGAGATATGACTACATAACCATGGTGCAATGGATAGAATGATACTTTGACATAGAAGATTTCAAGTGATGTTATTTGATAGTTTTACCAATTAAATTTGCATACTCAACTGATAAGATATACAACTTAAAAAAATATGTAGCTGATAAATAACATATCACTAAATTCATAGTCATGATAAACTAGCATAATTTTATAGTGGGAACACAAGTTTGGAAATTCATCTGTTACAAGTGTATAGAGATATCCATAAATTGTGCGTCAAAAATATTACATTGATTATCCACACTTAGATAGAAACTATGGATCCTCCTTAGGGTTCTTAAAATTTTTAATGGTGACTTGTATCTTTGCTTATCCACTCTACATACCTCCTTTGTCGATGAAATCAACTCCTCACTAGACCATAACATAATTACACCAATGGGTGAAATTGATACAATGATGAACTATATGACATTTAATAAGTCAGATAGTATTTCCATAGTCCATTGATTAGTTAGTGAATTTTTTGGAAAAAATTATATGAAATTTTCTACCAAAAGGTAGATTTGGCATAATGAAAGTATTAATAGTTATTAATATAAAGTTTCTCTATTCATAACATCATGCCATGAATCTCTTCAAAATTCTATATTCTAATAAGCATGGTGTAGAATAAATTCCAACAATGTACATAGTCAATGCTTCACATTGAATCCTATGGTGTCACTCCAAAATAAATAGTCTACAGGCTTTTGTATCACATGGATCTGATACCAGATAATAGATCTAATTTTTATTTGAATATAGTTTATACAAGCTACACAAAAATAATCAAATAAATACTTAGACCATTAGTATAGAGAATAATAATATTTTATTGCTATAAAAAACTAGATGGGAGATACAAATTATATAGGAAGAGTATTTCATATGCTTTGGGAGATCAAATCTCCTTTGAAATTTCTAAATCTCCCTAAATAAATCAAACTAACAAACTCCTAACATACTAAAATATGAATATATTGTGACGTATAATATATTCAGTAAACTAACATATAGACTATTAATGTAATATTGTTAATAACAATATTTACATATGTCATTAATAATGTGAACACACAACCATACCTAAATAAATTCTAAAATATTGTTCTTCAATAGTTTTGACATTATGCAAATCTAAATTATTATGTGTGAATGCAAAGGAAATGAATAAATAAATTGATCGCACACTTAGATGGTTTTGGGCAAGATTTTAGCTTATCATGTCACTTATTATTATAGACTTTAGTACCTTAGAATTTTGTGTTTTTATGGGTAATTTATTATAACTAATGCTTTTTATTATTGTGAAATTAGAGATTTTTGATTCTTAGAATACTTAATAGTATTTCCTAGTAGGAGTCACCATTTGCTATTGCTTTCACAACACACCCCCTTTTCAAACTAAAATCAATGACCCTCTTTTTGCTTTGGAGTCTGGTATTGTACCTTCAGGAGTTCATTATGGTTTCTTGTTTAAATCATCTTTATCAGGGATGCCTATTCTATCAAACGTGAAGATTTAAATATGAACATGCTTTATTATTTAAGCCAAGCCTAGATATCAATAATTTTTCATCATAAGTACTTGGCATAGAAACCACATCTAGGTTGATTTAAGTTTAAATCCTAGATTTGCATAGATTTATTAATTCTTAGTCTATTTATTTGCCTTTTTTTTGAATTGCATTTTATAGCTTCCTTTCAAACTATTTTGCCTTAAGTTTGTGAAAATTATCTAACTATTTCAAAAAAATTATTTATCCTTATCCTAAGTAATTTGATCCATTTTAATCTCGATGGATAAACATTCATATAGTTTCATTATGTTACTAGGTCATCTCATTAAAATGGACTAGATTGTCTTTGAAATTGAGTAAAATGTCTATGTTTATGCATAGTTTTCATTTTATACTTATCTGCTTTCTCAACTTTTTCCTTAAATATTTTATTGTTTAATCCAAGCTTGGATAATAATAATTTGGCATTATAAATAAATGGCATAGAAACCACATCTAGATTGATTCAAGTTTAAATCTCATATTTACATAGATTTATTAAGTTTTAGTCTACTTGTTTGCATGTGTTTTGAGCTGTATTTTACAACATCCTTTCAGACTATTTTCCCTTAGGTTTGTGCAAATTATCTAACTATTTCAAATATTTTATTGCTCATTTTATTAATAAATTTGATCCATTTCAATTCCCATTTTGATCTAGATGAATAATAATTCATATAGTTTCATTTTGTTACTAGGTCATCTTATTAAAATGGACTAGATTATCTTTGGAATCGAGTAAAATGGTTAGGACTATGCACAATTTTCAAATTTTTTCTTAAGAATTTTTAGTCATTTATCCATTGATTTTTAAATTAATTTGTTAATTGTGCTTTTGCATGTTATGCCCATAGGTCATCAAAAAGAGTGTACATGACTTAACAAAAAAAATTATTCAATTCTTATCTTTTAAAAATGTCATGAATTATGTCAAAATTTATGTGCAAGGGTATCTTTTACATAGGTTTTGAAAAAAAAATCTAATGGCAAAACTTGTGAAGGCTTAGACAGTACAAGGTAAAGTCATGAAGATGAGGCTTGTGAAGATTGGGTTTTTTGGAATAGTTTTCTAAAAGAAAGGATTTTTATCTCTAGACTTAGTCATTTTAATTTCAATTATCATATCCATTTATTTTTAAATCAATTTACTAACATTGCCTTTTCATATTATGCTTTTATGTACTCAAAGAATCCCTTGATGCCACATGTCATTCACCTGATGGTCCTAACAACTCCACCTCATTAAAATAAGACTTTTGACACTTAGCCAATTCCAAAAAAATTACACACAACCATGTGGCACCTTTTCCACTTCTTCAAAAGACTTAGTCAATTTTCTTCAAGGTTGTCTATTAAGACAATGATGTTAATAATGTTTTATGTTAGTAGGAAGGATTTTTTTAGTAGTTAATCTTTGTTAATTCATGAATATTCTTTTTTCTAAAATCTATATTTGGCTATTTTTTTGGACTCAGAAGGATTACTAGGTCACCAAAAATTTTGGGTTATATATATGATTTAGAGATTGGCTCACCTACCATTGATAACTAATTCTATAATTTTGATTATAAATCACCATGCCATAGAAGGACAATTTACATTATTTCACCAACAT
The DNA here is from genome assembly GCA_037957365.1 of Torreya grandis. Taxonomy (NCBI): domain Eukaryota; kingdom Viridiplantae; phylum Streptophyta; class Pinopsida; order Cupressales; family Taxaceae; genus Torreya; species Torreya grandis. The sequence continues at coordinate 1,071,446 of JARHVA010003213.1, forward strand.
CTATTTTACACCACATATGACATATCTTAATATCATATATTTCATAGATGATCGAGATAATAAATTCAACCCATCCCCAAAAGACTACATGGACTCAATGGTAGGGTGATGATAATAAGCCACAGATAGAAAATAGAACTAGAAGGTGTCCACATGGTATTGATACCATCTAAATGGTCTAGACAGTGTCTACATAGATAAGTTAGTGTTCATAGGGCCTAGATATATCTTGTAACATCTAGATAATGGCCAGATAGACTAGATGGCATTTATATGATCTAGATTCCATCCACTAGGCTTGGATAGTGACCACACAACCTATATAGCATCCACAAGATTTAGATGTCATCCACATACTCTACATGGTGATTAGATAACTTAGATGATATTCATAAGGTCTAGACATCATTCATAGAGTTTGGATGGCATCTACATGGTATAGACATTTTCCACAAAGTCTAGATGATGACCAGACCACCTAAAAAACATTCACAAGTTTTAAATGTTATCTGTGGACTCTAGATAATGACCAAATAGCTTAGCTAGTGTTTATAGGGTCTAAACACCATTTATAGAGTCTAGACAGTGACTAGATAACTTGTATAATGTACATAGGTTCTAGACATCATCCACATACTCTAGATGGTGACCAGATTGACTAGATGACATCCACAGAGTCTAGATGCCATCCACATATTTGAAATAGTGACTAGACAACCTAGATGGCATCCACATGCTCTAGACACCATCCAGAGAAATTGGAAGATGACTAAATAGAGTAGATGATGTCCATAATATTTAGACACCATCCATAAGATTTTTTTGGCAAACTGGCATAACAGATGGCATCCATGAGGACTGGGCAACATCTACAAGTGTTGGGTAAAGACCCAAAGTATTTGGAAGTGTTTGGCATCTATAGGGACTGTGACCAATAACCACATGGAAAGGATGATTGACTGCATAGTGTTGAAGTGGTAGGTTATAACTTGTCTAGAAAAAAAAAAGTCTATAAGTATATTTGGTAATAAAGGTAAGAAATGAATCAAATTATCAATGAAAAATACCATGTTATCTTATTTTGGATAGCTAATAATAACAACCAAGTAAATTCAACTGACAATATAAAATATAAGTACTAAATGATTTGTAGATTTTTATTTTATTTTAATAACTATCATTTAACATTTGAAGGATAATATAAAAATATTTTACATGCACATCCCTCTACTAAGTGTGGTTTTAAAAATGAAAGATTTAATAAAAAATTTATCACCATTTGAATATATTATTTATTAGAACATACCACCACTTGAAGACATACCTAAATATAGAATGGCTATGGTGAATGACAAACCAAATGACATGATATAAAAATTAAAAAAAACTTTTGCTTATCATAAAACGTCTATGGAAAATAAAAATCCCTAATTTTTTCCAATGAAGAGAAGACTTGGGGACATTCTAGATGATGAGATAAATAAAATAGATCAAAGTAATCATAAATCTATGTGAAGAAAGAGAAGTAGATAGACAATTAGAAGGTAATTTAAGTTTGATTGGGTATCAAAATTTCCTTTAATTGAAATAGTAGAGCCATAAAATAGTGGTAATACCCAACAAAATGTAAATTCACAATATGTTCTTGGAAATTATGAAAGGACCAAAAAATGTAACTTAAGTTGGACACAATCGAGAAACATTGTGGCAAAGTTTATGTGTCTATTGAAAAATATGGACAAAGTCAAAAGACTCATAGAAGAAAATATGCCAATGAAGGCATGCATGTTAGATATGTGGCAAAGTATGCAAAAAATTAGAAACATATGCAACCTCTTGTTGAGAAAGGAAGAATCATTACATCTCATATAGGAAACATTCTAGTTGAATCATCATGCAAAAAATATACAGTTGTCAATGATCTATCATATTATAAAAAACTAAACCTATATCTAAATTTTTAGATTATAAAACTTCGTTTCAACATAAGGGACTTCATAACATTCCATAATCACATTGGTTATATGGTAGTGCTTAGGACATGGTAAAATTTATTGTGATGATTGAGAAGGAAGATTTGACATAAAAAGTCAAAAATGTAAGATTTATAATAATATCCATTGATGAAGTCACAATAGTTGATAACATAACATGGGTTTGTATCCATGTTTACACTTTTGAGAACAATTCAAGGACACCTCATTTATTAGCTATACATAAAATAGTTGAAAATTATAATGCAAAAAACCTTTCCAAGTTATTTATTTCTAATTTGAAGGATTTTGCTAGAATGGATGAATATGATATAGCTACAAAGATGGTATGTGTTGAAGCTGATGGTGCAATAGTGATGTAGGGGAATATAAGAAATTTATGTGTTTAACTAGAGAAAATAATTTCCCTATATATTATTTTAATTCATTGTATGGCCCATAGAATGAATCTTGAATACAAAATTGTAAGGACATTTGAAAATGTTACAAAAGTGGAGGAACTTATCCATGATTTACACACTTATATGTCAAGCAATCCTAAAAGGTTTTTATATTTTCATAGATTTAAAATTTGGGTTATTGATGGTAAAAATCATCTAAAAGATAAATATACAAGATATATTTCCATGTATGAGCTTGCATGCATATTTTTGAAGAATATCCATCATTGGTAGGTTTCATGTTTAAATAATATATGGAAGTTGACAAAGAAAAGTATCTATTGTACCGTTTAATAGATTTTGAAATTATTTTAACACTATGTGGTATTCTCATAATGTTGAATGAAATAAATTATTTGATGAAACATGCTCAAGAGAGATAAATATATATTGTAGACTTTATACATTTGAGAAAATGAGTTTGTCAATCTCTTGATGTCTTGTACTCGGGAAAAAATAGTTTTAAGATTCTTATTTTTTTTAGTTGGAAAATTGTAACACATATTAAGGATCCAAAATCCTATTTGAAATTTGAAATTCATGATCATCTTTGTATCTTCATGAATGGAAAGGAAATACCAATGGACACATTCAAAAAATGAGTTGATTATGTAGGACCAAAAATTTAAGAAGTCCCTGTAACATGTATTCTTTATGAAACTATGATAATGGAAACATGGATAAAATTGATAAATATAAAGGATAGCTTGCTTAATGAAATTGGAGAATGGTTTCAAAGGGATGAGTTGCTTGAAGCCATGGAAGTAGTGAATCCCATATTTTGGAGAGCTGAGGATGGTAAAGAAAAAATTAGTAATTCATTGCTTAGATACATGGGAACTCTTATTAAACATTTTTTGAAGTCTTTAGATATCAATGGAGTAGAAATTACATGTATTTTGTGAAAGTATTTGTTGATAACATAGTCTACCCATTTCAGATTCACAATGATTGATCAATATAAGTGTCTAAAGGAGCCAACTGAAAGTGTTTCTATTGCAAGGCTTTGGACAAAATGTATCTTATTACCATACTCTATGAATATATAAGTGAATATTTTTAATTTTATGAACTCTTTCAAAAAATTATTTTGGGATCTATGGAAGTTGAGATTGTATGTTTTGCATTATCCAATGGATGCATTTCCCTATGGTAGAGCACTTCAAACTTGAAATTTGATTAGTCAAATAAGAGGAGTTACCAATACAGTAAATGACATAGCTAATCTAGATATTAAGACTCTATTTGCATCATATATAGTACATATAAAACATAATTATGAAGAAAGTTTTACTCAAGAACTATTTCAATTATCTGAATATTAATATATAACCTTCAACTTTCAATTCTATAATTAATTTTTATATTATTATTTGTATCAAAAATCATGAAATTTTTTCTATTATGTGAATTACAAGAATTCATAAATTACGTTATTGTATTATTTAAAAATACTTGTGTATTCAATTTTTTTTAAATAATATATTCAACTTATATGTATAAAAAATATTTATTTCACAACATGAATTTATTATTTCATCATTTCATGTGGTTGTCAATATTATACATCAATGAATTATGATATCATCACTATACCTATTAAGTAGTAAATATATGAAATTAATAAAACAAAGACTTATATTTAAACTTTCAAACCTTAATTTACAATATAAGTTTTCTATTTCAATATAACATATATAAAAATGCACATAATAAAGCTTGAAATGGATAAAATGCACATAATAAAATAGAAATATAGACTTAAATTTAATCTTTTAAACTTTAATTTACATTATAAACTTTCTAGTTTCAACATAACATATATAAATATGCATAGAATAAACTAGTCATGGGTAAAATACACATAATACAATAGAAATACAGACTTAAATTTAATCTTGCACACTTTAATTTATGATATAAACTTTCTTCAACATAACATATATAAATATAAACAAAATAAACTAGTCATGGATAAAATGCACATAATAAAATATAAATACAGACTTAAATTTAATCTTGCAAACTTTAATTTATAATATGAACTTTTTAGTTTCAACATAACATATATAAATATGCACAAAATAAACTTGTCATGGATGAAATGCCTAGAATAAATAGAAATAAAGACTTATATTTAAATTTTTAAACCTTTAATTAAAAATATTAACTTTCAAAGTTTCAACATAACATATATAAAAATATCAATTACAATTTCCTTGACCTATTTTCATTAAAGAAAGATACATGCAATGAATAGATATCATTCCACATGAGTTCTAGTTTCTTGTTTAGATGTGAATGTTATTGCCTCAACTTTACCCTTCCTTGAATCCGAATGTAAAACACCTTCTCTAACAAGATCCTTGGTTATAACATTAATATTTGTAAATATTGATCTTTTTTCATGCACTGCACTCTTACTGATAAGATAGAGGGATTTGCATCTATTTTCTCCTTCAAAAGAGCATCTAGATCCATTTCATACTATTTGATTTTCCTCCTCAGTGTGTTATTTTGTTTGTTGACTAGCACAAGTTTTTTTTTAAATGCAATTTTTGTGTTTAAGCTTTTTCATGCCTTTTCTAGATGATTATTCAGTACTTATGCTTTATTATTGACTTTATTATATTTTGACTATAATTTCAAAAATAAATTTGGTTAGATAAAAATTATAAAATAATGATGAAAAATAGATAAATAATTAATTTCTTACCAAAGATTTCTCCCTCTCTACATTGGCAAGGTAGAAAAGGTTTTGGTCTTTTACCCATTTATTGTAATAAGCATGTACCTCTGCATTCAAAATTTTCAATCTATTAATCATAATATCTAAAATATTATGATTGTAGGGATTTTTCATATAAATGGATTTTGATTCAGTTTGATTCACTAACACATCAATTTTGGACTGATCATTTTGAACCAAAGAAGATAAATAATATCTTTAGGAATGGTTATGATAACATTCATTAATTTATTTTACCAAAGACTTTCCTTGAATCTCTCATTATGTCAAAACTTCAAACCAGGTTATACAATGTCATCTAACAAATTAAAAACATTATTTACAACAATATTATTCAATGGAAAGGATGTCAATTCATTTATAGATTGTTCCTCATCATTTCATGGTTCAAGTGCTGAACTAGAATAATCACATCTAACTATTTTTTATAGAGCCTAAAATTGAGATCCCTAAATAATATTATGTGTGACAAATATATCTTTAGGCATGGAATCGATACCCTCAAGGAAATCATCATTAAGGTCAATGTTCTATAAAAGTGTTGTGGCACCACTAGACACTCCACCCATAGAAAAACTAGGAAACTAAGGTTTTTATATGTAAATTTGATCCCTTACTACCTATTGGCATTGGTAAATTCATCCCCCTAGCCTGTACAATCTGGGGGGAGGTGGCATATTAATTCTTGCAAAATATTGCCTTATAATATGAAATGCCATCATTAATTAATAAAGAAACTTCATCAAAATTAAGCCTAAATTAACATGAAGGTTAGAGACAATGGACTTAGTATCCATACTCCATGTTGCTGATATATTTTTCTATGATGGATGTGTTGTAATAAAATTTGAACCTTCAATTTTTGTTAAAGAATAAAATTATCATAAAATCAAAAATTCAACTTAACATATTGAATTTCATGTAATATAAAACCAACATAATTGCAAACATGAAGTCAAATAGATTACACAAGAGGTAAATGTTGCACAGGTTGATAGGCAATGTTACCAATTCCATATGTCACTTTGAAATGACATGAAACATTAATAATTATATTTTTTTGTTGTTAAATAAAATTTCAATAAACTTCTAATTTTTTTTAAACTTGGATTTAAGGTTAGGGATGTGCCTAAGAGGCATTGTCGACATGCATCATAGGCGAGACAAATATCCACATATTCTTATGTTATATCAATGGTATCACTACACTAAAATCTTTATCATCACCCCTATCAAACTAAGAATCCCTAGAGCCCTAAACAATATGGTATTTGTTTGGTGCAAATTCTCTTATGGTTTGATACATAGATTATATTTTTTATTATAAGGAAACATACATAATTTATTTATATATTTAAATTATAACAAGCTAATAACATGATAATTTAATGACATATAAGTACACTTAAAACTTACCTCCAGCTCCACAAGGGCCACTAAATTAGATTTCATTTTTTCATGCAATATTGTGAGAATAGTTGTTCCCCTTAGCTCATGTTACACCTCGTAGAATAAATGTAATATTTAATTAGAAACAAAAATTTTGTAACTGTCAATTTGAAAGGTATAATCCAAATCATTTCTTATCATTTTAGAAATAAATGTAAACTAATCGAATTGTTGTCCTCCAAGAGAATAGACAATGTATGATATAACCCAGAAAGGGATATCTATAATTCTTCCCTATAAAACAATCATCACTTGGAAAAATTCAATGAGGGATTCTAGACAAGGGTTTTTTATATTTTAAATTGAAATACCCCTTCTCAAACGATTAGGAGTACTTGTAATGGATGAAAAAAATATTTTCAATCTATAATTGAGACATTTAATTTCAAATTTCATACATAAAACATTGAACATTAATGAATGAAAATAATATAAAGATTATCTGCTGAGGTGGATGTATCTATAGATAAGTTATTTTTGAGATAAATTTTATCTTCATCAGATAAAATAGCTTTTGTGTGATAGTCCTAACAATCAATCGATATCTTAAGGAGTGGTGCCAAAAGTAGTTATCTAAGAGTTGAGGCTAAAATAAAACTCTCTAATAGAAGTTTTGTAACTAGAAATGATAATTTTAAGTAAATTTGTGTCCATCTCATAGTAGGTCATATAAATATGGCCTCTCAAATAGCATCAGTTGATCCAATAATTTTAAGTGTTTTCATTTTCTAAAAGATTTAATTTTTTGGGGAAAATGAGATTGTGGTAGATAAAAGTACGAATAGGTAAAAATAATATGCAGTTGGAAGTCATTGGGATTAATAAATGAGAATAAAGGATGAGTTATAGGGTAGAGGTCCAAAGTATGAGAGATATTTGGGCTATGCATACGAGAGAAACAAATAAAATAAATGGGGTGAGGGATATATATAGGGTCTAAGTACTCCCCTTAAAATATTAGACACTATCTACACCCTCTAGATGGAGTTCACATGTTCTACATGTTGCCCACATCCTCTAGACACCATCTACACCCTCTAGATGGAATATAAAAGCTAAATATTCCATCCACCCCATATGGATGACATCTACTAGACCTTGATGACATCCATAGGGTCTGGACACCATCCACATGCTCTAGATGGTGTTCATGAGCTTTGGACATTGTCCACCCCCTCTAGTTGGTGTCCACCAAGTCTAGACATTACCCATGCATTCTAGACAATGTCCATGGGTTATGGATTGTGTTTATCCCCATTTTATGGCATCCATGACCTCTAAATGTCATCAATTCCCTCTTAACACCATCCACTAGCTCTAGACAATGTCTACCATATATAGACAATGTCCATGCCTTTTGAATAGTGTCCACAACCTCTAGATGATGTCTATTAGTTCTAGACACCTTTCATTCCCCATGGACATCATTCATGGGCTCTAGAAAACATCAAAAACTCGTAAATACCATCTAAAGGGCATGGACATCATCTAGACTCGGTGGACACTATTTAGAGGGTGTGGATGGTGCCTAAAGCCTACAAATGATGTTTAGAGCCTATGGACACTATCAAAAGCCTATAGATATTGTCTAAAGCTTATGGATGGCATACATAGTACTTGGATGTCATCCAAAGCCTATGGATGATGTCCATTGAGATAGGATGCTTTTAGTCTTTAGACTCTAGAGCTTAGCCTCTCAAAAATGGTATATATTATTTGCCTTCCTAACAAAACTACATTCCCTTCGATTTAACTCCATTTCAAAATTGGATTTTTCATATTAAAAAAAAATTACATGGTGATTTTCCTAGGGGCCCTTAAAAAACCCTAATAGTAGGTTAAAAATATGAGACCATGTGGCATAATAATGTTGCTTCACTATCTTAGAGATGTCTATACCAGTGCAATGCCTTTAGGCAAGCAAGTTACTGAGATGATATTATGTGGTTAAATCCAATTACTTTGAAACCCTAGGGTAGTTTATGTCAACCTATTTATTATTTTAAAGCCTAAGGAAATTAGGTGAGAAAGATGACATTGTGTGGTGAAATCTCATTGTAGTACAACCCCAAGCTAATTCATGTAAACCTTTTAATTTGTCAAAGACCAAGCAAAATAAATTATGACACATGGTGAAATCACACCTCACATAAGAAATAATAGTTATCATGTGCATATATCACCAATATAGAAATAAAAATATTAAGGAGGGTCCATGTGTCTATGAAATGACAAAAGCAAGAAATAAAGCTAAAACTTGTAGGTATCGATAAATTACCAAGTGGAAAATTAGGACCCATATAAGAAAAATTAACCATGAAATGAGGGAAACATAGAGGGGATGCTAGGAGTAACCTACATTAAATTAACCCATCATAACTAAGGACACATTAGATGCTCATCTAGCAAGGTATTATCTTAATATTAATAGCCTGCCTAACCATCAAAACTATTAAGAGGCCAAGAATGGAATGTGCATCCAATATGATTTATATAATCAAATTATAGTCCAAGTAAATTATGAATAAGGTGGGAATAATGAACATGGCATGTGAATTAAGATAAAACATAAGGAATTAAATACAAACTCAACCTTAAATAGGCATGGTAATTGATTACACAGAAGCATGGGTGACTAGTGGTCTCGATGCAATCTTAACTACCTTCAACTACGAAAAATAAATTGAGGAATGGTTCAACTGTGAAAATCTTGGGCATGACTTCAATATTTTAGATATTTAGAGTTTCATACTCAACCACATTCTCTTAATTAATAATTATGTTTGTAACTGTTCCATTAGTAGTAAATTTAATTGAATTCAAACTCTTTAGGCCTGCGTGCTTATATAAGATCAACTATACATTATGATAAAATTTTGGCCCCTTTAGGATTGAGAAATTTATGCCTAGGTTAGTCTTTTTTAAGACTAAGAGGATTCTGCTTAGGCTATTACTTTTAATATTAAAGAAAACTACACCTAGCTGGATCTTTTAGATTATAACTTAAAGTAGTAGACCAAGAATTTTCCTTTCATGCATCTCCCTACGTTATAGATTAGTTTTTTGAGCTAAGGCTATTTGGAAGTTGATTCTATAACTCACTAAACATATGATGAATCTGAAATAATCGTTAATAGAAACATATTTAATCTGATAACTTTGTCATTTGTTAGACTTGGTTTAAGCATGTATATGGTGACCTTTTTTTCCTCTTTGGCTTTAATACTTCATTCCATACACACTTTCACGATCCTTATTTAGAATTGTGCTCATTATAGCTCAACTAAGGACTAGTCACTCCAATATTTATCTAATCAATAGAACTAGGTTGGCTACACACTAGAAAGCAGTCTCTTTTTTCTCTTTTTTCCTACCGTTCTCTCTTTTCCCCTTTTTATCAGTCTTTTAGTCTAGATTAATTTAGTTTATGACTTTAAGTTTGGGTTTAATATTAATTTTCATTTCATGCTCTTATATATTTCTCATTTATGCATTTGTGAACTTATAATCAATAAAAATTTTCATTTTAAATCAATTATTTATTCATAGTTAAATCATTTTGTTGGCTCCTTACATGTAATCTCTTTATTTTTAATGCATATTGATTTGTCTTAAATACACACCAAAGACCCTTGATATGGTATGGTAAAAATGAATCAACTAGGTTACCCTACATACCAAGACTTAGTAACCAATACCTTAGGGAGATTTAGTCACACATGCCTCATTTTAGGAGAGGAAGGGATTCACAACCTTGGCCTAAGTTGGAATGTCAAAATACCTCACAATAGATTCCATTTTTTGTTGCTTACATAACACATCCCATTTTTAGACTAAAAATGGGACCCTCTACTTAATTTAGAGTATGGTCTTGTACCTTTAGGAGTTCATTTTGGTTGTTTGTTTAAATCAACTTTCTTTGAGATGCTTGTTCTATCAAATGTGAAGATTGAAATATGAATGTGCTTTATTATTTAAGCTAATCCTAGATAATAATAATTTTAGATCATAAATACTTTTTATAGAAACCACATATAGAATGATTTAAGTTTAAATCCTAAATTTGCATAGATTCATTAAGTCTTGGTCTATTTATTTGCATATGTTTTGAACCGTATTTTATAGTTTCCTTTCAGAATATTTCACCTTAGGTTTGTGAAAATTATTTGATTATTTCATATTTTTTATTGCTCCTTTTCTTAATTAATTTGATCCATTTTAATCCCCATTTTTATCCATTTGAATAAGCATTCATACAATTTAGTTAAGTTACTAGGTTTTCTCATTAAAATAGACCAGATTATCTTTAAAATTGAGTAAAATGGCTAAGTATATGAATAGTTTTAATTTTGTAGTTAGTCACTTTCTTGGATTTTTCCTTAGCCATTTTTAATCATTTATCTATTATTTTTAAAACCAATTCACTAACTATGACTTTTCACATTATACCCATAGGCCATCAAAAAGAGTGTAGGCAACTTAATCAAAACTTTTGTTTTAAATAAAAGTTCTTATGCCTCTCAATAATTATTCAATAATTTTCTCTTCAATAAAAATGTCATGAATTACATTGGAATTTATGCATGAGGGTGGATTTTACATAGGTTAAAAATAAAATACTTGATGGAAAAATTTGCAAAGGTTTGGATAGTAAAATTTAAATTCACTAAGACAAGTCTTGTGACGACTAGGTTTTTCAAAACAATGTTTTAGAAGAGAGGTTTTTCAACTCTAGAATTAGTCATTTCAATTTAAATTATATTAGCTATTACTTTTTCAATCAAATTACTGGTTGTGCCTATTCATATTATGCATGTAAGTACTTGAAGAAGCCCCTAACACCATGTGTCATTCACTCAATGGTCTCAACAATTCCATCCCATCCAAAGAAGACTTTCAACACTTAACTGATTTCACAAAATTTTCTAGCAGCCATGTGGCATCTTTTCCACTTATTAAAAATACTTAGTCAATTTTATTCAAGTTTTCCTAGTGGGGAAATGATGTCAATAATGTTTTATACTAGTGGGTCAACAAGATGAGGCCACATGGCATAATCATATTACTCTGTTATCTCAAAGATTTTAGTACTAATGTAATCCTTTTGGGCTAATTGATTAATGAGATGATGCTACATGGAAATATATCACTATGTTATATCCCTGAGGTGGTCCATGCAAGCCCAATGATGATGTCAAATCCCTAGGAAATTGGGTGAGTAATATCACACCATGTGAAAAAATCTCTTTTCACTACACCATAGCCTCACGTGGTTTGTTAAAGCCTCTTAGTTTTTCAAAGCCTCAACAAGTGAGATTTTGATGCATGGTGAAATCTCACCTCACAATGGAGAGAAAAGTCAACATGTGCATAAATCCCCAAGCTAGGTAGTGAAATATTGAGTAGAGGCCATGTGGACATGGAATGACAAAAGTGAGAAACATAATTAAAGTTCATGAGTACCAACAAGTTTCCAAGTGGCAAAATGGGAACCATAGAAGTAAACTAACCATGAAACAAGGGAAAAGAAGAGGGTAAGTTAATAATAAACCACATGTAAGTAACATGTTAAAGCTAAGGGTATGTTACTTGTAGATCCAGTAAGGCACTGGCTTGAAATTGATGGCCTACCTAACCATCAAAACTATCAAGAGGTCAAGCATGGAATATAAATCTAATATGATTTGTATAATCAAAATGCATTCCAACTAAATTATGAATAAGGTAGGAATAATGAGCATGGCATGCACTAGGATCAAACAAATGGAATAAAAGATAAAATCATCTTTAAAGAGGCAAACAAATTGATTGTAAAAAAGTGTTAGTGGTTGGTGGTCCTAATGTATTTCCAACTACCTTCAAATAGAAAAATTCAATTGAGGCATGGTTCAACTACATAAATTCTAGGCTCACCTTCAATTTATTAGATATTTCAAGATACCTACTCAACCACATTCACTAAATAAATAATGAATATTTGTAACTACCCCATTAGTGGGAAAATTCAATTGAGTTTGAACTCTTCAGGGCTATATGCCTATATAAGATTGACATTGTATTGTAATAAAGGTTTGTTCCTTTCAAGATTGAGAAAGTTATGCCTAGGCTGGTCTTTGTTAATAATAAGAGGATTATGCTAGGTTATTCCTTTTAGGATTAAAGGAGACTATGCTTGGATAGCTCTTTTATGTTACAACTTAGAGTAGTGGACTAGTCATTTTCCTTTCATGCATTTCCCTACTTTATAGATTAGTTTTTTGAGTCGAGGATATTTTGATGTCGATTCTACAGCTTAATAATCATTTGATGAATCCAAAATAATCCTTATTATAAACATATTTACTATGAAATCTTTTTCATTTGATAGACTTGGTATGCACATGTATATGGTGACCCTATCTTCCTCTTTGGCTCTACTACTTTGTTCTATAGACTCTTGCACCATATTTAGTTGGAATTGTGTTAGGTCTAGCTCAATTAAGGACTTCTTAATCTAGGATTTTTCTTCTCAACAAAACTAGGTTGGCCAACATTAGAAAGCAGGATCCTTTTTCTCTTTGTCCTTGCCCTTCTCTCTTTTTCCTTTTTTTTGTCAGTCTATTAGTCTAGATTAGTTTAGTTTATAATATGAATTCTAGGTTTAATGTTTATCTTGATTGCATGCTCTTTTCTATTACTCATTTATGTATTGTTGAACTTATAATAAATTGACATATTCATTTTGAATCCAATATTTAGTCATATTTAAATCATATTGATAGTTCCTTAGGCATAAGCTCTTTATTTTTAATGCATATTGATATGTTTAAAACACACATCAAATACCCTTGATATGGTATGGTCATAATGAGCCATCTAAGTTACCCTGCATACCAACACCTTGGGGATATTTAGTCACACAATCCTCTTTTTAGGAGAATAAGGCACTAACAACCCCTACCTAAGTTGGTGTGCCAAAATATGAAATAATATATTGATGTTATAAGGAAGGCCTAAATGGTGTAGTTCAAACTTATTTTGTGTTTTTAAAAAGTTTCCTAGTTTTTTTCTAGGTTATCACATTGGGAAAAAAAGTATCTGAGTCTTCCAATGTCTTTATATTGGCTAAGAAGAGCTAGTTATCCTATGAACATTACAGGACTTTTCCATGACTTGCCTCAGAAACCCCACAATTTTTTTGAAAAATATATCCATGGTGGGAATTCAACTGCTAAATAACAAATTCAAGATTTTAGAGAACCCTTTATTAGAAAGAATATTCAAAATGAAGATGTGGCATGTTACCTATTCCAATCTTCAATGGATCAAACTACTTATTATTATTACTTTGGTCTACCATAAGGATGCGTCATAATATGGACCATCTTTAAGAGCCTATTCCTTAACTATTTTAGTATGCCCATTGAACCTTATGTCTTATTCTACCAATTTTCCATATTCTGTAAAGGGCTTGATGATCCAACTTATGTATTTAACCATAGATTTCATCAACTATACACTCAGTAGAGGGATCCTTTCCTATAAATATAGGATGTAGAAATTAGTTTATATATCCAAACTTTGGATCCTCTAACTACCATGTTCGTTAAGATGAACCCCTATGTTCTCACCTCATTAGTGTCAGTCTTCCAAGAGACTATCAATGTAGAGCAATAACTAATGACTCATAGTATTTATACCTGAAATCCTTTAGGTATCAAGGCTAAAATTCATCCCATGGACTGATATGTACCATATAATGAAGCATTTCCCCAAGCCTTTATCCAGCTAAATCTTTTAGTGACAAATAAGAGTCCTACTTGTTTATTTTATGTATATAATTTAGCTAATTCTATGTATAATAAGCAGGCTATTTACTATAATTTTATTGATTCAATATCTTTAAGGGTTGTTACTAATCAAATATTATTTTATATAGGAGATAATCATGAAGTAATGCACAATCTGAGCTATAAAGCTACACACCCTAATGCACCATCTAGAGTCTATGAACCTAACTACATTACTAATGTAGAGTTGATCATGCATGCTAAAGATATCCTATCTTGCAAGCTTGATCCATTATTTTAATGCTATAGTAGTAATTATGATGACTCCAAATATGAAGAAGTAATAGTTCTAAGAGGCAACCTGACATCTACAAACCAAATTGATGAGAAGTTGTCCATTCAAAATAATCAAATGAACATATCTTATGATCAAATAGAAGAATAATTTAAGGATTTGGAGCTATTAGATGAGGAAGATGCATAATATGAATCTAAATAATTCTTTCCCCCAAGTGATACTACTAATTTTAATGGACTGATCAAAGATGCTCAACATCTTTTGGTGGTATTGAGACTTTCTCTACATCAACAACATAAAATGAAGTAGAAGAAGGAAACCAAGAAAGAAGAGGTTGTTCATCTAAGGAGAATGAGCTCTATCCTTAGTTTAGACTGACCTAAAAAGTAGTTTATAGTACCCAAATGTTTCTCTTATTAGAAGAGATAGTTAAGCTAGAAATGAGAATACAAGCATATAGTGATCTAAATGAATAAATCATGCAAATGGAGATGTAGGGTAAGGGTTGTCTTATTCATCCTAGCTCTCCATGTTAAGCATGAAATATATTGAGAGGGAGGGTGAATCAGTATATTATATATCATTTACTTAATCTAATTTCTTTTCTTTAACCACTTAATCACACATTCAAGAAATGCAATAAAACTTGAAACAATAATATGCACCACACGAGAGAGAGAGAGAGAGAGAGAGAGAGAGAGAGAGAGAGAGAGAGAGAGAGAGAGAGAGAGAGAGAGAGAGAGAGAGAGAGAGAGAGAGAGAGAGAGAGAGAGAGAGAGAGAGTAGATTTTTATGTGGAAACCCAAAGTGGGAAAAACCATAGAGAAAAATCTCAAGTATATGAATGAGCACCAACTTAAATTACAAAGTTCACAAACACCAACTTGCAGGACACCAACCCCTTTGTCGAGCACCAACACAATAACTATTTGTGAGAAACAACCCACAAAGAACACTAACCCCTTGTAAAGATTTGTGAGCACCAACCCATAGGAGCACCAACCCCTCTTGTGTATAAAATGTAACTATCTCTCAATGTTGCTTACTCAATAAATGATAGAACTCTACAATATCTCCTACTTTTCTCTCTTTGAAAACAAATATAAACTATGCACACTCTTGCATATTACAAATGGATTCTCAATCCTTTATTTATAGCTTTCCAACATACCTTTGGCATTCACCCTTTTTTACCATTCAATCCTCATGGAAAATTGTGCCAAACTTTCATGACCCTTCATATCCTTGCATTTGAAAAGTCATATGGTGACCCTTCATAAGCAAATGCATCATTTCCTCTTTTGTCTTTATCTTGATGACTTTTCGTATTCTTTAAAGTGTCCTTTCATGTAAAAATGCACCATACCCTCTTTTATTTTCACATGGTGACTCTTGGAATTCCTCAAGATGACTCTTCATGAGAAAATGCATCCCATTCCTCTTTGACTTCTCCATGGGCCCTCTTTTGACTTATATGCAACCAAAAATATATTCATTAATATTAAATAAATATTAACACACATTAGCCAAGATTTGAATATTAAAAACACTATTAAATGTAATGGGACCTTTATCACCAATAATTCTAGACCTTTGACATCAATGACAATATTTTCAATAATCACCCCCTTTGTCATTGATGGAAACCTCAAACTAAAACTACCACATCTTGAAATCTACACATACTGCCATCTGAAAAACATACAGTAACTCCCCCTTATTATAGAAACCTATACCTATTCCATGTACATATTTCTACATTTGTACCTATACCTATACCTATTTATATTCTTCTCTCCCTTTGACATCAATGGTAAGGGGCCTACCTAAAGCTAACACTTAACTCCCCCTCAATTGATGTTGATCTTCAATGGCATGAAGTAAAAGAAATTACTTCCAAATTCTCTTGTAGATACTCAAATGTGTCTTTTGCTAGTGCCTTTGTGAAAATATCTACAATCTACTCTGTAGTACTAATATATTCCGTCTTAACCTATTGATCTATAACTTGCTTTCTCAATAAGTGATATCTAATGGAAATATATTTTGTTCTTGAATGCATCACTAGATTCTTTGAAATATTAATAAAACTTGTGTTATCATAAAAAATAGAAATAGGTTCATCATATTTTGCCTTGATATCTTCCAAATTTTGCTTCATCCAAATCACTTGAGCACAACACAATACCGCTACAATATATTCTACTTTAGTTGTAGAAAGTGATATTGAATTCTAGTTTTTGCTTAGCCATGATACTAAGCTATCACCAAGGAAGAAATCTCCACTACTTGTACTTTTCTTATCATCCAAGAAACTTACCTAATCTGAATCTATATAAGTAACTAAAGTGTAATCTTTGCTTATTCATAATTCATAATTCATAATCTAATGTCCCCTTGATATATCTGAATATTTTTTTCACCAACTAAACATGACTATCTTTTAGAGTTGATTTATATCTTGCAACCATACCTACTACATGCATGATGTCTGGCCTCAATGCTATCAAATATAAAAGTCTACCAATCATAGATCTATACAAAGATTGATCTACAATAGGTTAATATTCATCCTTGCTCACCTTATTTCTTGTACACATTGGTATGCCAACTGGTACACAATCTTCAAAACCAATTTTTTTCTATAGTTCCTTGGCATATTTACTTTGAGATATGAAAATCCATTTATCTGACTAAAATATTTGCAATCCTAAGAAAAATGACAATTATTCAATCATAGACATCTCAAATTCTTTTTACATATTATCAAAAAATTATTTTGTCATCTTTTCAATATTTCCTCTAAAAATGATGTCATTAACATATGCCACAATAATCAATTGATGCTCACCTTTTGTTTTGATGTAGATATTACTATCAACAAATCCTCTCTTGAAACCTTGATCTTACATGTACTTATCAAGTCTTGCATACCAAGCTCTAGGAGTTTGTTTCAATCCATATAGTGCTTTATTCAATCTGCATACATGGATACTAATATTTGAGATAATAAATCCCCTAGGCTGCTCAATGTAGATCTCTTATTCTAAATTCTCATTTAGGAAGGAAATTTTGACATCCTTAAAAAACACTTTGAAATTTTTAAACACTGCATATGTAAGAAACATTCTAATAGCCTCTAGCCTTACCACTGGTGCAAAGGTTTCTTCAAAATCTATTCCCTCAATCTGAGCATATCCTTTACATACTAATATTTCTTTATTCCTAGTCACTTCTTCATTTTCATTCAACTTATTTCTATAAACCCATTTTTTTCCTATCATATTGTGATCTTTTGGTCTAAGCACTAATTCCCAAGTATCATTCTTTTCTATCTAATTTAATTCTTCATCCATTGCTTTAATGAATGCTTATTATGTCTATCTTCTCAAAAAGTTCTAGGCTGAATTTTGGATAACAAAGAAGGATTAACTTGCTAAGATTATCTTTCCATCATTCTTCTAGTGTGAATTCTTTCATTTATGTCTCTGATGATATCACTTTCACTATGATTTCATTGGACATATTTGGATGGGGTTTTGGTGCCTTTTTCTCCTTTTTCTCATCTTCGTCTGATTCTTTAATGATTTTAAGAATGTCTACTAGATCATTGATTCTTTGTGTTAATTCTTCTTCTATCTTGACACTTGCAATTTCAAACAATTTATTAGTTCTTTTTTATAACATTTATAATATTTACTTTAGCAAGAATAACCGGGAACTATACCTTCATCTGCTCTAGATTCAAACTCACCAATTTTTTCATCGATTTTCTTTATGAAGCATTTGTTGCTAATTTTTTTGAAATAATCAACTATTACTAGTTTATCTTTCCATAGCTCATAAGGAGTCTTGTTACTATTTGCTTTCAATAATGCTCTATTCTAAATATGCATTATTTTAACAAATGCCTCTCTCCAATATTTATTTTGTATCTTGGATTCATTTAGAATTGTCCTCGCCATCTCTTGAACTACTCTATTTCTCTGCTCAACTACTCCATTTTGCTATGGAGTTCTAGTTGTTAAATAATGTCTCTTTATTCCATGGTCTTCATAAAACTCAATAAACTGATCTGAAATGAATTCTTATCCTCAATCTTATCTTAGACACTTAATCTTTAAACTAGTTTCATTCTCAATTAATGATTTGAATACTTTGAAATGTCTGAAAGCTTCTGATTTTTTCTTTAAAAATATTACCTAAGCCATACGTGAAAAATCATCAATAAGCAACATGAAATATTTCTCACCTTGAGTAATTTGAATTCTCATAGGTCCACATAGATCATTGTGAACAACCTATAACATCTGAGTGGTTGAGTACTCTTTTGTTTTGAACTACCTTCTGGCCTGCTTCCCATGTTGACAAGGTTCACAAACCATGTCAGATGGATTTGTAATGTTTAGAAGATTTATGACTACTTGATTCTTCCTAATGTTGAAAATATTGTCAAAATTTATGTGTCCTATTATATTATTCCATACCCAACTTTCTTCAATCTAACTCAAACAACATCTTTGACCTTTGATGTCTAGTATCATTTACAAATTATTGCATGTTCTCTAAGCATCTGCAACCAACACATCTAAATATTTTTTCCTAATTTCACAAAATTTTACATAAAAAATTAGTGTGACCCTTTGATCACACATTTGACTTACATTCAAAATATTATGCTTAAGACCTTCTACATGCAAAACATTTTTAGTTTTAGTTCTACCATTATCCAAACTTAGTGTACCTTTTCTAGAAATTCTGGCAGTAGTATTATCTTCAAATTTCATTATGCCACCATTGATCTTATATAAGGTTATGAACTTGATTTTTTCTTCTGTCATGTGCCTCAAACATCCACTATCAATGAACCATGGCCTTTCTTCATTTCTTTCATGCAAAGTTGTCTACACCAACATATATTTTTCAAGTTGTTTCTTTTACCATGAACCTGTCTAAACTTTCTTCTTTATGAATGGAGCCTTAAAACTCTAAACCTATTTATGTATCTCTAACTTGATTGACTTTTATAGCTCTGTTCTTCTAACCTTCTTTATTTGAGATGTCCTCTATATTGTTAACTTCTTCCCTTTTTATTTCCTCTTTTGTAAGAGCTTCAACATAACTCTTCCCTTTTTATTTGTTTGTGAAATTAGTGGCCTCCCCTTTCTCTTTTTCAAATCTGATACATGTCTTATCTAACATTGATCTTTGACTTTATAATATCTTATTTGATATATTAGTGTTATTCTAAAATTTTGAATTATTGGCTGCTCTATCATTAATTGCTTTATTTATTTTCTCAAGATCTACTTTTAAAGAAGCAATTTCAATAACATACCTTTCAAATTCTTTACTTTTTGTAATTGTGCCATTAGATCTTTTTCATTATTATTGGTTTCTTCAAAGTGTGCTTGTAGATTTTCAATTGTTTCCTTTGACTCCTTTTCATTTTTCTTGATCTAGAGCTTTAATATGTGATTCTTCTTCTCAAGAGATTTTAACTCTTCTAAGGAACAAATGAGTTATCCTTCTAGATTCACTTTGGCTTCATCCTATTCTTCTTCTTGATCATCTATACTTTTTCTTATAGAGGCATCTTCATGTATGGCCATGAATAGAATCTCTTTTACTTCTGAATCACTAACTCCACTATCTTTGGCTGAGCTAAGATCTTTAGAATACAAAGTCTTCTTATTAAATCTCTTCTTGAATTTTCCTTTGAAATTATTCTTTTGTGTAGATTTTCCTTATTCATTATCACCATTACCCTTATCTAGGCACTTAGTTGTAAATATCCAATATTTCCATAATTAAAATATTTAAAATGTAATTTTCCTTGACATTTGCCTATGCCCTTTTTCAATTTTCAAATGAATACATCTCTATTGTCATCTTCATCATCACTAAAACTATCACTTGATTCTTGAATCTTAGCCTTCTCTTTCTTTGATGTCTTGAAAGCAGCTTCTCTCTTTGAGAGTTTCTCTTGTTTGGTCCACATCTCATATGTCTTAAGAATACCATATAGTTCATCCATCTTTAGCCTAGATAAATTCTTCATCTCTTCAATTGCCAAAACTTTTGCATCATATCTCAGTGGTAGATATCTCAAAACTTTTTGAACCATAATCGATTCTTCTAAATTTTCTCCAAGACATTAAATCTGATTAACTACTCGATCAACCCACAGAAGACAACTTGCTATATTTTATTCCTCTTCCATCTTCAAACTCTCAAACTATCTTTTGAAAGTTTGAAGTTTATCTTGCTAAACCTTTCCATCACCTTTGTAAATATTCTCAAGTTTTACCCAAGTTTCATGAGCAGATTTACATTACATAACTTTAACAAATTCTGATTCACATAAACCACATAAAATAACATTTAAATCTTTAGAATTATTTTCACTTGATTATTTTCTACTAGAGTAGTTACAAGTGTCTATGGCTCTTCATAATACTCCACCACTACTTATCAAATGCCAAATCCAAGTGCCATTGAATAAGTCTTCATGCTTATGCTCCAAAAAGCATAATTTGTCTCATCAAACAAAAGTGCCTTATTTGTAAAAAAAACCATCATGTGATCTATCCATTGTGTTTTCTCAATCTACCTTCAAGCTGTAAAACCTTTACAAAAGGAACATGCTCTAATACCAATTGTTAAGCATGAAATATTCTGAGAAGGGAAGTAAATTAGTATATTATATATCTTTTACTTAATCTAATTTCTTTTCTTTAACCACTTAATCACAAATTTAATAAATGCAATAAAACTTGAAAAAATATTATGCACCATGAGAGAGAGAGAGAGAGAGAGAGAGAGAGAGAGAGAGAGAGAGAGAGAGAGAGAGAGAGAGAGAGAGATGCCATATTTTTATGTAGAAACCCAAAGTGGGAAAAACCACAAAGAATAATCTCAAGTATATGAATGAGAACCAAATAAAATTACAAATTTTTCAAGCACCAACTTGCAAGAGCACTAACCCCTTTGTTGGGCATCAACATAGAAACTATTTGTGAGCACCAACCCACAAGAAGCACCAACCCATAGGAGCACCAACCCCTCTTGTGTATAAAATATAACTATCTTTCAATGTTGCCTACTCAAAAAATGATAGAACTCTATAATATCTCCTACTTTCTTCTCTTTAAAAACAAATAAAAACCATGCACACTCTTGCATATTACAAATGGTTTCTCAAGCTTTTATTTATATCTTTACAAAAGACATTTGGAATTCAATCTTTGTGACCATTCAATCCTCATGGAGAATGGTTCTAAAATTGCATGACCCTTCGTATCCTTGCATTTGAAAATTCATATGGTGACCCTTCATAAGCAAATGCATCCTTTCCTCTTTTATCTTTATCTTGGTGACTTTTCATATTCCTCAAAGTGTCCCTTCATAGAAATTTTTTTCATACCCTCTTTTGTCTTCACATGGTGACTCTTGGAATTCCTCAAGATGACTCTTCATGATAAAATGTGTCCCATTCCTCTTTGACTTCTCTATGGGCCCTTTTTTGACTTATATGCAACCAAAAATATATTCATTAATATTAAATAAATATTAACACACATTATCCAAGATATGAATATTAAAAACATCATTAAATTCAATGGGGCCTTTATCACCAATAATGCTAGACCTTTAACATTAATGAAAATATTTCCAACACTCTATATACTTCAGCCACTAATGAGAAATTCAGAAGGTCTTTAATATGGGAAGGACCTAAACTATTCCCATGTATTATAGATGACAAGGTCAACAAAGGGGATGTTATGCAAGCATCTGTATACATCAAGGAGTAGTCAACAAATGATTCATCTACTGAATGCCACCAAAAATATGCCACTTTTAGGTTAGATCTTCTAATTAGTTTGGTATACATGATTACCTATCCCTATCCCTCATTAAAATACAATGTATGGGTTGAGGTATTTTCTAAACCATGTCCCTCATTATTTTTGTAATATAAATGCAAACATGATGTATAATTATATGGTCCTCAATTGCTTGAGTTACATGATAATTACATTGATAAATCTTTATAGTATTTTCCATCATATAGCGAAACATAGAATAAATTAGGCGTGCCTCTAGCCTTCTCAAAATCTTAAAGAATCAAGTGTCTAACTAAATTTAGGCATGCTCTTGCCTAAAATAAACTACGTAATTAATTTCTTTACCCTACCTTGTTTTCTTTTCTTTTTCCTTCCTTCCTATCCCATGTTGTTAGTTAGGTTTGATTTTGTTTATTTTATATTTTTATTTATTACGAGGTTTGTCCCAAATGATTTTTCCCTATGGTTCCCCTTGTTGATCAAAGGAATGAAATGAAATGTTGTTTCAAGAGTAACATGGACGGCCCTCAAAGAATTTAATCAAAATTTTACTCAAATAACTAGTGTGAATTGATGTTGTTGATTTATTTTTTATTAAATTCTAAAGGTCAAATATTCATAATAGAACTTGTGAATTGAAAATAGTTATTTTCTTATTTTAATCCATCTAAATCACTTAAAGAAATATCAAAACAAAAATGCAACATTGCTTAAATTTTGATTTGTATTAAGCCATCATGAACTTGATGATTTCCTTCTACTCATGGCTTGGTCCCAACCCTCTATGGATGAATTGAAAAATATCCTTTCAAAATAATTAAGAGAAAATGTAAAGTCTAAAATTATTATTAAAAGGGTGATCTTGGAAACCTCCACCATAGTCTTTTTGTCATATTTGGAAGTAGAACAAGGCCTTTGGAAGGGATTGGAGGTATCTTTGCCAAAGATATAAATGCCTAGCTAAAAGTAGATAAATGCCCAATCCACTTCCCCCCAAGCTAAATTGTAAACTTCTTTCCTTTAGTATTTCTTACCTTATGAAAATTTAAATTATTACATGTGAATGAAAAAGAAATAAATAAATCACTTGTTTACACATTTGGATGGTTTTCGGTAATATTTTGGCTTAGTATGTCTCTTGTTCCTATAGACTTTGGTGCCTTTGAATTCTAGTTTGTTTTGAGTAATTTCTTTCAGCTAATGCTTTTCCTTCTTATGAAATCAGATATTCTAGATTCTATGATGACTCAAGATTATTTCCTAGTAGGATTCACCATGTGTTTTTTCTTTCATAACATGCCCCATTTTTAGACTAAAAATGGGGACCCTCTTTTTGATTTGGATTTTGGTCTTGTACCTTCAAAAGTTCATTATGGTTTCTTATTTAAATCATTTTTTTTGGATGTTTGTTCTAATAGATGTGAATATTGAAATCTAAATGTGCTTTGTTATTTAATCCAATCCTAGATAATAGTAATTATGCATCATACATAATTGGCATAAAAACCTCATCTAGATTAATTTAAGTTTAAATCTAAGATTTGCATAGATTTATTAAAGTCTTAATCTATTTGTTTTCCTATGTTTTGAACTACATTTTACATCTTCCCTTCAAAAAATTTCACCTTAGGTTTGTGTAAATTATCCAACTATTTCATAGTTTTTATCGCTCCTTTTCTCAATCAATTTGATCCATTTTGATTCCCATTTTGATCTATATGACTAAGCATTCATATATATTCAATTTTTTACTAGGTTGTCTCACTAAAATAGACCAAATTATCTTTATAATTGAATAACATGGTTAATTTTATGTATATTTTTCATGTTATACTTAGTCACATTCTTGGATTTTCCCTTAATCATTTTTAGTGGTTTAGTTATTTTTTTTAAAACTGAGTTTCCAACTAAGGCTTCACATGTTGTGCATGTAGGCCATCAGAGAGAGTTTAAGTGACTTAGTCATAACTTTTGTTTTGAATAAAAGTTCTGATGACTCAATAATTGTTCAAATCATTTATCTTCAAGAAAAATGACACAAATTGCATCAAACATTATGTGCAAGTGTGACTTTTACATAGGTTTAAAACAAAATTTATGATGGCAAAAATTGTGAAGGATTGGATAGTATAAGGCAAAGTCACAAAGATGAGGGTTATGAAGACTAGGCTTTTTTAGAACATTTTTCAAAAGAGAGGCTTTTCTGCTTTGGACTTAGTCATTTTAATTTGAATTCTATTATCCATTTCTTTTTTATTCAATTGACTAACTATGAATTTTCATATTATGCCTATAAGTACCCAAAAAATTCTCAGGTGTCATGTGTCATTCATTGAGTGATCTCAACAACTATACCCCATCTAAGGGAGATTTTTGGCACTTATCTAATTTCAAAAAAGTTGCCCACAACCACATGGTATCTTTTTCACTTCTTCAAAAGACTTAGTCAATTTTATTTAAGGTTACTTGATATGTAGATGATGCTAGTAATGATCTGACCTTACAAGTTAGTAGGATGAAGTTGCATGGCATAATCATATTACTTTGTTATCCTAGATATGTCCATACTAGTGTAATGCCTCTAGGATAGAAGGTCAATGAGATGATGCTATGTGTTAAAATTCCAATACTCCATAGCCATAAAATAATATTTGTAGTCCCATCAATGATGTCAGATCCCCAAGAAATTGGGTGAGAGAGATGATACCACATAGTGAAATCTCATTGCACCACAACCTTGGGGTGGTTCATGCAAACCTCAGTTTTTTAGAGACTAGGCGAATGAGATAGTGACATGTGGAGAAATCTCACCTCATTATGAAAAAAATGTCAACATGTACATAAATCCCCAATCTAAGAAGTGAAAGAGTGAGGAAAGGCCATGTGGCCATTGAAAAGTAAAATCAAGCAATAAATCTAAAACTTGTGGGTATCAATAAGTTTTCACATGTTAAAATGGGACCCATAGAATCAAAACTAACCATTCAATGAATGCAAATCAAATGGGAAGCCAATAGTAACCTATGTGATAGTAAATCATTATATCTAAGGACACATTAGTTATGCATCTAACAAGGCACTATCTTAAAATTGATAGCATGCTTGACCATCAAAACTATCAAGAGGCTGAGAATGGACTATGCATCTAATAAGATTTGCATTATTAAATCATAGTCCAACTAAATTATGAATAAGGTGGGAATAATGAGTATGGAATACACATTAGGATCAAACCTAGGGCATACAATACAAACTCAACCTTAAAGATGAATGGAAATTGATTGCACAAAAGCGTGGGTGGTTGGTGGTTCTAATGCAATCCCAAATGATTTCAACTACCAAAATTCAATTGAGGCATGGTCTAACTATGCAATTCTTGGGCACACCTTCAATCTATTAGAGATTTTGAGTCACGTGTTCAACCATATTCCCTCAATAAACAATGATTTTTTGTAACTTCCCCTTTAGTGGGTGAAATTTAACCTGAATTTGAATTCAAATTTTTATTCAAACTCCTCAAGCCTATGTGCATGTATATTAAAGGGTTGGTCCCTTTAGGATTGATAAATTTATGCCTAGGTTGGTCTTTGTTAATACTAAGAAGATTATTCTTAGGTTATTATTTTTAAGATTAGATGAGACTATGATTACCTGTTTCTTTTCATTTTAAGGATAGAGTGTGGGGCAATCATTTCCTTTCATGCATTTTACCACTTTTTAGATTGGTTTTCTGGGTTCAGGCTATTTGGAACCCAAGTCTTTAGCTCACTGAGCATTTGATGAACCCCTAAATAATCCTTAATAAAAAAATCTTTATCTAAAATCTTTTTCATTTGATAAACTTGGTTTGTGCATCTATATGGTGACCCTATTTTCCTCTTTAGATTTTCTAATTTGTTTCATAGACTCTTACACTGTCCTTAGTTGGATTTGTGTGAGGTCCATATCAACTAAGGACTAGTTACTCTATGATTTTTATACTCCATAGAACCAGGCTAGTTGACATTAGAAACTAGCCTCTTTTTTTCTCTTTCTCCTACCCTTCTATATTTTCCCCCTTTTTATCAATTTATTAGTTTAGATTAGTTTAGTTTTTGAGTTTCAATCTGAATCCAATCTTTACTATGATTGCATGCTCTTTTATCTATTATTGTTTATACATTATTAAACTTATAAGAAATAGACATTTTCATTTTAAATCAAATATTTATTCATATTTAAATCATTTTATTGGTTCCTTAGGCATAAGCACTTTATTTTTAATGAATATTGATTTGACTTAAATACACACCAAAAAACCTCGATATGGTATGGTCATAATGAGCTGATTAGGTTACCCTACTTACCAATACCTAGTAATCAAAACCTTGGGGAGATTTATTCACACAAGTATCATTTCAAGAGAGTAAGGGACTAATAACCACTACCTAATTTGTCCTGTAAAAATACCTCACAACACATATATTCCCTATTGTTCATACGTAAAAACACTAGAAAGTGTTATAAAAATATAACAAGTGGCCATAAATAGTGGATTAAAAACCTACGAGCTTACTCGAAACATTTTCATCCCTAACCAAAATAGTGGGGGTTATCAAAATAATAAACAAAATAGTTATAATAATCAAACGGCGTAGGGTTCTTAACCAAAATTGTAATACCACTATTGATGAATTTAAAAATTAGTTCAATAAGAATAACGATGTCAACACTAATTAGAATTAAAATAGTAATAACAAATATAATAACAATGGGGATATAAATCAAAGAAACCCTAATTTTATGCCTATTTACCATGTTTGTGACTTCCATTTTACACCACCACCAAGAAAAAATCATTGCTAAGGAAAAAATTAGAACCCAAATGCATAGTATGAAGGCCAACTAAAATAATAACCAATGTAATAATTTTAATCAAGGATTCAAACAATAGAATAAAAACTAAAGTTGGATGTATTCTAACTCTAAATTCTATTTTTCATTCCATAGAGTAATTTTTCATGATACTCATAGTTGTAGGGAGTATAATAAGTTTATTTAATGACTCCCTAAAGATAAATGGTAATTATTTATTGACATGTTATTGGGAAGCACCACTAAAACTCCAAACCTTACCAAATGATTCATGTGGAACCTAAAAATGAAAATCTACATATATACAAGAACCATTTTCCTAATCAACAATCCCAACTAATCCATAATGCATAGAAAAATGGTCCTACCCACTAACCCATACCACCTATAACTCATGATGCAAAATCCTTCACTTATAATAATTCACTTCTTATCCCTTACCTTGGTCCTCAAGGATAACTAAACTAATTGGATTGGTATAATTAGAGGCTGGTGAAAAAATAAACATCATCACCTACGTAATGGAATATCAACAATGAACTCCCCCTCTAGCCAATACTCTAGAGTTTAAAACTCAAAGAATTCCCAAGCCTAATGGAACTTATTATTTTGTGAAAAACCTCACATAATTTATTTTCCATAACTTGTTAATTAAATTACTAAAAAACTCTCTAGTTCATGGTTATATGCTCCTTGACACCCTAGGTATTGGTCATCTAGCTAGCATCACACTACCTCTTGAATCCTAAATCAATCACAATGACCTATATATGTACCTCTTAGGCAAAATTAATTGGGTGTTAGCTATTTATTTGATCTAAGATTATTACCTCATAATGCTAACATGGCTAGATGAGGAGATCCTAATTCACACTTTCAAGTCTATATTTAAAAAAACTACATCAAAGTGGCCATGGTTGATGATGGAGTTACAATTAATGTAGGCCCATTTTATTTTCTTCAAAAATTGGTTTACAAAAAAATAAATTGATCATCCATCATAAACACTCTACAAGGCTATGATAACCTAAAATATTCTTCTATTATTACCATAATTATGCCTGTAAAGTTGGGACACAAAACCATACTCACCTAATTTTATGTCAGAAACAAGTATACTAAATAAAACATGATTTTGGGAAGGTCATGGTTTTTATAGAATGAATGTTGTCCCTTTAACATTATTTTAATAAGTGATATTAACCTTGGGAGGGTCTTTGTTGTTCAAGGATATCCCAATCCATTCGATGCACATCAAACCAATCTTGAGAGGACATCAGGCCTCCACATCAAATATCTTTCTAGAAACCAAGTTAACAAAAAACCTCCTATAAAATAAATAAAAATCATATATTCAAATATCCAAGTGGGTGCCAAAATCAAACCCAAAAAATCCTAACCCCTCATCATAGATGGTGCCAAATGAAAAAGTTGTCAAAACTAAAGAGAAAACAACTAAAAAAGAATATGAACCCATAATGATGGAAATCATCTCAGTGAAACTAATGGTTGAGATTATTAATATCCTAGATAAAGACAAACCTATAGTGATTTCTTTCAACCCATATAGGGTTGATACATATGATCCCCAAAAACCTCTTAGTTTAGTAGTTTTAAATCCATATCAAAATCCCAGATTTATATATGGTAAAAATATTTGAGGATGAAGAAAGGTCCCCTCAAGATCCTGATGATCATATTCATTTGAATAATCAATGTTTTTTCCATTATGATGGTGAAAAATGTCATTTGGGCACTATTTTAAGAGTAATTATCACCTTACATAAATTAAAAATCATGCCCCTTAATTTCAAGCTATAATTCAACTTCACCAATAATGGAATTGAGTATGAGGCCTTAATTTGAGCTCTTCTAGTTACCAAGAGATTAGACATGTGCAACCTTAGAGTCCTAATATATTCATAAATACTTTAAAATCAAGTTTTTAAATTATATTAAGTCATATCTGAACACATTCATTAAGGTTTTGTAGAACATTTTTAAAGATCTTGATTTAGTTTCTATTTAGATGATACCAAGGGAGGAAAACCAACTCATGGATGTCATAGCCTCATCCTATTGATGATTATATCCTCATCAAGGATTCTCATTATCTGATTTTTTCATGTCCATGAGACCCAAACCACTTATCCAAAAGGAGATAAGTTATAAAATACTCACCCTTGAGGAAAAAGGAAATGAATTTCTCATCATGTACTTTGCTAAGAATAATGAGTCAATTTTATAATTTTTGGGGGAATATGATTACCTCCCCAAAACCCATTGAACAAATGGATTTTCCCTCATCCCTCATCCTTCATCCTTCCTTGGGGTTTGAATATTACAATTATTAATTTAAAATCAATGATGATGACTATTATGAATAAGATTATGAGATCTTCAAAGCAGATGATGAAACCTATGATATTCCCCTTTCCCTTCAATAATTCAAAGAGGGGAATGCCTCTCTAATTGATAACACTATAGAAATCAATATCAACATGGAATAACAACCTAAGATCCTAAATCTTGGATCTTATCTCTATCCTAAAGAGATATATAAGCATAAGAGGTTCCTCATAGAACTTTCAAAATATTTCCATTTTTCTTACTTGGATATGATAGGCATATATCCATAAGTAGTAGTTCACACCTAGTTACCACACTAGATGTCAAACCCATCAAGAAGAAATAGAGGCCTCTAAATCCAAAAATTACACTAATGGGGAAGAATGAGGTTATTAAACTCCTGAATTTAGTGTTCATCAAATATGTGAACTACATTATGGTTGTCCAACATTATCATCATTCCCAAAAATAATATTAAGATAAGAATTTTTATCAACTTTAGCAATATTAATGAAGCATGCCTTAAGAATGAATTTCCACTACCCTCTATAGATGTTATTTTAGATTCCATAGTTGCATATGAGTTATTATTTATCACATATAGCTTATAATATTATAACCTAGTTTTCATTTCCAAATAAGATTAAAGCAAAATATCCTTCACTATGCCATTGGGAACCTTTTTTGATGTTTTCATGCATTTTTGCCTCGAAAATGCTAGCATGATCTACCAAAGGGCTATGACCCACATTTTTCATGACCTCATTCATGAAATCATGGAGGTTTACATAGATGATATTTTAAGAAAATTTAGACAAAGAGTTGGTCACCTTAGACTCTTAAGTATCATTCTCAATCTTCTCACTCAATATGATCTCAAGATTAATCTAGAGAAATGTGTCTTTAGTGTTATAGTCAGAGATATTGTGTGTTATATAACTTTTAAATGAGGTATTGACATTGATCCTAATAAAATTAATTTTATTTATGAAAATTCTAACCCCATAGATGAATCAAAGATAAGGTCATTCTTTAGGAACTAGGGTAAATTTGAAGGTTTCTTCACAATCTCTCATATGCAATCCAGCTTATCAACATCATGCTCAATAAGGAGATCAATTTTACCTCAACCCAAGACTTATAAAATGCATTTGATTATTTGAATCATTTTCTCATGTCTCCACCTACTCACATGGTACATATGTATGATCGACCACTCATACTTACATAAGGAAATTAAGGTGTCCCTCACATGTACTGAAATAATAACATGATGATGGCAAATAAAGAGACATATACTTTATTATTTGAAACTTTATCAATTTTAAAACAAGATATACCCAAGTGGAGAAGGATTGTCTGACCATAGTATTTTATACTAAGATATTGAATAACAACATTCTCAATCAATATACAAGGTTTATTGTAAGGGCTCAATCCCTTTATATATTTTAAACATAGATGGATATGTCTAAGACGGCTAGTAATTTTACTAAATTGTTAATTAAATTTAGTTTAACATACATGAAAAGGATTTCCATTAAGGGAAAAATTATTGTTGATTGGTTAACCAAGTCTTCTTTGGACATATATGATGTTGTTGAAATTTCATTCCCTAATGAAAATTATCTATTACATTCAAAACCCCATGATTGCTTCTATTGGAGGTACAATCACTAAGAAGAGGGGGTAAATTACTGATGCAAGATATTTCAAACTTTAATTTCAATCTTTTCAAACTCTTAATCAATAACCATAAGCATTCATAAAGCATACAAGATGTTCATAATTGTAGACACCAAAATTGTGTCTACCCCTTGGTCATCCTCCCCCCTTGGTCCCCTTGGTCCACCTCCTAACACAAGTCCTAGCCCACTTAATTATTAGATTAAAATAAAAATCAAATATTTTAATCTAATAGCCCCCTTGCCACTTCACCCATGCCACCTCATGCCACCTCGAATTCCTCTCCTTGGATCCCCTCACCCATGCCAAGCCTTAATTGCCTAAATCCCATCTCAACCCTTCCTCTCGCACTCATTTAAGCCCCTCTCGACCGTTTTCCCATGACATTTGACCCTGGTAGCTTGTAAGAATGGGCAAAAGGCTAAAATTAGCCTCTACCCCCATTCTTTAGCTGCCAACATCGGTCAGTATGTAGCCGACGTCAGCGGTTCTGCTGGCATCAGTTACCTTTAAAATTGCATTTCTGCATCCATTACTGCCCCCTGTAAATGTTAATTCTTTTGCACTTGGCATCCGACTTCTCTCTCTCTCTCTCCCTCTCACATAGCAAACATCACAAGCTACAGGCATGCTACAGAAATAGCTCTAGACTATGGGTTAAAAACATTGCAGGTCCATCAGTAGCATCAACAATAGGCCTCTTCACTCCTTCAGCAAGTAGGAGATAAGTATTTCTTTGTTTTCCATTTTAGTTTTTATTTTGAATTCATCTGTCATTCAGCCCACTACCCAGACTCAACCTGCTCTTCCCTAAGAGGCTGAAAGGCCTTCTCTAATCCCTATCTCCTTGTCACCCTGTCCTCTCTTTGGTCCCCTATTCAAACCATACTTTCTGCCTTACAACCCTGCACAGACCTCCAAAAAAGCTCTTAGACCTCCAAATAGACCTTCAAACCATCCAAACAAACTCTCAGGCCATTTTACAAATCAAAAACCTGGCCAGAACCTATCTAAGGCCATTACCCTGACCAACATCGACCATTGCCCCTACTGACGTCAGTAGACTAACTGACGTCGGTGACCTTCCTTAACCAATGCCAGTAGAACCACCGATGTTAGTGACTGTGGAAGACATATTGCTACATAACAGGTATGCATTTGCTTCTTTTTCTTTTGTTCCATTTTTATCATTTTTGTTTTTAGTAATATTTTGCTTTTTAACAATCAGTGGACTGTCATCCTCCAAGAAGTCTTTGCACTACTAGGACCAAGCTTTCGCTTGGCAGTCCACTTTTTATCCATCTAACAACTTTTGTGTTTGAGTCTCTTTCTTCTACAGGTGTCATCCTCCATAACCAAAGAGGAGTTCCTTCTGTCATCTAAATTTGGTGCACAAGACTTCATCCGGGTACGTACAAACCCTTGACCATTTTATCTTAGTTTCTCATTTCCTTTTGAATGTGAAAAGTGAAAACTTGTTTGGAAACATTTTGGCACACCCGGTGGGACCCTAGGGTCTTCCTTAGGTTCTTTTCTTTCTTTTCATATAGGTGCATTAGGTCTCTCCTTTTCATCTCTTCCTTCCATCTCTTCCAAAAGACACTATTAGCAAAAATTAAAAAGAATCATTCTTCTCCTTTCTTTCTTGCAACTTAGACTAGTCAAGGTCATACTCTTCAACCTCTTCTCACTTGTCTGCATACGAACTAACTTTCAATTTGGGCTTAAAACACATTGCATCTCATTTCTTCTTGACTGCATACTTAGCTCTCACATCTAGTAATTAAAAACTGCATCATGAATAAAGCATATGCCACTTATGTTACAAAACTAAATCACTTGCACAAATTAAACATCTAAACTCACCTGAGACAAGGCCCGACTGGGATTTCATCACCCAGCAGATACCTTACCCATCCTAGCAATCCCACTTGGACTTCACTACCAAGGGGAAAGCCCACTCTATTCTCTGGCAGAGGATAATCTCTAGGGGAAGTATATACTAGCTAAGCGAGCCCAGCTTATCACTAGGTTCATGAGGTTAGGGGAGCTTGCTCCTTAGCACCAGGCCACGTACAGAACCTAACACAGACTCTTGAGTACTGAAACTAACCTGAGACCAACTTTAGACTACTTCTTCTAGGACCCATTTCAAAAGCCAACTTCCTAAACACATTCTAAGGCATAAGCCAACACAATCCTAAAAATTTATTCCTAGAAATTTAATGCTTAGGATCTGCTTGTCTTCTCTTCTTTTTCTGTTCTTATCTGCTTGTAAAGACATTTTTTTTCTTCTTGCCTTGAATGGTTTTGACACGCAGTCAAACCAAGACTCTTGTTGACCATGCGAGGCATCAACCACTTCTGCCTTCGCCATCCATAACCAGTCCCCTAATGGAGTTTCATTCAGAGACCGAACGAACTCCAACCCATCCGACCCCGACTCAGACTCCCATTGTCCCTTAAGGGGACCAAGACTTCGAAAGATTCTTGGACCTCAATGTCAAAGCCCTCCAACATTATCTTGCACGAAGCCGAATGTGAGACTCTTAGGCAACCCAATTTATGGGATACCAACCTCTTTAGTCGAGATAGCAGTCATATCGACAGCATTTGTGGTTCAACCCATAGACACCCAAGCTGTCACCTCGACCAATAACTAGCCCATGACTAATCTTCTAAGTGTGGCTTCTCCTTCCATCTCTAGGCCCACTTCCACTGGGTTTTTAGCCCCCCATCAACCGTAAACTTTTCAACCAACCTCTACCCCTTTCCAAAATTTAGTTGTCTCTATCCCACCTACTCTCGCCCCCATCAACACCAGGGTGGCTACCCATCTATTGGCTAATGTTGTCACTATCCAACCACCTATGGCAACATCAAGCCTAGTCATGCCTTCTACCTTCATGACTCAACCACCCTTAGTCTCCACTTCTATCCCAATGACTAGTTATCAATACATTGCACCCGTACAAGTGCAACCGACTATGTCGTATGCCCCTTCTAGCACCTTTCAAGCACCCTACAACCTAGGGGGCGTGTCACTCGCCAATCCGTCAGTAGACATCATCAAAATGCTGATGGACAAAATATCTAGTCTCGAGACTTCAATTTTGGGTTCACGCAATGCCCTTTCATATGAGAAAATTTGCAATGAACCCATTCATCCCTCAGTCCTAATCCAACTGTATCCTAGTTAGTGGGAGATTCCTAAATTTTCTCATTTCCAGAGTAAGGAAGACCTGCAACAACACCTACAAGCATTCAAACATGCTTGTTATCTCATAGCCCATGATGATGCATTACTTCTACGCATATTCCCCATGTCGCTTTCTAGTGCTACTCTCAACTGGTACAGCTCTCTCACCAGCCATTCTCTTTTCACATTCACCCAACTAGCCCAACTCTTCCTTGACCACTTTTTGATCAATATCACCAAAAAGGTCTCAATCACAGATCTGTATTCTATCTGGTAGTTTGAGGATGAATCCATAACTGATTTTGTTGCTTGCTGGAGAGGCCTAATCAATCAACTCTCATTTTATTTGCCCCAACCTGAGCTCATCAAACTCTTCTCTCAGGCCTATGCCAAACATATTTCCTCTACCTTGCGGGTCCAAACATTCTGCACCTTTGACGAAGCTTTCATAATGGCCCAAAAGCTTGAATTATGTGCCATCAAGGAAAACAAAGTCAAGTTGTAGAGTAAGAACCCCAATACCAAGTCCAATGACTCTTCCTCTAAACCTTCTTCATCTAATCCCAAATCTAAGGCATCCATAAATGTTGTAGTCATTAGACCATCATCCTCTTCAACAACCAACCAGCCTGAACCATCCACATCTCAAAGTATCACTCGACAATTCCATTAAAGATATGTGCAGCGTCAGTATAGTCCACTAGGAGAGTCATACGCATCTGTGTTGGAAAAACTTGTCAAATAAGGAGTTCTCAATCTCTCCCAAATCTGACCACCTCCACAATTTGATCCCTCACACGCCATCCCTACATGGTATAGGGAGAACAAATTCTACAATTATCATCATGTTAAAGGCCATGACACGGAAAACTACAAGACTCTCAAAAACATCATTCAAGACATACCAAATAAGGGTGACCTCATCTTAGACAATCCAAATGCGCCACCCAATCAAAGCATAGACATCTTCAAACAACCCTTTCCTAATCATCCGCCTAGCCAAAATAATGTGCAGACCATGACTGATGACTCTCAAGAGCATAACATATGCACAGTCAATACGGTCTCACCTCTCATCCTTGACCAACCTCTCTCATAGACTCAAAAGGTTAGTCAACCCATCAGTCTATCACACGAGGATGAACCTTCTTCTCTTGTTAGTTCTCCATCGACTTCCCTTATATTGGAGGACGCCTCGACCATACCGGCACCACCAGTCCCAGTGTCCTTCTTGCTACCTATGGAAGACCCTACCCTTCCTACTCCTCAACCGCAAGTGGAGGGTGCAATCATCCCTGCCCTCTACCCTCTTGAGGAGCCACATTCTCTAGTTCTTTCTCCACCCAAAGAAGAACCTGTCTCTCCGTCTTCTTTAACCAAAGATGAACCTGTTGTGACTTCATCATCCCTTGGGTCTAAAATTGCTACACCAACCTCATTTTCAGCCCCGCAACCATCCACATCTTTTGGAGGACTAAAGCCTCATATGACATCTTCCCAACCATTTTCCTGATTAGTAGAGAAACTAGGACTTCTCCCTTCGAGGATAGTGGAGCATCAAGCATTATGGGAGTGACTCAAAGCTCTTTAGCTTGCCCATTTTGTCTCATCTCATGCCGCCAACCCTCCCATGACAAAATCTCCAAAAGCTTTCAACAAAGACCAGACTTCTACCTCTAAACCTTCAAAATCTCAACCATCTACATCAAAAGCAAAACCCTCATCCACAACATCAAAACCAATCAAAACACTCGATGTTTGCCCCGTCCCTAACCTCACTCACCCGCAAGTCAAGGTAGACTTAGACCAAGCCTCGCCCAATAGTAGTCCTCTAACCAAACCAAAGAAGACTACTAAACCACAGTGGTAAACTCCTCCTCCACTATCAACATTTCCCTCCATTTTGGGCCCTCACCCTTCAACCCTAATAGGAGCACTTCCTACTCCAACCCCTAACCAAAACAAGTTGCCTCCACTGCTTCCTTTGCCTACCACAAGCCTACCCTCTCTGAAAAATTTAGCATCTCTCATGAAGAAAGTGTCATCTTCACATGTAGCCACACCATCAACCCAAAAGGTGATATGGAAGCCTCCTTCAACAACACCCAAGCAAAAGTCACCAGCATCTCACGCATCAACAAGCATGGACCCTTTAGTGGGTTCATACGCTCTGATATTACACTGACTTTTGAAAACCTCTAGCATAACCCTTCCACCTATCAAGCCATTCCAACCCCTCAGGTCAAAGCCTTCTTGGTTTGATGATACTAAGATTTTCCTATATCATCGTATGCCAAGACATGATACCGAGAATTGTTGTGCCCTCAAAGCTGTCATTCACCAATACATGGAGAAAGACACTCTTCTTCTTGAGGACACTATCAACAGACCTCTGACACCTTCCCATGACTCTCAAACCTCTTCAACCTCATCAATAGACTATGACCCCTTCATCTCCTTCACCCCCTCTCTTCAAAATTAACACCATCCACATAACCACTAGGTCACAAAAGGATAAGGCAAAATAAAAAGATACTATTCCATGGACCTATCCCTTTGTCAAGCTGCCTCAACTGCCAAAACCCAAAATCTCTATCCTAGGTGCATCTCAACCCTCCTCTTCAAGGGCAATCCATGACTCTATGTTAAAACAGCTTCACCAGACACCCGTGAAGATGACCTTATATGACCTCATCCAAAGTTCACCCCAGCATCATCAAGCTCTAATCAGAGCCTTATAGACAGTGGAGGTCCAACTTGAGGACCCCCAACCACTCGCTACCCTAGTCCACTCATTATCCCCCGTTGCCTCTATCACTTTTAGCGATTCTAAAATTCCTACATCTAACTCAAAAGACTAGGACGCTGCTCTCTTCATCACTACCTATGTTGATCAAACCCACATTAAGTGAGTTATGATTGATGGAGGCACCAACATTAACATCATTTCTACTCATGCCTTTGATCAATTGGCTCTCCCCAAGAATTGTGTATCAAAAACTGACACAATCTTGCAATCCTTTAATGACACCACTGCCACAACCATTGGCACCATCATCCTCCATATTCATGTTGGCCCACACACTGTCTCAAAGCTCTTCTACATCATTGAAGGAGAGTTCTAATATAACATGTTGCTAGGATGACCCTGGATCTATGCCATGGCTTGTGTTCCCTCTACACTGCACCGTTGTGTAAAATTCAAACATGATGGGCAAGTCCACATCATTCCTGCCGACCTATCACCTTTCAAAACTTGTAACACAACCTATCAACCAAATGACATTCTCATTCCTCTGAAGACATCAACCCAGATGCCACCTCCATCTGTGGAAGCTTTGACCGGTTTACAAATGGTGGTCCCCCTCACACCACCTCTTCAAGCGATAACCAAAGACCCCATGGAAGATATCTTCCAACGACTTTCACTTGGGGAATATCGCTTGCTTACCTTAGACATGTTCCAAACTCTGTAAGAGTATGGACAGCCTCACCACAACCTAAGTTATGACCATCAGATCGGGATGGTTGTTCCTTACGGTCCTCCTCACCTCCGAACCAATCTCATCTATGGGGGGCTAGATTAGGCTCCCACTGATGGTAATCCTCTCTCTTCACCTCAACCATTCACATCTGACTTCTCCTTTCTTGGCAACCCCACCTTTGCTCACACTTACCTTTACAGGTGTGCATGGAAGGGTTTTGGCTTCAAGCGCTATGAACATGGCTCCCATTAGCCCATCGAACCACTCAATGATGACAATGCCAAGAAATGATATGGTCTAGGCTTCCAAGACCCTACTCAGGCTTTTATAGACCCTTGCCCCAAACCCACCATTGACCAATCTCCTCCAAGCTCACCTATTCTTCCCCCTTCACTTATAGAGTTGGTGGTTTCCATCCCTCCTAGTTTTTTTTACATAAACACCAGTCACCTAGAACCCCTAACCTATCAGCTAAATGGGGTGTCTAGGTCTCTCCCTCTCATTTATCCTAACCTGATAGATGATGAGTCAGTGACCATCAATGAAATCCACTGTGTAGATGATGATGTCATTCTCTCCTACATGGGTGCCGATGACTCTTTCATCTAGTGCTCCCTCCCTTCTAAAACCTAGGTTATGTTAAATGAATCAACCATTGACATCAACCTTCCTTCTTCTGATGTTCCTCACATCTTAAAGATTAGCCAATCTCTAAACACCCAAGAGCAGCTTGACTACACCCAGTTCCTCTCAGACCATAGCAAGGCCTTTGCCTGAACCTATAGTGACATGCCTGGCATCGACCCCAACATTGACATTCATAACATCATCACCAAACTAGAGGCTAAGCCTGTTAGGTAAAAGCTTTGAAAGATGCATCCTCGTGTTGTACTCCTTATCAAAGAGGAGCTTCAGTACCTTCTCTCTATCTCTTTCATCTAACCCATTGATTATTTGTAGTGGGTCTCTAACATCATCCTTATCACCAAGGTGACTGGGGGGATCTAGATCTGCACAGACTATCGTGACCTCAACCTGGCCTATCCCAAAGATGACTTTCCTCTTCCCAACATTGACCAACTTGTTGATCTCATGGCTGGTCATGAGATGCTATCACTCATGGATGGGTTTTCAAGATACAACCAGATCCTAATTACACTAGAAGATCAGCACAAGACTACCTTCATCACCCCATGGAGGACTTTCTGCTATTGGGTCATGCATTTTGGCTTGAAGAATGCAGGTGCCACATATCAACGTGCCATGACTTACATTTTCCACGATCTCCTCCACAAAATCATGGAAGACTATGTGGATGACCTGCTCAAAAAGTCTAAGGTTCGTCATGACCATTTGACCATCCTCAAGATCATCTTCTCTCACCTTCTTCAATACAATGTCTACCTTAACCCCAAGAAATGTGTCTTTGGGGTCCTCTCAGGCAAGCTCCTGGGTTTCATCATTTCTTTTCGTGGCATTGAGATAGATCCCACCAAAATCCATGTTATCCTCAAGATGCCACCTCTGACCAATCTCAAGCAACTTTATAGTCTACAAGGGAAGCTCCAGTCCATCCGTTTCTTCATCTCACAACTTTCTGACTGCTGCCAACCCTTTCATCATCTCCTTAAGAAGGATGTCTCTTTTAAATGGGATAAGGACTGTCAAGAGGCTTTTGAAGCCCTCAAATGCTATTTGGTCTCTCCACCAATCCTCATTCCACCTAAAGATGACCAACCCTTCTACCTTTACATCTCAGCAACTAACCATTCATTAGGTGCCATGATCGTGCACCGAGATGAGCACCACCGTGAGCAAGCAGTTTACTATATCAGCCAAACACTTGTCGACTATGAAACTCGGTATACTCATACTGAGA
Organism: Torreya grandis; assembly: GCA_037957365.1. NCBI lineage: Eukaryota > Viridiplantae > Streptophyta > Pinopsida > Cupressales > Taxaceae > Torreya > Torreya grandis. The sequence goes on from JARHVA010003213.1 coordinate 1,111,447, forward strand.
AACTCTATTTGGCATTAGTATTTTCCACTACCAAGCTTGGCCACTATCTTCTTAATCACGAGACCTTTGTCATCACTCACACTGACCCTCTTAAATACATGCATTCTAAGCCATACCAAAATCAACGTATGGCTTGTTGGCTCATGCTTCTTACTAAGTTTGACTTGGACTTCATCTAGCATAAATCCATTAAGGGGCAAACCATCACTGACCAGTTGGTAGATGCCCCTCTCCCTGACAATCAACCTTCTCAATGTGAGTTCCCTGATGAATCTATCACCGTGCTTTCCACCGATGACACAGTCTATCAAATGACCATGTTCTTTGATGGCTCCAAATGTCAACTCAGTGGGGGTGTGGGAGTCATTCTCATCCCACTCAAAGGTGAGCCCATGTCTCTGTCTTTCAAGCTTGACTTTGATTGTACCAATAATATGGCTGAATATGAAGCCTTAATTTTGGGACTTCAAACCACCCTTTTTCTAAGCATCAAGACCATCAACATCTTCAGCGACTCATAACTTGTCATCAATCAGATCAATGATTCATACCTCTGTAAAAATGAGATCTTGCAAAGGTACAAAAACCATGCTAACACTCTTCTAGCCTCTTTTGACCACTACCTCTTGCAGACTGTTCCTCGATCCATGAATAAGTTTTCTGACACCATGGCTTCTCTTGCCTCATATATTCCATCTTTGTCATCTTCATCTAGAATTTTTGTCACGATGCATCATGTGCCATTGCCTTCATACATTTCTCTTAACATCAATCATGTCAACACCATAGACTCTAATCCATGAGATGATTGGTATAAACAACTTGTGGACTACTTATCTCATTCTATCATCCCTCCCAATCTCTTTAGCAATATGTGATGGGCTTTCATCAAATGCACGGCTCGCTATACCATGCTAGGGGGTCTTCTCTATAAGTGAGGCTTTGACAACCTCCTTCTTCGCTGTCTAACCTGCACTGCAGCCTCTCATATGATTAAACAAGTTCACAATGGGATTTGTGGTGGACACTTCAGTGGGAACTCGGTTGCCAAGCGCATCCTTCACCTAGGCTATTATTGGCCCACTCTTCATCAAGACTATAACGACTATGTTCAGCATTGCATCAAGTGCCAGTAGCACTCTAACTTGCTTCATCTCCCTAGCCATGCCTTATAAGTCACTCGAGATTTCTGGCCTTTTTCACAGTGGGGCTTAGATCTCGTCAGTGAGATTAACCCTCACTCATCTCTTCGTCATCAGTCCATTATCACTACCATTGAGTATTTCATTAAATGGGTGGAAGCCATTCCTCTCATCTCCATAAAAGCTAACAAAATTATCAACTTCATCAGCACCCACATCATCTATCATTTTGGTGTTCCTCACAAAATCATCACCGACAACGGTAAGTCATTCAAAAACAAAGCCATCCAGAAACTCTGTGACTCATTTGGCATCAAGCTCAGCTTCTCTTCACCTTACTACCCATAAGCAAATGGGCAAGCTGAGGCTTTCAACAAAATCTTGACTGAAATTCTCATGAAGGTGGTCAATGACACTGGAAGAGATTGGCACATTCACATTCCCTTCGCTTTGTGGGCCTACCGCACTAGCATCTGAACCTCTATGAGTGCTAACCCTTTCTCTCTAGTGTATGGAACAGAGGTTGTCTTACCTCTCAAAGTACAGATCCCATCTCTTTACATCTCTCTACATGACATTCTATCTAATGATGACTTTCATCAAGATCACTTAGCTCAACTTGAGTTACTTGACGAACATCATCTTGCTGCCCTCAACCATCTCCATGTCTATCAAAATTGCATCAAGCGAGCCTATGACAAAAATTTGTGAGAACGAGATTTCAAGATCAGAGACCTTATCCTCAAATAAAATTAGCATGTGACCAATATGGAGTGAAGTAAACAAGGTAAGTATGCCCCTAATTGGCTCAAACCTTTCATCATCACGCACAAGTATGGGTCAGGGATTACCATCTGTCCTCTCTTGACAGACGACCAGAACTTGAGCCTCTTAATGCCTTGCATCTGTGACCATTCTATTGTTATTCGAGTACTCATTCACTTGACATTTAACTTGATCTCATCCCTTGAGCAACCCCGTCCTCTTGATCCTCATTCCTTTCAACCCTATTTCCTTAAACAAGTCTTATGTAACCCTTTTATACAGTATGGATGCTTTGTCTTAATAAAAGGGAGCCCTTGAACTTCTATAGTCTTGTCCATGACTCAAAATTCTATAAAAATAAATCGAGATGTCAAAATAACCAAGGTCACAAAATAAAAAAGATAGACTGCTCCCTCGAAGGACAGTTGTACTATCATTGTTGTAACTAATAGACTACTCCCTTGAAGGATAGATATTCAAAGCCCTTAATATATAAAGCAAAAATATAAACCACTCCCTCGAAGGATGGCTATGACTAAATCTTGCTACAAACAACACTTTCTTAGAAGCTTCCCGCATCGATCAGCTTCACAAATGACCACAAAGCAAAATGACATCTCTATGTAGACTTCCTGCATTGATCAGTCTGCTAAAAAAAAGGGTCATGGACTTGGCTTGTAGTTGTCTCAGGGTCTCCTATAAAAAGGGGCAAAGTGATCCCTACTCAAAAGGGGTTACCCTATCCTCCCCTATCATATCACCTACTCAAGGGACTTCGAACTCATTTTAATGTCAAAGTGATTCGATTACTTCTCTAACACAACCCATGGTCGACAACGTAACGCATGAATGGGGCTCTTGGTTCTAACAACCCCTATCTATGTTATCTTTCTAGTCCTTGTCAATGAAAGGGTGAATATGCCTTTCAATTTCTGCCTACACTTTGGTCACATTCAACCATATTATTTGTCCAACCAACTCAACCCAACCCTTCTCAGACCACTCACCTAGCCTATTCACACTAGTTTTTATGGACACCAATACACATGGAAACTATGGACTACACAATTTATGTCCAGCATAAACCACTACTTGTTGAAGCATAAATAGACTCATTTCATTTTTAGCAAACATCTATCACCTAATATGGATAGTTGCTAGGGATAAAAAACCCTGGGCAATGTTACATAATACACCATTTGGAAAAGGCTGTAACATCTTCTTCTCCTCATTATTTCAAGCATGTCCCCTCAGACATATTAGGACGTGCTACATCATTCTCATGACCAAACCAACTCTTAACCACTTTGTCTCCTCATTTGAACTACATTGGTCTAAGGCCCTTAGGACAAGGGCTATGTAGGCATCACTCGGATGATAGGATGTCTTCTGGGGTTAGCTTGACCATCCTCATTTGTTCTTCTACCTGATGGACAAACCCTATCCTCTTCTAACCATGACTTGACCTTGACTAAAAACAATCAATCACTTCAACCCTTCCTCCTTTTTTGGGAGAACTACATTGGCATGAGGCCCTACCAATAGGGGCTATGTAGGCAGCACTCAATTGACATGGGGTTTTCTGGAGTTAGCTCGGCCATTATCTTCATCACTTTCTTCCATCCCATTCTCTCGTCACCTGTCAATCACATCACAACTAATCACATATTGCCACAATAATTAACATAATCATTTTTATCATTTACATCATAGTCATTAATCACCATCATAAAAATTAAGCATTTACATCATATAATCTGTAAGTCATAAAAATCACCATCACATAATCATTAAGCATCATCATCTAATCTAAAAGTCAACCATTCTCATCATTAGCCTTAATCATCAGCATCATAATCATTAAACATCATCATAATCATCATCACATTAAGCATACATCATTACATACATAAAAATACTGCAAACATTAAACACATCCATAACATTTCTCATAACACATCACTGGTCAAAAATCTCATCATATATATATCAAAATTTTATACAATAGCACAATCTATGCATCTCTCTCTCTCAAATAATAATACATCTCATGTCTACAGCTCGCAGACCGGTATATATACATCAAAAATCAAAAAATCTAAGCCTCAAGGCTGTGGCTATGGTGGTGGAGGTGGTGGCTAGGATGAGGCTGTGTCATCTCCACTCTTTGACCTGCACCATTTGCGAGCACCCAAAGTAGTTGCACACGACGTAGACCTCTGTCGACTCTGCTCATCCCTCATCTCGCTGTATCACTATATCTAAGGGAACTCCCTAATAACTCCCTCATAATACATGATCTCATCCAATGCAGTCTTATACTTAGCTATAAGTATAGTTTGTGATGGACCCATCTGGCTTGCTACCGTGCCCTACACCAAACCTTGCGGCTGTGAATAGGCTGGCTTCACTGACACTGACTATGATGGCCCCTGAGATGGCTGCTGAGGTGGCTACTAAATTGGGCCCTGACCCCTAAAAACTTATCCTACCACTACCTATGCCTGGGCTATGGCTAGCTGTCCCTATAGAATGGTGATCTGCCATGTCAAAGCAGTCACCTGCCCTATCAACCCTACCATCTGTCCCTATAGCCCTGTGACCTGGGTCTCCAAAATGGTCACTCACCCTCATGCTGTAACCCTCTCCTGGATGGCAACATCCCTCTCCTACCTTGTTGTATCCCTGTTCCTGATCACGGTCTGTAGATCTGGCTATGGTCCCACCTGTACCCCTATGTACTAACCCACCCACCATGCCGTATAGGCCTCCATGCATCCTGTATCTGTTACCCCTGGGCCTACTGGTAGCTCCTCAAAATTAGGCCCCTCTATCTCCTCTAGTAGTGGGAGTGATGCCTTGATGTCATCCTACTTGTATAGTGGGAAAGTGGGAGGCACATCTTGAAGTAGCCCAAACTGGTGCCACACTCTCTCTATAGGTATCCTCTTGAGCTCACCTGCCCCTGATCCATCTCAAGCTCTGCACCCCAGCTAGCTACTCTACCTAGTCCCTAAAAATTGGATACCCTAGATATGGTCTCCAGATGATGTCTACTAGAATCAGGGCCTCCAATACCCCTTGGTAGTAGTTGATGTCCCTGACTACTCCATCTACCTGCATCTACACCATAACCTCGTGCCATCACCTGAAGCCAACTTTGAACCTAGCCTAGATCACCACTGGGAGGCTGAGAGGATGCATGACCATGATGTGATCATAAGCCCAACATTGTCGAAGGTGGCCCATGTATAGACTGTACTAATACCACTGACTGATATCCCATAGCTCTCTATAGATCTAGGCCAAAAAGATAGGCACCCAAGCAAACACAGTCTACTGCTCAACCATCTCTGCCAAAACTCTGGTCATGGTGATTGGAAATTTGCCTCCCTCTGCATCAGGTAGTGCATATACTATGATGTCGATCATCATGAGGATGGCCAGCTAATGTGCATCCTCATCCACCACATAGAGGGGCTTGTAAGCAAAACTGGCTGAATGGTAGCTCGTCTCAGTGACGTGCTCTCCAAACAGCGTGAACATGTGGATATCATGCACCTCTCTCAAGCACACATATATGTCTGCCCCATGCACCGATAGTCATAAAATCTGGTACACATCTTCGACCATGACCATCATCTCTCCTGTGGGTAGGTGGAAGGTGTTGGTGGAATGATCCCACCGCTCAATCAATGCCACCATCAGACTCACGTCCCTCACCACTTGGCAGTAGCACTACAGCCTGCCTAGTCCCACTACCATCATGTGGGCCCACTCCTTGATGGTAATACCTCTGTGTATATGCATCAACAACATTAGGAGGTGATCCTATAACATTAGCATCTACCTCGCCTATATCCACCCAAAACTAAGCTCATGTTAACAAATTACTACTCTTCCTATTTAACCAATCTATCTGACCATCTATGCCTATCTCGACACCTAGGAAGCCCTTGGCATAGCTTCAACCCTTTGACTTGACCATTTTTCACCAATCTTTTTGATTAGGCAACCATAAACATCAATTAGTGTGCCAGTGATGGCACTCACCTAATCGATGTTGGTCACCTAGTGACCGACGTTGGTAGGTGAGTGACTGATGCTGATCATTGGTTGGTTGATGCTAGTTGCTGATCAACTGACACCGGTGAACTTGCTAATGTCAGTGATTGGTTTGGCCCTAGGGCTGAATGAGGTGAGCCCTAAAAATTAGGGCTTTCCCATTTTTTTCCCCCTTTCCCCCCATTTCCCCTTTAAACCTTCCTAAAAAGACCTATCTACCCTTCCCACCCACCTAACTATCCCTCCCCTCATTTCTAGGCTAAAAAACAACAAAAATTTAAAAAACAAAACAAAATTAAAATCAACTCAAAACAACCAAAATGAGCCTCCTACCTCATCCCAGCATCACTGGCGTGGTGGCACGATGGGTGCCACTGGTGGTGGACCTCCCACATGTCCTCTACTACCCTCTACCATATCCTCTGTGTCACTCTATCTGCAAGCTTCACCACTAACTTTGCAACCTCCTCTCTAGCTCTAACTCACTCACTCTCTCCACCAATCCCTCTCTACCACCTCACATCACTACTCTAGTCAACAATTAGTCACTATCATACACTCATTCTAGAGCTCCTTTTTTCTCTCAATCAACAAGTACAAATGACTTTTGGTGGGTCGCCAATCTAGTTTTGTCAGATTTGGTAGGCCACTGATGTTGGCACTGACATGCCCTGGGTTATCGACATCGTCTGATTTCTATCAACATCGGTCCCTTTGGGCATTGACATCGATTTTATCACCGACATCGGTGGCCTTCAAACCTCCCAAATTTTTCACCCATGACTAAAATCATGCCTCTAATTAGTCAGCTTTCACAGTAGAAGTCATCTTAGCCCTCTTGGGGCACACTTGAGATCACTTTTGCCTCTGCCTACCTCAACCATAGACCTTGGAGATCATGCCTATCTCCTCTGACCATGACCACTTTTGAGATAACTCTACTGTGGTTGTTTTGATTGCTTTTGCTACCTCGCACCTAGTTAGCAAATTGTCATAGACCCTCACAAGTATTAGATCGTGAGCAAGTTGATCCCTATTACTTGTGACCCTTTTTCATGTTTTCTAGGAGCACTTCCTAAGCCCAGGATACTTAGAACATAGTGACCCATTGGAGCTACAGCTTGGATTGAATAATCCAATCAGTTATGACTAAATGTTGGGGCCTGGTTATTTCAATTCTGGCACTCTTTGACCTTTGACCATGACAATTTGACCTACCTATCGCGTGGTGTGGTATACGTGTAATCCCACCCTTTACAGCATTCACACTTGATCTTCACCCTCTCTATCCATCTCTCTATCAAATAGACACCCAATTTTAGGTTCCCTTCCCTCGACTCCCGCTTTGAGGGGGGAACACCTTATCCCATACCTGGGGTAACCAACTCCTATTTTTGTCTTGAAGTTCGTCAAGAATAACCAACAAGACAAAAAGGGGCAAATGTAGACACTGAAATCATGTCTACCCCTTGGTCTTCCTCCCCCCTTGGTCCCCTTGGTCCACCTCTTAACACAAGTCCTAGCCCACTTAATTATTAGATTAAAATAAAAATCAAATATTTTAATCTAATAACCCCCTTGCCACTTCACCCATGCCACCTCATGCCACCTCAGATTCCTCTCCTTGGATCCCCTCACCCCATACCAAGCCTTAATTGCCTAAATCCCATCTTAACCCTTCCTCTCATGCTCATTTAAGCCCCTCTCAACCATTTTCCCATGACATTTGACCCTAGCAGCTTGTAAGAACAGGCAGAAGGCTAAAATTAGCCTTTATCTCCATTCTTCAGTCACCGACGTTGATCAGTATGTGGCTGACATCAGTGGTTCTACCGACATCAGTTACCTTTAAAACTATATTTTTGCATCCGTTACTACCCCCCATGAATGTGAATTCTATTGCAATTGGCATCTGACCTCTCTCTCTCTCTCTCCCTCTCACACAACAAACATCACAAGCTACAGGCACACTGTAGAAATAGCTCTAGACTGTGGGTTAAAAGCATTACAGGTCCGTCAGTAACATCAACAATAGGCTTCTTCACTCTTCCTTCAGCAAGCAGGAGATAAGTATTTCTTTGTTTTCCATTTTAGTTTTTATTTTGAATTCATCTATCATTTAGCCCACTGCCTAGACTCAACTTGTTCTTCCCTGAGAGGCTGAAAGGCCTTCTCTAATCCCTGTCTCCCTGTCACCTTGTCCTCTCTCTAGTCCCCTATTCAAACCATACTTTTTGCCTTACAGCCCTACACAAACCTCCAAAAAATCTCTCAAACCTCCAAATAGACCTTCAGACCATCCAAATAAACTCTCAGGCCATTCTACAGATCAAAAACCCAGCTAGAACTTGTCCAAGGCCATTACCCCAACTGACATTAACCATTGCCCCTACCGATGTCGGTAGACTAACCGACGTCGGTGACCTTCCTTAACTGACGCCAGCAAAACCACCAACATCGATGACTGTGGAAGATAGATTGCTACATAACAGGTATGCATTTGCTTCTTTTTCTTTTGTTTAGTTTTTATCATTTTTATTTCTGGTAATATTCTACTTTTTAACAATCAGTGGACTGTCATCCTCCAAGAAGTCTTTGCACTTCTAGGACAAAGCTTTCACTTGGCAGTCCACTTTTTAGCCATCTAACAACTTCTGTGTTTGAGTCTCTTTCTTCTACAAGTGTCATCCTCCACAACCAAAGAGGATTTCCTTCTGTCATCTGAATCTGGTGTGCAAGACTTCATTCAGGTACATACAAACCCTTGACCATTTTATCTTAGTTTCTCATTTCCTTTTGAATGTGAAAAGTGAAAACTTGTTTGGAAATAATAATAGCTAATAAGCAATATGATGCAAGATCACACACATAACATAATATCTACATGAGAAACCCTCTTGGGGATTAAAAACCACTCTCAAGCCTACAAACACATGGACTACTTGTCTTATAAGATGATTAAAAACATTAGACCTTTTATTGAAGTACCCACTTCACAAGGATCACCCACCCCTAAGTATGAACAAGCACCCACTTGTTTTAGATCTTGAGCACCCATACAACATATTATTAAATCAAAAACTCTAGAATTTTGATTGTAGACCAATTTGATTGGAGACACAATGTATAACACCTTTATTTCAACTCATCACACACTTTCTTATACAAACAATGCATCCAAACACCCTTTTATATCTCTCTTGTCTTCTTTTCTCATCCTCAATCTTCTATGTACTTTAGTCCATCCATAGAGCACACTATCTTTGATCTCTTCCCTTCATCTCTAACTTCTACTCTCTCAACACATACATTCAAGTCTAGAAACTATTGCCTTGGTCTCCACTATTTATAGAGTCTTCATGAATATCACCATCTAGCTCAACCATAATACTTTCCTTAATCATTAAGATGTCTAACAAGCTAACATCAATCTCAATACCATTATCACAAGTTGGCCACAACATTCATGGGTCACACTTAAGCAACTACACCTTTCAATTAGGCCTTACTAGCCCTTTTAGGTCTCATGGAGACCTATTTACCGATCTAACACTTCATTGAGTAAATTAATAACATAAGATCATTTTAAAGTACATGGATCCACTCTATATGATCTCTAAGACATCTTCAAGTGATTTCTCCCACCAAAACACTCTTTTTCTAATGTACACATTGCTCGAACATTATTCTGTACATAGTAGCACTATTAATGAACAAATAGTCAAATTTGAAGCTCCATAACTTTGTTTATATAAAAATTTAGACATTATAATCAAGTTCTTTAGATATGTCTTAAAGGATTATACAACATTTCATTTTACACCATGATCAAATTATACATATATCAAAATTTATAGCTCAAAAAATGTAGACTCATTTTACCTCACAAATTTGAATATTTAAATTCTAATGGTCACTAAGCATATGTTAACCTCAGACATGTTGACCTCATCTCATGTTCCCTAAAAAAATTTACCAAATATGCACCATCAATCTCTATGAATTATCTTGGTATTTATCTAGCAATGTTCACTATTGATCTAAGCTTTGAGATCTCATGATTGTGTCACTTGTCAGTTCTATGTGCCTTCTACACACATTGACCTATTGAATCAAATGACACCATCGATATTCTGATGACATGATCATAAACCCATCATTGATCTTCTATCCAAGATCTATGAATGTGACACATGTCACTAGCATGTTCATTCTCTAACATGTTGACTTTTATGGGCACCATTGGATCAAGATCTATGATTTAATGTACACTGGTAGATCTAATGTCTAGTCAACCTCTGACTTCAACATAGTTAAACTTGATGGTCTTTGGCTCATCACAATCTATTAGAGCAACTTTGAAGATTTATATCTCAATCTATAAAACACTTCAAGACTCCAAAACTTTAGGGTACCTTCGTATCACTATAAAAAACATCACCATGAAAATATTTGACCAAAGTTGACTTTTTGAGTACCTAAAATAAATTCACAAACCTACTGGTTCATACATATTTGCATCACATGTAGTGATAGTCTGACTTCTCTTAATTTAGAATATGCAATTTTCTCATTCTAAATGATCAAGCAACACACCAAAGCTTCACCAAGGCATCTTATGGATGCCTCAAAACTTCTTTTTTGTCTTTATAAACCTACACATGTCTCATATCTCTCCAAGATATCAAACATAGCCTCTTTATCATTCATGCACTAGAACCACATGTTGTTTTTTATATTATTGGCAATCAAACATCAATGACCATGATCAACAATCTTCCCCTTTGTTATTCATGGAAAAAACACCCTCAGAATGAATTCTTCATTCTAATATTTCTCCCCCTTTAACATTAATGATAAAGGGTATCTTCATCAACATGATAACAATCATATCATGAAGGCATTCAAATATAATTTAGGATGCTCAGGATAATTAAACACTTTCAAGCACATGAATTAATTACTCCCCCTTTGACATGCACCAATCTGAACTTGGACTTCTCTGATCCTTGGACCTGAAAAACTAATCATAGAGCTTAGAAATGTCCCCCTAACATCAAGATCCATCTCATGTCATCTATTATTTGAAAAAAATCTATTTAAACTTGTGCTTCTCTGATCCTTGGACCTGTCAACCTACATGACTCATAATCCTTCTTTTGCTCATGCATGCAGATTCAATCCCTTATCAAAATACATGACTTGATTTGATCAAATCATCATGTCAGTCTTCTTGAAATCACAACTATGGTAGACATCTTCACACTTCTATCATGACTAAATCATATTCACTTATGCTCCCCCTTACATCGTGCACATCTTATTCAATCCACTCAAGCTAATAGAGTTAGCCCCTCCTTAGCCAAACACATATTCAAATGATATTCTTGTCATACAATTACTTATCCTTGTCTTTAATGATGAATCTCTTAAAATAGAATCCAAACTAACTTAACCTTCTCAAAGTCCTTCATCTACAAGGTTATCTTTCATAACCTCTTGCTTACCCTTTTCCTTTAAGCTTTATATTGATTGGAACTTTTAATAGTATCTAGAATAGACATACTTTCTTCCACACATGAAAGATGACACTTAAGAAGCATAGGTAGAGACACTCACTTGTAATAGAGGGACTAAAGATCCCAAAACTTAGGAGACTCCCATATCTCCATGCTCTTACTTGACTTGTAATCCTTCCCCATCTTTAGATTGTTTTTGAATGAGTTCTCAACTTTATTCTTTTCTTTTATCTCAAGATCATGTTTGATTTCCTTGTCCACTTGGGCTAATAAGGCTTATTCCTTTATACTTTAACTTGTTACCTAATCTGACATGGAAAATAGTCCACTTTGAGTCTATTTTTCATTTACTTATTTAGGCCTCCATTCACTATGACTCCTTCGCTTCATTTTATGATTGATAATATTTGAAGTAGAATACTGATCATTCTTGTAAAACCTTGATATGTGACCTCTCACATGACATTTGAAATAAATGAGGTTTCATAGATTATACATACCTTGTGATTGAGATGTATGATGATTCCTTGAAGTTTCATGACTTGATTCATGTAACTGATATTTTGGTCTCCTAATAAATATATTAAAAAAACTTTATAATATGACCAAATTATTGACACTTGTAGCAAAATATGTCATTATTTCCTTGTGAACTTATTGATTGTCTTGAGTGATGATGTTCTTCATGCTTCCCAATGTCTTGATTATAATTCCATACAAATTTATTCCTTGAGGATATTTTATAATCTTTTGACCTTCACCAAATTAATTGCAAGAGTAATATTTACCATTAACATTTATATACCTCATAGCATTTGGTTGTCTGATCTGATTTGTCTTCATTCCACCAATGCCTTCATTCCTTGACTGATGATTGATATTTAAAGTCTAATGATCCTTTTTCACATAATCCTTTATCTTGTCTTGAGTTACATTATTTTGTTCTTATTTGTATCTAATGCTAGTTTTATCACATGCATTCTTTTGACTACTTAGGATATTGTCAAGATCATTTAATCTCCTTTCAAACTTCTAAATAACTTCACCTTATAGGATGTCTTATCTAACTCAGCTTTTAATGTCTCAATTTCAATTGCAAACCTTAAGTACTCATTTTCTTTGGATTTTGGGCTTATAGACATGGTTTTTAATTGACCATTGAGATGCTTGATAGTATCTTCATGTTCACTAGTGTCATCATTCATTCTTGCTTCAAACACACTGAATTGTTATTCATAGTCCTTAATTTGTGACATCATCTCTTTGTTATTTTTCTTCTCAATATTCATATCTTCAAGAGAATTCATCAATCCATCCTTATTATCTAAGTCATCAATTGTATCTTTGCTCATAGCTTAATTTAGTTTCATCTACAAAGACTCTATCTCTAATTAATATATGATACACTCTTAATTTTTACTCTTTACTTCATCAAGAGTACAAACCTAAATCCAATATGTTGTGTGATCTCATCATGCTCCTTAACTTCATTACTTAGCCTTTCTTCAAAAATTATAATTTGTTCCTCATAGGATTTTATCATGGAATTTTGTTTACTATTATTTCATTGTAGTAACTTCATTTCTTCCATAGTATCTATATATTTATCTTCAAGAGTGGATTTCTCATCTTCTTCCTCTGAGCTATCTCCACCAAATAAATATCTTCTTAAATAACATTCACCTTAATCATCATTAATATACATGAACAATGTATCCATGTCCTCTTATGAAAATAATCATCACTATCAGATGTGTTTACTTTTTCTAAAGATGATTTATTATCTTCATAGTAAATGCTCTTAATACCTTTGTATGATTCCATTTTTCTATTTTTCTTATTTAATAACTTTATATACTTTCTAGGACCCTCAAGTTTCTTGTGTTCATTCTCATGAGATTATTTATAAGCTTCTTTATGTTCAACCTTGTCTCTATTTAGACATTTAGTTTAAAAAATGACCAAATTTACCACATGAAAAACATTTGAAAGGAAGTTTTAATTCATACTTACTTGATCCTACATTTAGTTTTCTTACAATCATGGATTCAAGTTGATCTTCATTAAGATCAAAATATTTAAGACTTAACTTATTCTTCATGGCTTTTGTCTCCTTGATCACCTTAAAGGTTTCTTCCTTATTAGGAGGTTTATCCTCATCAAATATCATCTCATAGGAAGTAAGGATTCCATGAATTTCATCCATCTTCAACTTAGTGAGATCATGACTTTACTCTAAATAAAAAATGTTTGAATCAAACTTGAGAGTAAGTATCTCAATACCTTCTATATTATAGTAGCTTCATCAATATCTTCTTTAAGACCTCTGATCATGTTTACTACCTCATCAAACCTTAGTAGATAGGATGCTATAGTATCTTCTTCCTTCATTTTGAGACCTTCAAATTGCCTTCGATAGGTCTATAACTTAGCCAATTTTACCTTAGAGTCTCCTTCATAGATAGTATATAATTTGACCTAATTTTCCTTGGCATACTTGTAATAGATCACTTTGGTGAACTTATCCTTAGATATACCACAAATTATATCATTCATATCTTTTGAATCATTCTCACTCAAATTTTTGTCGACACCACTAGTTGGAGGAGTAGTTGGTGTAGTATAGCCATCTATGATAGATTGCCAAATATCAAACCCTTGAGACATGATGTATGTCCTCATCCTTGTACTATAGAAAGCATAATTTGACCCATTGAATAATGGTTTTTTATTTATATAAAAACCCTATATTTTTTGACTTCCCATATGTACCTTGTACCACCTTTAAGTGGTTAAACTTGTAATTAAGGTCTTTATTTGATACCAATTATTGGAGTTACAATCACTAAGAGGGGGGAGTGAATGAGTGATGTAAGATATTAAAAACTTCAATTTTAATCCTTTTAAACTCTTAATCAATGACCAAAACCATTCATAAAATATACAAGATGTTCATAATAATGAATAATCAAGATTATGCAAGATCACACACATAACACAAGATCTACATGGGAAACCCTCTTGGGGAATAAAACCCACTCTCAAGCCTACAAACACATATAATAATTATCATATAAGATGATAAAAAATATGAGACTTTTTAATGAAGAAGCCACTTCACAAGGAACACCCACCCCTAAGCATGAACAAACACCCACTTGTTTTAGATGTTGAGAACCCACACAACACCTTATTAAATCAACAACTCTAAATTTTTATTGCAAATCAATTTGATTGGAAACACAATATAAAAAAACCTTATTTCAACTCATCACACACACACACACACACACACACACACACACACACACACACACACACACACACACACACACACACACACACACACACACACATACACACACACACACACACACACACACACACACACACACACACACACACACAAACTTACTCATAAAATCAATGCATCTAAACACCCTTTTAGATCTCTCTAGTCTTCCTTGCTCATCTTGAATCTAATATGAAATTTATTCCATCTATTAAGCACACTCTCTCTGATTTCATCCCTTCATCTCTATCTTATACTCTCTCAACATATACATTCAAGTCTAGAAACCATTTCCTTTGTCTCCACTATTTATAGAGTCTTCATGAATATCACCATCTAGGTCAACAATAATACTTCCCTTAACAAGCTAACATAATTCTCAATACTATTCTCACAAGTAAACTATAGCATTTATGGGTCACACTTAAGTATCTATGCCTTTCAATTAGGCCTTATTATCCCTTATAGGTCTCATAGAGACCTATTCACCCATTTAGCACTTCATTGCATAAATTAATAACATAAGATCACTTTAATGTACATGGGTCCACTCCATATCATTTTTAAGACATATTTAAGTGATTGATCCCACCAAAACTCTTCTTCTAAAGCACAAATTGCTCAAACATTATTTTTTACACAATAACACTATTAAAGAATAAATAGTCAACTTTAAAGCTCCATGACATTATCTATATAAGCATTCAAACCTTTTAATTAGGCTCTCTAGATGTGTCTTGAAGTCTTCTACTAATTTTCCTTTTACACCATGATCAAATTATGCATATATCAAGAGTTATAGCTCAACAAATTTAGATTGGTTTTTCATCATAAATTCAAATATTTAAGTTCCAATGGTCACTGAGCATATGTTAAACCTCGAACAAATTGACTTCATATCAGGTTTACTAACAACTTTGACCAAATATGCACCATTGATCTCTATAGATTATCTTAGTATTTATTTAGTAATGCTTACCATTGATCTAATATTTGAGATCCCATGATTATTCCACTTAGTAGCTCTACAGGCCTTCTTCACACATTAACCTTTTGACTCAGCCTACACCATTGATCTTCTGACTACATGATTATACACTTACCATTGATCTTCTATCCAAGCTCTATGAATGTGGCACATGTCACTAGTGTGTTCATTCTTTGACATATTAAATTTTACGTGCACCGTTGGATCAAGATCTATGATTTGATGTGTATTATTAGATATATTAACTACTTGACCTCATACTTTAATGTAGTTAAACTTGACAGTCTTTAGACCATCATATTCTATTAAAGCAACTTTGAAGATTTATATCTTGAGTTAGAAAACACTTCAAAAATCCAAAACTTTAGGTTACCTTCTTGGTATTATAGAAAAAATGACCATGAAAACATTTGACCAAATTTGACTTTCTAAGTACCTAAAATAAATACACAAAATTGCTAGTTCATATATATTTACATGAGGTACAATGATGGTCTAAATTCTCTTAAGCTATAATATTCAAGTTTCTCATTCTAAATGATCAAGGAACACACTAGATCTTCACCAAGACATCTTATGAATGCCTCGTAACTTCTTCTTTGTCTTTATAGACCTGAACATGTGCCATATCTCTCTAAGCTATCAAACACAACCTCTTTGTCATTCATGCACTAGAACCACATGATCTCTTTGACATAAATGGTAACCAAACAATAATGACCATGCTTAATAGCTTCCTCCCAATGGTATGCATATATCATAAACTATTTGACCAACGATACCTATGCCAAGAGTGTTAATTCTCAATAGAGGCGGTGCCTTTGAATCATTACAACCAAATATGTTATCTTGGACATATTTTTTTTTATAAAATGTTTTGACACAGTGTTTATCAAATTAATAGATCAAGAAGAGTTTGAGAAGGTTTTGTTTCATTTCCACATCAATGTTTATGGTAAGCACTTTGGTGGTCATGTAACCACCATTAAAATCTACATATAAAGGGATATTTGTATCCCATGCTTGCTCATGATGTTTTAGAATATGTAAAAACTATTAGGAATTATTTGAAACAAAACATGTACCTACTCAATCTCTCTATTGTATTATCACATCTTGGCTATTATATACTCAGTGGTTAGATTTAATTAGAAAACTCTCACCTTGTTATTTTGATGACCATCATTTCATCATCATAACCTCATAATATTTCAAAACATGGGTAGAGGCAATGCCATAACCATGATTAATATATTTTAACTTTTAAATTCATCTTAAATTAGATCATTTGTAGGTTTGGGGTCCCACAAGTCATTATCTCTAACAATGAGTCCCCCTTTTTAAACACAAAGGTATGGGGAATATATAAAAAAATCCCACCATATAGTCTCCCTATATTATCTTTAGGATAAAAGTTAAGCTGAGGATACTAATAAAACATTGAAATCCATACTAGTCAAGACTTTAAAAGGAACCAAGAGGGATTGGCACTTCAAACTATATCTCACTTTATGGGCCTACAAGATGAGTATTTGCATGCCCATGGGGGAAAACTTATTTTCCTTAGTGTTTTGTGTGGATTAAATATTTCCCTTGTAATTATAACCTCTAATTATCAATATTTCTCTCATGTTCCTCCTAGATTAATAAGATTATAGATAATGGCATCTTACTTAATAAGAAAGTTCACATGAAAACTGGCTTGAATCCACCCAAAATCATGAGGCTTATGTATATTATATGTGCCATAACTCTAATAAAGGGACTAAAAAATTCCATTTTCAATTTTAAGACCTTATTCTAAGACTTGATAGTTGGATTGATAAGAAGAAAGGTGAAGGCCAAAAATTCAAGCCCAATTGGTTAGGTTTACATCTAGTTATTATGGATATTTAGAATGGATCTCTTCACTTATGCACTTTAGAGGGTAATGAATTTGATGACTTAGTCAACTATTTTCACCTTAAATTCTATTACATATGAGTATCACATTTCTCACACTACCCTCATTAAATTAATAAATTATCCATTATCACTTATGTGGTTCATGCATTTTAGTTATTCTAATAGGGCAACTACCTAGATATAATTTCACTTGGAAAAAAATTAAATGCAACATACCATTTTTTATTTTGACATTCAGTGTTACCCTATTTCCCCCCTTTATAAATATGATTTTGAAACTATCATTGAGTAGGATATTAATATTAGTCCTTGTAGGTATTGTATACCTTATTTCCCATAGATTTATTGACATCTTAGGCACTCTATTCTATATCCTAGTCTAGAAGGTTACTTATGGTATATTCCCCCCATTTATTTATCTCTAAGATAATCACAATCATGTTTCACATAGGTTATTTTATTCACATACCTTGGTCTTTAGTATTGATCCCTTACACCTGACTAGTTGCATGCAGCCAAGGCCAGAGAATAGGAGCCTTCCTTTAAAAATAAAAGATGATTAATAATAAATACCTAATGTAAATCCAATTCTTTCCAAGTCAATAAATATGATAAATACATTCAACGTCTCTTTCCATTTTTTGACCTCTAGTGATGATCCCTCACATCGTACTAGTTATGTGGGGTTGGTATTAGGGGGAGATGACCTTACTCACATATGGCTGACATTTGGTAATGAGACCTTGTTTCCTCCTACTCGTATGGGGTTAAATATAAAAGGTGGCACTAAAAAACTCAATGTAAATCAATGAAAAAGTATCCAAATCAAAAATTCCAAAGAGTTCACATTAAACCCCGTGTTAAAATAGAAGACCCTCCCAATTACTAATTCTATCATGGTTGGCCATCTACTAATCTAGGTTTAGACAAAGCCTATAAAACTATTATTGTATAAGACTAAAATTAAATATTATCATATCACAACATGTTTGGAATAAGATACATCTTTTTATTATTATTATTATTACATTTCGATAATTTTATTTTCCTTTTTCATCATTCCATATGTCTTACGTTACCTTTCATTTTTTTGCTTCAAGTTGAGTATTCCATTTCATGTGAATGAATTAGTTTGATAATTACCCGTAGAATAATTGTTAGCACATTTGTTATTTTTTTAAAAATACATTATATTAAAAACTAATAAATATAGCATTTATCATAGTCATATCAAATAAAATTCACATATTCTTAATTATATAAAGTGAAAAACTTGAAAAGGATAACATTATAGAGTTTAACAAATTCTAGAAATAGTTGAAAATAATTTGTGTGTGTGTGTGTGTGTGTGTGTGTGTGTGTGTGTGTGTGTGTGTGTGTGTGTGTGTGTGTGTGTGTGTGTGTGTGTGTGTGTGTGTGTGTGTGTGTGTGTGTGTGTGTGTGTGTGTGTGTGATTATCAATAATACATCAAGTTTCATACATCATTGTCAAACTAATAGGTTAAGTGTGGTTAATGTTTCAAAAGAGTGTGTCATGGCACTAAAAACATAGGTATATCTCTTAGGGGAGAATCCAAAATATCCTATATGTGATCCTCTCAATAGAAAAGGTCAAAAAATCTTACTTTGTCTCATATGTAAGTATATTATTATTGAGTTTTTTGAGATCTGAAACTACCTCTGATGGAACCCTCCTAATGTTAAATGTTTATGTGTCTTACTCCTTCTCTTGTGCCTATGACCACTAGTTCCACCATGGAGGCATCTCCCCCTCTTGTTACCTACTAGATGAGACACATCTAGATCTCTCCATAGCCATTTTTCTTAAGATTTTAATCAAAGTATCTAATGTCATGATATTTTGATTACATCTAAGCAAATATTTCACCCCATGATATATGATGAAAAAACATCTAAATGCCTACCCATGCTCATAGGAAACCCTTGGTCTATGATGATCTCATCCCTACTTAGACCTATGTTCACATAAAATAGGATGAGGTAGACATCTTGTATCATATTCCTCAACTTAATCATATATTCTACACATAACAAGCACACATGCATTTAGGTTAAACAATAATTAAATTAATAGAATAAACCACCAAAGTAGGAAAGGAAACATTGCTTGTAATCACACATAGAACCCTATCCTATAAATTGGGTTAAAAATACTCATGTAAGCTCATATTGGCATCCTATCCCATACATCTTAAGGTTCATCCTCGTTTGGAGACTATCTTACTCCCCCCCCCCCACCCACAACTATTGTAGGTTTTTATCCATCCTTTATCCTAAATATAGGCTACTACCTAGTCATATTTACCTACACCCCTACTTTTAGATCCTTACCATCATCTCCTATGGATATATAATATTAATATTAATATTAATCATCATATTTATATCTAAGGGTATGTCCCCTTGTCTTCTCCTCATGTTTTTATCCTATATGATAGGTGTCATGAAAAATAATGGCTTCCATCCCAGTTAGCCCATTCAGGAATCTCTCATCCTGCTCTCCCCTTTATAAACCACCTATAGAACATGGAGGTTATCCACATACTATAAACTAAGCTAATAGGGCACCCTAGCCATAAGGCATGTCTCTACCTTCCCTCTCTAATGACTGAGCTAATAAGATATATCATAAGTAATCAATACTATGGCCTCATCTACCTAGTGTCTTGACATCACCATTTAAGGATGTGATAACATATTTACATCTATGAGAATGCCTAAAAATATTGGAACATCTCTAAATTAAACCATAATATTCCACTTGTTTTCCCTTATGGTTATTGTATCTTCTATCCTATCTCCCCTCTTTTAGGGGATTGTGTTTTTACACCCAACACATCACTAATGTTAGATGGTTGAGAGAGAGGGTGGTCAACCTAGAGATCATGTATAAATATCTATATTTCCTCAGTAAAACATCATGTTTCCATGCATATATTTACTCATTACCCCTTATGTCCTTTATAATCCCATCAGTATAATATCTTGTTCATTTCCTTGTCCCTAGCTAGACATAAAGCCAACACACCAACTATGAGACTTTATATGGTAGGGTTTTGGGCCCTCTCCACTCTTTCTCATTTTACCCCCTAATTTTCACCTATATTAAGTATGTCACCATCAAAAACATAATAGGCCCATCTCCAAGCTTCTTCCCTAATAGTGTCATCCCATAGATTTGGTGATTTCCCTATCATAGATAATCTAATAACCTTGTATATGTCCACCAATTTGATTATCACATAATAATTGGTTGGCTTGGGAAACTAATCCAACCTTATAAATCCTCCAAATGTTAGCCTTATCCAAAAAACCAATCTCCTTTACATACAATAATGCAATGACTTGGGGAAACCCCTACTATTCCTGATTTATGTTTCATCTCACATAGCCCAACTGCATCTACTATAATAGATTCACATTAGTCCAAACATTTTAAATCCAAAACTAAACCCTATTATGGCAAAACCACCACTATATATAGGCTGAGCTCCAAAATTATTGTTATAGTTACAAAACCATAGTCATGGTTATATAGTCTTTAATATGCATATATAGTTATCATAACCATTGTAGTGGTTTTAAAATCACTCATTTGAATGCATAAGCATCAATATGTAAATATTGGTGGTTCCTCCCCTTGCCAACAATTTTGTCTATCATTCCCTTAAAACCTAAAAAATCCCAAAAACACTAGATAATCTATCTGAAATTATAAAATTCTTACATTTTCCTAATCCTATAGATAAAATGAACATTTGGATAATAAATTTATGGGATTTCACCTATCCTAGGATATTTATCAAACAAATTTAACAAACTTATATTTTTGGGGAAATTTCAAAAAACTCACCCATGCATGCCCTATTTGTTACTACAATCTTGTCTTCGTGTTATTTCTATTAACTATGTTTGGTCACTAGTGGGTAAGAGCTTTGAATTTTGAAATTGTATATATTTAAATGATTTATAAATTTGGAGAGAATTGTTATTTATAGTAACTTTTATTTTAATATTTTATTCCAAATATCAAAATTTGGCATAATTTTACTCCTTTGCTTTATTTTGTGTACTTTAACATGTAAACCAGTTTTACATGTATATAATAACATGAGGTTACCTAGGTAATAATCTTGCATCATGTTAATGGTAAATAACCATGTTTCACTTTTCATTAAAAAAACATTCAAATCATGTTGCTTTTACATTTTGGTTTCATTTCATATTTTCAAGTTGGCATCTCTTTTCTTAGCACTGAGTTTCATCCTTTAATGGGATATACTAAGTATAATTTTCATCCCTCATATATAAGGTGATTAATATTGTCTTTATTTTTATTAAATAGTGTTTTTTCAATCTTTTCAAATATATCACACTTTACTTGTGTCTTTTAGTTACAGGTGGTGAGGTGTCTCGATTAGCTTCACTTCACAATGTAGGTATGTGAGTTAAGTTTACTAACCCTCCCCTTTAGTGAGGTGTTTCAATTATCTATAAAAAAATCCTAGCCAATTCATGATAGGATGCCTTCCCAAGGGGGAAATATATATGCACCTAGATTTTGTATAGTGTAACTTTAAAAAAAATAAAAATATTAGACTCAAAACCATTTTTATCACTTTCCCATTTTTGTTATTCCAAACATTCTATAAGTGTCAAAATTTAAATAAATATTATTATACCTTCAAAATCTATAAGTCTCAATGTGAATGACAAAACCAACATAGTAGTTACATAATTGGCCTAATGGTTTTGTTAATTATCACAGTGGTTTCACAACTATCACCTATATATATCAGTGGCTTCTCCACTAATTTTGAGAGTGTCCATGTAGCTTTTATAATGTGTGTTTTGAATTTTTTTAATATTTACATTTCTATTTTTTATTTTGATTCACTTAGTTATACTTTAATTAGTCCATTTCGACTCCAGATCAATATTAGATAATTCCATATCATACATAGTGAACTTCTAGTCAATTCTAATGAACTCCCAATTATCTCAATCACCCCATTTATAAAATAATATTGTGTACAATGAAATGCCTCACTGGTTCTCTACTTCTAGGCTGGCGCTAGGTTTGATCCTACCACCTCCAAGCTAGATGTCCAGGTGGAAAGATGACATGGCCACATGGGATATGACCCTTCTTAGCCATTTCTTTTAGACCATTGGATGAAGTAATGTTTGGCCACATAGTTTTTGGATTTATTTGAATTTTTTGATGGGGTACAATTTTAATAATTCAAATTCTATATTTATTCATATCTTTGGGTTTGAATGCCATCACATCTACCTTGTTAGACTTGGGTTATTAAATTTCAAAATATGGAAGTTGGGAAGGATCTTTTATGCATGTCATGATCATATAAATTGATGGATTTTAATATTATATTTGTTGTCTCTCTTTTTTCATGATACCCTAGGGCCCTTATTGGTCTTGTGTTACTTAGGTACATATTATGGTTTCAATCCCACTTTTTATTATTTAGGAGTTCAATTAGTTTTCATTTTTACAACTTAGATCCCCTTATGGGTCCTTTATCATTCTACAACTCTGTTATGGGATCTTGGCCTCTTTATGTCAAGGATTAATTTTTCTTGTTATTCATGTCTTATTATGCTTATCTAGCCTATGTATTTTAGAGGAAAGATAAACCCTCTAGCTATAACTCTATTTTTTGGAGGCTATGTGGATGACCCTGATGGTGGAAGACCTCCCTCATAGGCCAATCTTTTGGTGTGCAATACCCTATAAGAAGACATGATGAAAGGTTTATGCCCTTTGAGATCTATTTTTAAGCAATGCCTTTTATATTCTGCATTAGGAACCCCTAACTTTTGGAACCTTAAAAAAATCTTGTCCTCTTATCCCACCTTGGTCACGAGGTTAAAAAGTGATCCATTCTTTTCTTTTTGTTGAGCTCTTCCAAGTTTTGAATCTCAGAGGAAAGATAAACTCTCTAATTATAACTCTATCGCATGATGGTTGTGTGGTTGTCCTTGATGTTGGAGGACCTCTCTCTCAAGTATTACTCCTGGTGTGTAGTTCCCTCCATGAAGACACAATGAAGGGGGATCAGCCTTTGATATTTATTTTCTAACTACTCCTTGGATCTGGTTTCCTATTAGTTACTCTTAGTTTGATTCTATAGTTATTTGTCTTTTGGTTCCTTAGCCCTATTATTGGCCTATTTAAACTATTATACTTCACTTTGGTGGTTCTAGGTCCCTTTAAAACCTAGATTTTACTCTATAACATAAAATAAATTAGATAAGAAAAAAAATTAAAATTTAGTATGTTGTCCTTTACGAAAATATCCACAAACATATTGCATTTTCCTTGCATCTTTATGTATCAATATTTGTAAATTGTTAGATTAGAATATTATCACATTTAATTATTAGATTTTATCATAGATTAATAAGCCACAATACACCTTTTGTTGTTTTCATGAATCCCATCCATATACCAACTACAATTTTTTTTTCATCATCTCTGAATTAGAGAATAAAAAATCATAAGTGAACAATCTATACTAGTCACTTAATAAATTTAGCCATAGCACTACTAGAAGTTACCTCATTCATTAATTTAAATTTTATCCTCCCATATTTCTCTAGTTGAATATTTCCTTGGTAAACATTGATAAAAAAATTTTATAAGGATGTAGTAACCTAAAGATCTATATATTTACAACTTCAAAAACACATTTCTAATATACCATCTATATTTAGGATTTCATTTTTTATTGATTTATTTTATTTTTATTAAAATAGATTTTTTTTAAAATATTTTTGGTAAAACTAAAAAAATATCAATCATTTCTATAAATTCCTAGTGATGTAATCCATTTATTCTATTAAAATTCCTTTAAATTTCAAAATTTGAATACACAAAAGAAAAAGAAAACATTGTAATGTCTAGATTAGATCATCTTAGCTGTGTATATTATTATGAAATACACCCATTCATTTCCATATATTTATTATCAAAATCTATCTTCCTTTTCATTTCATGCATTATTCAAAAATTTCAAAAATAATGATTTAATTGTGCATCATCATCATTTATCTAGTTTTCAAATCTAGGTATTATTTCAAAAAATTAATCAGAAAAGGGAAATTAATATCTTTTAATTTTCAACATTTAGATCATTCCAATTACATGCATTCATATAAATAAGAAAATAAAAAAAGAACATCCATTCATTTTCATTTCTATGAATGCAACTCATTTAATCAATTAGTTTCACTTGCGCATTTTGGATTTGCGAATTATAAAGTAAAATTTCAGATTTTATGTGCAATTCCAGTAAACTATCTACCTTTCATCTTTGCATTTCATACACAAAATCATAGAAAATAGAATTAGATCAGAATTTATAGAATTTATCTAGTTAAATTCCAATGTATATTTAGTTTTCATATGCATTCATAAAATCATTGAAAATAGAAAAAAAAACTTGATTTTTTTTAATGTCAACAACATATTATTTTTAGTTTATTAGTGAATGGTAGTTTTAAATCTATTTTATAATTTGTAAACTATTCATTTATTTTTAAAGAAAAAGATTTCAAAATTTTTTACTAAAAAAAGAGTTATCAAAACCATTCCCATAAACATTAGAAAAAAATTGTTTTGTGGCTCAACATCAACCTACCTAATTATTATGATGTGCTTAGATGATGCTCCTAAAATAATGGCATCCACATGAAGCAATAATATTTCTAAGAGTAACCACTCCCATTATAGAAGTGGAAATTAAAGTGACATATACTTTTAAATTTGGTTTGAAGTATTTTTCTTGATGCCACTTCCAAATCTAATCATTAGTCAACTTCAGGCTCTAGATGGATAAAGAAGATTATCTGAAGCACAACTAGCCAAGAAGATTCACTTACTATCTCATTAATAAAGAAACATCCAAATATGATTTAAATTTTCATTTTTAGGTTTATCCATATCCAATATTTTTTTATGGATGACATTGTTTTAAAAATACCAACTTGATCAAGTCAATTAAAAAACTAGAGTCATCCAACAAAATTTCTATCCATTTAAATATAACATCAATTAATAATTATGATACTTAATTATCTAGGAATCATGCTTATACTTCTCTCATAGCTAGATGGTTTGATTCCTTAAATGAACACCTTGAAGTATGTAAATTATAATGGTGTATACAATCTTACCCATTGATACACATAGCTCATAATCTTGTTAGGGTAGCTCAGCCAATTCAATAAACTCATCATGTTTATTGTGTTTTTTAGTAATTTTGCCCTGTCAAGGCCAAACTACTACCCCTATTATCTAAAAATTTCCTTGGAATAGTCAAATTTCATTGTTTTTGGTCAGTTATGGTCCTGTTAGCCCAAAGCCCAAAGTAAGAAGTGGAGAACCCGATTAATCAAAAGTACAAGTTTATTTTCTTTCAGGGCTTTTTTTCACCAAGTGTTCATTCTTTTGAAGGTTTTGTTTTCGAGGTTTTATCTAAGTGTCATGTATTGTTTTGAACATTTTGTCTAAATCAATTTTCCCAAAGGATATCTTTCTAAAGGGATTATTTTAGACATTTTGTTTGAAACAACTTTTTCAAAGGGCACTTCATTTTTTTTGAATGGTCCAGTTAGAAAATTTTGAAGGAATTAGTGTTTTCAAAATTTTGGAAGGTATTTTTCCCAAATAAATGGTCCTTTCCAACAATTTGAATAGCATTTTTCTTGGCTAAAGGGTATTTTCAATGTTTTTGAAAGGTTCTTTTCAAAAAAATTGAAAGGACATTTTCAAAAATTATGAAAGGCACTTTTCTCAACAAAAGGGTAAACAGACCATTTACAAAAGTTGAAGGGTCATTTTTAAGAAAGACAAAGGGTATTTTCCTTTTGGAAAGGAGTCATAAAAATGTTTTGACAGTTCATTTCATGAAGTCCAGAGGGCTCGTTCCCTTCTGAAAAGTTTATTTCAAGAAGTCTGAAGGGCTCTTTCCTTTTGAAAAGGTCTATTTTAAGAAAGCCAAAGGTCCATTTTTAAAATTGTCAAAGGGCATTGTCAAAGTGTCAAAGGGCATTATCAAAATTCTGAAGGGTTCTTTACAAAAAATTTGAAGGGTTGATTCTGTAAGAAAGGACCAAGTAAAAATCCTGAATAAAAAGGCCAAAACAAATAGCCGTGGAAAAAAATTTTGAAGGAAAATTTCATTGTAAAATGCAAAAATAATTCCTTCCAAAAATAAGTCCACTAAAAAGAGGAAAATTAACTCTAAAATAAATAATTTGTAGATAAAAAAATTGAATGAAGTGTCCATGGGAAGAAATGCCGAAACAAAAGCCCAAGAGAAAAGTTTGAAAATAGATAAGCCACAAACAAATTGTTCAAAGGAAAAGTTCATTTGAAAGTGATCGAAAGGAAAGTCCTGGAGACCAATTATCATAGAAAAGTGACCAAATAAAGAACTTGAGATCAAAATAATGAGGAATTTCAAGGAGCTAACATGGAATTTCATGCATGCTTCAATTTTCAAAGCCCTTTTTCATGCAAGTAGAGGCCATTTAGAGTTGATTGGTCTTGATTTTGAGTTGACTTTTTTTCAAAGTGTCACATCTATTCTAATTTATCTTGTTAATTTAAGGCTTTCAACACTTCCAAATTGTTTAAACTAAATTTATTAATCTAAGGATTGGCATAGAATCATCTCATGCAGGATGGAGTTACTTGGAGTTGACTAGACAAGGCTTATCATGCATTTTCCTTATTCTCCATGCAAAGGAATTTCTTTTTTTTCAACTCAACTTCCAAACATATCAAGTAGATTTTCTCTTAGAATATTTAGTGTAGCTTTCATTCATGGAGCAGATTATTCCAAGATGGGCCCACCATTCTTTTTTAATGCCAAAGAGCTTTTTCATGCAAGACATAAGACAAAAGGATATTATTTGAAGGCTTAGTTATCTTTTGATAGCTCAAGTAGGACTTGTGTGATGTGGGAGTTGATCTTCTCTCTTACTTTTAATGCCAATTTCTTGGCTTTGGTATGCTTTTTTACTACATAAGTTAGCTTTTTAGCCTTGAAATGATCCCTTTCTAGATAAGACCACCCTTTGTAAAGATCAAGTTTTGTAACCTTTTCAAATAAATAGGACTATTTTTATATTCTAGGATGCTACTATAGTGTATTATGTCAATGATTTGCATATGTAATAGATTTTTCTTCCTTGTCAAGTCTTTATTCTTACCTAGTTACTAGTTGATCAGACTATGTAGGTCATGTTCTATGTTTGATGTCTTTTGGCTGAAGTTATAAAAGATGTAAATGGTTGTCTAGTGCCTTGAATGAGGCCTATTTCATCATTTCCCTCAAACTTTGATCACCATATAAAACTTTTTCATGAAATACTAATGCATAGGAGTCAATTAGAGTTGAAAGTTCAATTTTTTTTCTTATCTAATCAGTGTTTTTAGAAACTTAAATTGAGTGGATGAACCAAAATATACGTGTATCACCATCATTAGATAGGATTTTCCTTCAATTTTCTTTCTTACCTTTTCCCTCTTCCCTTGTCCCTGACACTTTGGTAGTGTAAAGTAGATATCCTAATTGATACACCAAAGGGAGATAGCCCTTATAATATAGAGATTCAATCCGCTAATTAGACCACCCACAGCCTAGGATTATTTCCATGTTTTAGTAGACTATGAAGGCCTAAAACTACCTTCACAAAGGCGTGAGTCTGATTGACAACATTACTTAGCCTAATCAACTTGTTTATCTAGACCATTAAATGCATGACTACATCATTCCTTTTTAGTTGTCTCAGCTCAAACCTACTAACTCAAATGTGAAATTTTATCCCATTTCCATGTGTATAACTCCATCCTCTATTATACAGGGAGATTACCTTTATTAAAAATATGGGAAAATGTTAAAATAATATTAATGATATGCATAGGTAAAATTGTATTTATGGGGTTTTACAAATGAAAGTAAAAATAAAGAAATTAGAGAGAGAGAATGTGAAAAGAAGGAAAGTCGTGTGTATCTAAATGAGCCAACTCAATTTTTTTATTTGATATGGTAAAAAGGCCTAGTTTCATAAGGACCATGAACCAGAGTTAAATGAAGTATAGTAAAATAATATCAAAGCCCCATGGGCTAAAAAACAAAAAGTAATAGCAACAATATCAGCTAACAATCCAAGTAGAAGGCAAAACAAAAAGGAAATAACATAGAAAAACTAATCCAGGAGGGGATCCATCCATAGGTACCTTTGCATCATCCATTACCTTCTCCTACATGTCTTATTTATTCTTTGTGGTTCTGGCCCTAGTTATGTTTCCAGTCCCTTCTGTATCCCCTAAGGTAAGATAATTTTGGGCCTCTTTTGCATTTAATCCTTAGCAGGGGTCTTCTTGGAGGGGGTTACTAGGGGGAACATAGGGTAATAAGACTCTACCTCCATGAAATACTACTTCTAGGGGGTTTCTTTGACCTTTCCTATTTAGGTGAAAGATTGGATTGTTTTAGCAACCTCCTTGTTCATGGCATTGCAATCATAGTTAAGACTTGCTAAACACATCCCAGCCTTATGGAGTTTGCTATTAAACCTATCTAGTCATTCCTTGTTGATTTTGATCTCATATTCTTGGGGATATTTCCTTTTCTAACTACTTCCCTTGATGTTTCTCTAATTTTGATCTCATCTACCATGGGGGTCTAGCAGGTTTGAGAAAATAATGGTTCAGGGGATGATCCTTAGCTAAACTTATAAAATTGGGGCTAGCATGTGAAATATTATTAATCAAGCAGTGGGACCCTAAGGTAGGATCTTTCTTTAGGGAGTATTCCTTAGTATAGGACCCCTCACATAACCTCCCTACCTCGAAGGGTCTCACCATGTTCTACCAATAATAGGATAAGGCCCTAGTGTAAGATAGGATTATTTTCATTGATTTAGTGTATGAGAGTAGTGCTCCCTAGGGATTTCAAGAGGTAATAAGGAAGGATGATTTTTTAACCTAAAAATGGTTTAGTAACAGAAAATTATGGGAAAAAAATAAGGTTATAATCACCTTCAAGTGTAAGGTACTTCATTATTTGAAGGCAAATTTTGGTCCATTGGCATGGAAGGTCTAAGTGAGGATACTCCTTTTTATCAGTCTTGATGAACTCATTTGTCTAAAAAACCTCCATAGGTGTTTTTTTTTGGATTGATCTTTATATTATTTTAATCCTTTACATGACATCCCTATGGCTTCCCTAATCATCTCCCCTATTACCAAGATTCAAACACCTCTTACTACCACAACCCTCTTATTCCACATTGAAATGAATCATTTCACCAAGCCATCATCATGGTCATTTACCCTCAACATAATTATATGAGGCCTCCCTTGAAAATCTTTTTCCACACCTTCTTCATGCATCTAAATTATGATCATGAAGTTAGTTCAAGATGGTCCCTATCTCCACTCATCTCAACAGTGTCCTGAGAGCTGAAAATGGATTTTGGTGGATGTTGTTAAGGCTTAGAGATAACAATTTGAAATGAACTTGTAGTACATGCTTCCATCCACATTTTGTAATTAATTCTACTTGTGGTGGAATGATGGCAAGTCATAATCTTTGAAAGCCTTCACTTGAGACATAAAATTCACATTTGTATCTTCCATATCATCATCCTATCTAAATATGTCCTCATTTTGAATAGTTTTCATGAATATGGGATCTAGTGTGCTAGGTGGATAAAAGAGGGAGATCTAATCTACTATTAAAAATTAAATCTAGCACCCCATTCCCTTTATGATATGTGTGAATAATGGAGTAGTGTGTCATCTCCCTCAAGCTCTGCTTGGCATAATCTATATCACTTTAATTATGTAGGAGGGGTGGTTTTGCCTTTTATATAATTGAGGATGTTAAGAGAATTGTATTCAATTATAATTCTAACCATTTTGAGTCTAGAGGCTATATATACATAATATTTTAAAAAATTAATTGATTAATGACACTTTGTATCTTGTAGGAACCTATCAAGTCTCAATCTCTCTGAGTGCATGTTGTAAGGGGTGCACCACAAAAGGGGTGGGTAGACCATCGGTGCTTCATAAGATTGTTTTTCCTTATACCACTTACCATCCACACTCTTGCCTCCTACAACCTTGAACCTTAAACTTATTATTCTCTTTCCTATCCATTCCAATTATTATCGTGCTTTATTCCCTCATTTCTTACCTTGTTATCCTTTTGACCTATTAAATACACTAGGTCAACCTAGTTGACCTAGTGTGTTCTAGAAACACTTTAGCTCTTTTGGATTGTTAGCATACTGGCCAACCTAACACAAACTTTAGGCATTAGCCCAAAAATGTACTAGGTTGACCTGATCAACCTAGTATAGCCAACATGTTTTCAATTTTTAGGAAAGTTACCACTATATATACAAGGTCATTTATCGCCATTTAAAAATAATAGAAGAATTAAATGAAGAAGTACAAACAAGCATATGCTTATTGACCATTCTACTTGAGGACTAAAGCTTTAGGTTTAAATACTTTCTTTGGAGATCTAATCTTATCTTGTGGAGAAGTATTTTGGATGCTTAGGTAGGTCATGTAGGCTAGAGCTGATTTATATTTGTTGTCCTTACAAGCCACAACAATCTCCTATGAAGCACCTTGGCCAAGGGAGAGATTAATACTTAGCAAGTTTGTCTTTAAAAGTAAGTATTCCTAACTTTATTTCTCCTTTGTAAGAGTAGATAGATCATATAGTATGTATTATTCTCCTCCATGTATTAGGATTTTATATACATTTATGTGAATATATGTCTCATATGCATGTTTAGTTTATTTTTTTATTTGTTTTGTTCTAACTCCCACTTTGTGCCATAAGATTTAGTGAGCACTAGATTGGTTTACTTTTCTTATTATTAGAATAGTTTATTTTCTTGTTTATCACATAATTAAATATCAAATCATAAGACTCTTTTAGGGTTATTTTGTGATTGTGTTAGACTATAGGATTTAGAACCATTCCTAACATGATGTGTTGTGACAAGCTATCCCCTAATTAGGTCTAGCGGATCCTTATATTGGTCATGCTCCCACTTATAAAGTGTATAACCAATCAGGAGTGTAGGTGTGCTCTATATTATCTGATCTAAGATTAATTCATTCACATAATGCAATTTCAATTTCATAAATTCTAGTAAACCCAAATCAAACCCTTATTAAATTTTTTCACTTTTAGTTTATCTATTTGAATATTTTGTCATCATTTCTATCATCTATTTTGATATACTAGTTCAATTCTATCAAACTAATTTTTTTTTGTGCATAAGAATAGGAAACTAGATCAAATAGATTGACTTAGTGTAGGTTTTTAGAACTTTATAAACTCTTAGTTTAGCCTACTAGGTTGACCAAGTTGACCTAGTGTATTTTCAACCATTTTACAACAGTTCTTGTACATCCTAATTGATTAGATCGACCTAGTACAGGTTTTAATTTTCCAAATTTCTAGATCACCATACTACATTGAATAGCTCTACCTAGTGTATTTTCATACTTTGAGTCCAACCAACTAGGTCAACCAGGTCAACCTAGTGTATTTTTAACACTATTTCAATATATTCTTATATAGCTTGGTCGACCAACTTGACCCAATTATATAGATTGTACTAGTTTTATCTAAGGTTTTTTATTAGTAATCTCCTTCATTTCCATCTCTAAACCATCAAGGTGAGTTTACATTCTTATATTTATTTTTGTTCTATACTTTCTTTTCAATTTTGTAGCTTTTAAAACTACCTCTACATAGCCTACTAGATCGACTTGGTCGACCTAGTTTTGTGTCATGATTGTTGTTTGAAATAACTAGGTCAACCTAGTCAACCTAGTAGGTTTTTTAGACTCTATCTTCAGTAGTGATAGATCGATACTCTCAACCTAGTTATGTGTATTATGTATATAGTGTTTTCACTATACCTTATTTCAAAGTTATATTCATCTTCTATGCTAAACACATCTTCATTTTTAAGTTGTTTACATGCTTAGAATAGTTCACATAGTCTAAATAGGAGGTTTTTAATTAACCACTTAGTTGTAATATTTTTATTCTTTTTGCACACACATCCAAATCACATAACATTAAAAATAATTTTAACATTTGATTACCTAGACAAATCTACTTGGATTTCATCACCAAGGGGGAAGCTAACTTGATGGTCTAGTCAAGTATAAATCATGGTTAATGGTATATTTTGGATAATCACTTGACACTCTTATCATTGCAGTGTATGAAGTGATGGGGTAAACCCCAATACCAGGCTTGTATAAATACCACTACAGTCCCTTTCATCCTAAACATACCTAAAACCATCCATATATTTCTATCTAGTACCTTGCTTACAACCAACTCTCTATCACTTAAAATCATTCTTAATAATCTAATTAACAATATAGGTTGACCAATTAGTTAGCTTTACTTTCCAAATTATTTTCTTATTCATTGCTCAATTATATGTGCAAAATCTTGCATTAAGCCAGTATTGGTGCAAGATTTTTCCTTTATGTGCATCAATAGAATTGACCAGCATCAATTTAGTTAACTGTGTGTTTTCTTTTAGCATATACTTTCTTAGATTAACTACAAACTATCTTGTTTTATTTTCACAAATTGATTATCATACATTTATTTTTCCTATTTACTATACTAGGTTGACCTAGCATATTTTCAACCCCGATACACTACACTAGGTTGACCTGGTCAACTTAGTACTATTTACCAGTTTTTTTTCTTTTTTGCTAGTCTTTATCCTTTATGCTGAGTTGATCCTACAGACCTAGTTTAGTTTCACAAACTCAATTTTTGCACTAGGTGGACTAGGTTGACCTAGTTTAGTTATAGTCACATGTCAATTCTTTGTTTATCTCATCTTACCTTTCCTCCTTTCATCATGGACTATCTATTTCATGATAAAATTGAAAATTAGACAATAGACATGATGGAATTTACTAATCCTAATAGGGTCTCCCATAGATAAATTAGGTTTCCTCTTGAGAATGCTAGTAACATCCATATTGTAACTTGCACAATGAACTTTGGGAATCCTCATAATACCTCTTTGCACCAAAACCCTCCTCTTTTCTTAGAGGATTAGATTGAGTTAGAGTATACTCCTGAAATTATTTTATTTATTATAGAATTCCCTCAACATAGAGGGAAGGGTCCTTCTACCATATATAACCTCATGATTAACTATCAAATTGAAGAACCTCATTCTCCTACTTCCACTTTCTCAACTAGATTTGGGGGTACTAATTTTATTTCTTCTCAACCTATTCCTTTAATATTGACTCTTCCTCATGCCATGACATCTTCTTCCTTAACTTCTTATACCTCCATGCCTAGTATCTCAACTAACATGGTTGGTTCTACATCTAGTGAGCCTCTCATAAGACCTACTATTCTTAATCCTTTTAATAATTCATTGTTTGCTACCCAAATAACTCATGCTTCTAGTACTTCTTCATCTCAACCATTTTCTAGTCCATATTTTGCTTCACAAAAAAAATTCCACTAGTGCTTCAAACTCTCATAGCTCTTCTCAAACTCATATCAATACTAATAGTGGTACCCAAGCCACTAATACCAACACTAACACTAACACTACTTATTCTAATAGAACTAATCAAACTCATCAACTATTATTACAAAATCTCAACCAAATGAACACATTTTAATCTCATAATACAAATCAAATGATGAGAATGCAAAACCACCTTCTTAATCTTCAAACACAACTATAACCTATGGATTGGGGTGTGCATAACCAAAGTGGTCCTCCTCTCCCTCTTCAAGATTCTCAAGGAAATCTCATTCCTCAACCTCCTATCGTCAATAAAACCATCAGGCATCTACAAAATTAACTTCTCACCACTCAAATTGCTAATATTGATATTAGAGGTATAACACTACAATTTCATATAATAGATCAACCAATCCTACCCTTCTTATTAAGACATTCAGAAATATTTATAAAGACTGAGTCAAACTAAACACCTTTTCTGCTACCAAGATCCTTTCTAAAACCCTCATAAGTGATGCCTTGGATTGGTACAACAAATTTAGACCTCATCCATTACTATTTTTTAAGATTTAGTGAATGATTTAGTATAATAATTACAAACTAGTGATCTTCCTAAAAACACTTTGGCCCATTTCATCAATTACAAATAAAATGAAAATGAAACCACTCAAGCCTTTGTTAAATTATGGAATAATTTGTCAAATAAATTTGAACACAACATGGTAGATGGAAATCTCTTTCATCTCTTTACAAATGCTTTATTTCCTAAATTACAATATCAAGTTTGTACCCTCTCTCCACGTTCCTTGGAGGAGGCCATTGACCAAGCCAAAGGACAAGATTTCCTTATACGTCAATTTGAGCCACCCCAAAATTATGTAGGTCCTCATCCATTACTTAAGAATAAAAACAACAATCTTACCAATGATGGTGTTATTGATTCATATGATACCATTCATAATGTTTAAGCTATCATTCCCACCCCTTCTTTAGAACCAAATCCTTCTAAACAATATACTAATCCTCATTTCTCTTCACCAAATAAAATTAATGTCCATAAACGTCTTTTCATAGCTAAATTGATTAAACATCTACCTAGGCCCCTTCTTTGAGAAATGGACCCTACTTGTCCTATGAAAACTTGGTATGATCTTATAAAATTTTCTTGGCTCCATGCTAGTTAGGGTCACTCTCATGAGACTTGTAGGAAGCTTCATAATTTAGCTATGGATTTTCTTCTTGGACCTAATTTTGATCATGATTTCATCACTCACAAGCATCAACGAGATTATGAGATTACTTTCAAGGATTATCAAACTCATGAAAAAACTCAAGCCTTGAATCAATAAAATGTTCATTTAGCTATCTACAAAGATCCTTTACCCAACCACCAATCTATTCAAGAAAACAAAGATAAGCCCGCTTCTTCAACCAATAAATTAGAAGGTATTGTTTAACCAACCTCCAAAGAGAATGTAGTTAGCATGACTAATATGTGAAGGGTGTTGGCTTTCATTGATTCACCTATCTACACCCCATATCCCTCTTAGACATACTATGTTATCCAAGATTCTTATCCAAATCATTTGAATGAGTTGGGGAAAGAAGATATTATAACCTTTGATGATGGTCCAATTTTTCATTCTCCCTTAAATAACACATCCCATTCTATTTATACCATTATTCCATCATATTCTAATATCAATGATAAATAATCTTTCAATGATAATCAACCTTCAATTAACACTTTTTCCAAACTTTAAGATCAATCTAAACTAACTACTTCTTCATCTCAAAATGATTTACAAACCTTTTCTAAACATGCCTATCAACACAAATTTCAATGCTCTCTAGATCCACCTTCTAAAAATCTTCTTAACCATTATGCACCTATATCTAATAATCTCCTCATGGGTTATGATGAACGGGATCCCATAGTGGAGCTCACTAATATCCCATCTTGAATTTCATTTATTGACATTATGAGGACTCCCCATCATCAGAGCCATCTTATACAACTATTATTTAAAATGAATTTCCCTCATCCTCCTTTAGCAGGATGAGAGGTAGCCTTATCTGGTTTTGAGGATAATATATTACAATAATTTGAATAAATATCCATCAATTTTGACAAAACCCTCACCACTTCTCTTTCTTTGAAATTTCCTATCTCATTTATTATTCTTGATGACATTCTAATCAATGTAGATGGTCCTCTTTTATTTATTAACATCCAAATAGGTGATATTCAAGTTAAATGAGCATTGATTAGTGAGGGTTCAAACACTTATATTTCTTATCTTGAATTCATTAAGAACCTTGGATATTCATAATGCAATCTTAAGTATACATGTAACACATGCCAAGGATATAATAGAAGGTAAATACCTCCTCTTGGATGTGTGTGGCTTTCCATTACTATCCCACCTATTACAATTTATGTAAAGATGATGATATTTAACTTTCCCCTTTCTTATAACATCTTACTTGGTAGGTTTTAGACTCATTGTATGGGAGATATCACTTCTTTTTCTAGCCAATGTGTTAAATTCCCTTATAATGGAGCCATTTACAAGATTCAATGAGATACTAACCCTTGGAATTTTGAACAATTCTAAGATCATGGTGTTTTCAAGATTCCTACTCTTGAACCTTTGCCTAGAGTTCCATTCCATGAGTCACAATGATTAAACTTTACTATCAACTCAAATAGAGGTTATAATGGGCATCTCGAGCTCATTGGTAACATTCCTCCCAAAATTTTAGAGTCTAATGATGATGAGCCTGATGAGATTAATTTAAAGATCAAAACTTATAATTTATCACCTCATCTCATCTTGCAACTTCCTTCTTGCTTACAACCTCATTCTCACAAACCTCCTTATGATGATATTCCCATAGTCTTATCTAAGACTTGGAATTCTATTCACCATGATTATTCCAATGATAAATTTATTCTAACTTATGTCATTGATATTCATACACAAAATTATGATGATGGCTATTCTTTAAATGATCCTTTACTAGGAATTCTTGTCCAAGCCCATGATATTGATATTATGTGTTATATTTTCTCTTTACTTGAGTCTTTTCATGCATCCTCTCATGTTATAACATTTATATTTCTTGATTATTGAATTTTTCCTCTTTATCATAGAGTAGAGATGGCACCAACACCTCTAATTTTTGAGGAACCACATAGGACTATGCTCATAGATCATGTTATGATTGAACATTACCATTTTAATAGGTTCCCTAACTCTCATCATTGGTTCACCCCTGAGGTTAGTTCAACCCTCCTCAGAGCCTCTATTGATTCTACTCCTCTTGTAGTGGAACTTGTGTCAAAACTAGTTATTATTGCTTCTTCCACTATTGATGAGCCTACTCTTACTTCTTTTACTAGTGTTCTTCCTAAGAAGCCTAGTTTTATTCCTCCTCCATCACCACCTTCTCTTGGTGATGGTTTTATTCCTTTACCCAAGATGGATCCTATGCCCACAAAATGGGTTAATGACCCATCTTTATCTTATTCCACACTTGTACACCTTTTCCCATGAGTGTTTCTCCTAAAAATACTCATAAACATATTTGTTGCTTCCATAGGATAGATAATCACTCTTCTGCCCATTATCATAAAATGTGAAAATATATTGATACCTTGCATCCTTCCCCATAAATAGACACTACCATACCTCTTCCAAATATCTTTCCTAACTATATACCTAAATATGAATAAAGGTATTATTTATGGCATCAATGTGGCACACATCATATTGATAATTGTTGTATCCTCTAAGAGCATCTTAAGGACCATCTTATAGTTATTCATGGACCTTATACCATTCCTCCCATAGTTCATTCTTGTAATAAGGCTCCCCCTTCTTCTCCCATAGCTACACCTCATGTGGTCCCTTCACCGCCTTCTATCCCTCCAACTATGGTTCTTTCTCCACCCATGGACCCTCCACCCATGGATCCTTCTCCACCAATGATACCTGAATCTCCTATAGATTCCATTCCCACACATTTTCCTAACCATCCTTTGCCCAATTTCCCTCCTTAGCATGATCCAATGAGCATTCCTTCTTTTTTAGTTGAGGAGATTAGAAGAGAAGTATTTTCCTAGTATTTAGAAAATATAGATGAGACATTAGCAGTAGTTCGTATTCAACTTCATAGAGAATTTTTTGATGTCTTAGATAATGTGTATGGATAGATTTACTAGTATTTATGAGAATATGAATGGTGTTTTTTCATTTATATTTGGATTCAATGTGTTATCCAATATTATTTCTATTTTTGTTCATAACATTTGACATTGTGTCAAATTATTTCCTCTCATATATCATGTTTCTTCTTCTTGTTTTACTATAGTTATCTTATGTTTTTTGTTTTTTTTACATTTTTCATATACTTGTATTTTCCTTATCATTTCTATTTTCCGCTTATCATTTCTTTCTTTTCCTTTAGTGTTTTTCTCAAAAACTCTTCCCTAGTATCTTCATGATTGTTTGCTTCCTTATCTTTATTTTTCATAGATAATTATCATGGTGACTTGGTTATATCTACCACGTTCCCTTTGGTTATTATCTCCTTTTACCATGTGATCAGTTAACAAACAATCTTTCTCATTACTAGTTCTTTTTTACTAGTTCACATTTGGATCTCCCTTGTTCTTCTTCCTTTTCCACAAACTAAGCATATACATAGTTGAGACTTGAGATCACATACTTGTTCATTATCAAGCCTAAGTGTACTAGTCAATATTTTGTCTTGGGTCACTTAGCTTCCTTTAGCCTTAGCCTACAGCTCATTCATGTGTATCACTATCTCTCTCATGATTAGTCATTCCAAATGCATATGGAGGAAGAATCCTAAAAATCCTTCAAAATAAAGTTAGAATCCAAATCATTTAAATTAAAAGGCAATGATATCAAAAGGCAAAAATATCAAATATTCTTAAAAGTCTAATCACACTAAAAGATGTGATTCAAATCACATATCCTTCTTTTATTCAAATCTCAAACTCCATAGTTGGCCTCATGATAGAGCTGAGGTCCTTTGGGGTGCAGTAGCCCAGTAGATTAGAAGAAGAGAATAAAAAACTTTTAGTGCTACCTACTTTCTCACACAAGTACCCAATCTTCATAGTAGACTGACAACTCTATAAGGGGTCCTAAAGATTAGGGAACACATCATAGGGAGGTAGGTCCATTTTTATTTTCCTTGTACCAATATACCTTCATGATTTGATCTTAGTAGCACACATATTTGCCTATAAATCTTTGTGTCTATCACAAACAAGTTTCCTTTGCACATAGATGACCACTAGTGCCTTAATGTCTTCTCATGTCCTTAGTATGCCTCTTGCCTCCTAAGGTCTTCTCATAATATGAATAAGTATTTGATTTCTACACTCCCTTCTTCATTACCTTTCCTCATATTTCCTCTTAGTAAATATTTTTTTACTTTCTGATCACTCCTCATGGGATTTAATTTATGAGTTGATTTGTAAGACCATAGATAGGACCCCAAAGCCCTCACAAATTACCACATTTTTCATCTTATTACTCACATCCTTGATTTACCATTCCTTATCCCTATAATTAAAAATGATATTTTGGTACCCCTTGGGTTTTCTTTTGTGAGTTGCAGTGTAAGACCATAGATAGGACCCAACCCTCCTCACAAAAACATTTTTTTTCAAAAAAAAAAGTCACCATCCAAATTACATGTGTCAAGTAAGAGATAAGATTCGATTGATTATGAGGTTACACATCATTTGACATACTTCCCATCTTCATATTTAGTATGTTTTATGTCATTTTTATTTCACCTTTTATTTTATTATTTTATGAGTGCATGTAAGATTACAACCATTTCTTGAATTTTTCATACTTCCTAACTTGAATTTATATGATAAGTTTAAGACCAAGTTTTTGAAAATTTTATTTTTCTTTTGTACTTCCCATCATGAAATAGTATAATTGATTGACTTAATTTTTATTTTTTTTAATTACCATTTGAGCTCTTTTACATACCTTATGTTTTATTACATTGTCATACTTCCTAACGTGATATTTAATATGATTTTACTTGTTTTAAGTTGGTGCAATTTTTTTTCTCTCATTGGTTTGAAAAAAAATCCCCTTTTTACCATCTTATTTACCATTTCTTGGTTCTTTGTACTTAGTCATTTTTTCATGTTATTACACATTTTTTAGCTTCAATTAGTGTGTAGTACATTTTTGATTAATTATATTTTTCCAAGTCATTTTTCACCTATTTCTTTTTAACCATGCATGTGTTTTTCATAATTATAGAAAATAAACCACATCACATATATTTCCTATAGCATATACAACAAAATTAAATACATGTCCTATAAATAAATATATTGAAAGCATCCACCACCTCAACCATAATGAAAAAATACAACAACCATAAAGAAAACATACATAAACAACACCACTAGGCCCAAATTATAGAAAATAAACCACATCACATATATTTCCTATAGCATATACAACAAAATTAAATACATGTCATATAAATAAATATATTGAAAGCATCCACCACCTCAACCATAATGAAAAAATACAACAACCATAAAG
Organism: Torreya grandis; assembly: GCA_037957365.1. Taxonomy (NCBI): domain Eukaryota; kingdom Viridiplantae; phylum Streptophyta; class Pinopsida; order Cupressales; family Taxaceae; genus Torreya; species Torreya grandis. The sequence goes on from JARHVA010003213.1 coordinate 1,152,357, forward strand.
AAAACATACATAAACAACACCACTAGGCCCAAATTATACATCACACACACACACACACACACACACACACACACACACACACACACACACACACACACACACAAAGAGTTTGATATAACATATGCAATCATATACAATGCCTCAACACTGGGGTTGAGTTTCATCATGTCTATCTCATGGCCTAACCATCCTACATACTGAGGCCTTAGTTTGACTCCTCCAAATGATATAATATAACAAGGTAGTTCAAGATCTCAATCCCTCTACCAATCCTTATAGATGTGCAATATGCACATGTGCTTATACCAACTTAGTCTAAGTCACTACATGTGCCTACATCAAATAGGTATACATCACCATATATGTCTACATCATTTATGTCACTATATATAGATGAAAAGATATCTCATCAACTAGGACCTATTAAGCCTACCTATCCCCTAAAACCATCTCTATTAGTGGATACACCCTATCTCTCTACATCTATATCTACCTCACAACCTCTCCTATTAGTTTAAATTAGCTCACTTGAGCTAGGGTAGATGGTGCACTTAGATCCTCTAGTGTCCTAGGGTCATATGGCTATAGAATCTAATCTAGGATGTCATGGAGTCCTCCCTTAACTAGGTCCCCCCATCTCTCCTCCTCATCCTTAGGTACACCTATAAAATCACACCAGATGGCTATTAGATCAATAACATATCTCATAATATCTATCTATCTACCAAATAATAACTTAATAAATAATTCAACCATATTCTTAGCTATATAATAAGACTCTATCTCCATGAAATGCTACTTCAAGGGGGTTTATTTGACCTTTTTTATTTGGGTGAAAGATTGGATTATTTTAGCAACCTCCTTATTCATTTCATTCTAATCCTAGATAAGACATGCTAAACACATACCAGCCTTATGGATTTTTCTATTAAACCTATCTAGTCATTCTTTATTGATTTTGATCTCATCTTATATGGGGTCTTTCCTTTTATAACTATTTCCCCTGATGTTCCTTAGCATAGAAATATTGGTGTAGGTTTGAGAATAGAAAGTTTTAGGGGATGATCCTCATCTAAACTTTTAGAATTAGGGCTAACATGGGAGATATTATTTATCAGGCAATGGGACCCTAAGGGAGGATCTTCCTCTAGGGAGTCTTCCTCAATAGAGGACCCCCCATGGAGCCTCCCTACCCTAGAGGGTCTCATTATGTATTACTATTAATAAGGTAAGGCCCTAGTGTAATATGGGATTATTTTCATTGATTTAGTGTGTGAGAGTAGTGATTTTTAGGGATTTCAAGAGGTAATAAGGAAGGATGATTTTTTAACCCTAAAAATGGTTTAGTAACATAAAGTGATGGGAAAGAATATGGTTATACTCACCTTCAAGTGTAAGGTACTTCATTATTTGAAGGTAAATTTTGGTCCATTGATATGAAATGTCTGAGCGAAGATACTCCTTTTTATTAGTCTTGATGAACTTATTTGTTTGAAAAACCTCTATAGGTTTTTTAGTTTTTTATATTTATGTTTTTATTATTTCAATCCTTTGCATGACATCCCTATGGCTTCCGTAATCATCTCCCCTATTATTGAGATTCAAACACCTCTTACTATCACAACCCTCTTATTCCACACCAAAATGAATTATTTCACTAAGCCATCATCATGGTCATTTACCATCAACATAAATTCTATGAGGCCTCCCTTGAAAATATTCTTCCACACCCTTTTCATACATCTAAATTATGATCATGAAGTTAGTTCAAGACAGTCCCTATTTCCACCCATCTCAACAATGTCCTGAGAGCTGAAGATGTATTTTTGTGGACATTATTAAGGCTTAGAGATAATGGTTTGAAATTAAATTGTAGTACATGCTTCCTCCCACATTTTTAAATTAATCATAATTGTGGTGTAATGATGGTGAGTCATAATTTTTGAAATCCTTCACTTGAGATGTAAAATTTGCATGTGTATCTACCATGTCATCATCCTATCTCAATGTGACTTCATTTTGAATAGATTTCATGAATTTTTCATGAATATGGCATCTAGCATGCTATGTGGATAAAAGAGGGAAACCTAATTTAATATTAATAAGTAAATATATCACCCCATTCCCTTCATGGTATGTGTGAATAATGAAAGAGTGTGTCATATCCCTCAAGCTATGCTTGGCATCATCTATTATCTTTTTAATTATGTTTGGAGGGGTTGTTTTTTCCTTTTATATCATTAAGTATTTTTAAGGAATCCCATTCAATGATAATTATATCCATCTTTAGTCTGGAGGTATGTTGAATGCCCTAGAGTGTTCCCTTAGCTTCAACTACATGGTTTGTGTAAATTCCTAGGAAGCTTGTGTAAGTAGTGATCAAATTTCCCTCTAAATTATTTATGACTCTTTCCATACCCAAAGGCCCAAAATTTCATTTTTATGATCCATCATATTTTATCTTAACCCATCCTTTAAGTGGAGACTTCCACCTAACATGTTTGCATACCAGGTCTTTAGAAGGAGACCTAATTTTTTACACTACCTCCTAATTACTAAAAATCATCTACATGGAGGTAGGTCCTATATTTTTGTTTTGGGGAGGGAATGATCTCCAATTATCAATGATGTCATGGCATAGATTGAGGAAGACCTTCTTTGGCTAGTGTCTTTTGTTTGAGAATAAACTATCATTTTGAGTTTTCCAAACACTCTAAAACTAGTGTGGGAGGGCTAGGTTCTAAGGATGTTTCCATTTCCTGATGAGATCAAAAATTTTATCTGGTTTAACCCATGAAATATTAAATTTGTTTAAAAGCTAGTTAAATAGGCATGATTTGAATAGGCATGATAGATATAAATGGTGGACTGAGTCCTCAACTTTCCTACATAATGGGCATTAGTTGAGGATAATGAGTCTTCCTTTTAATAAGTCATCCATTATAAGGATATTATCTTGAGTATATATCCAAAAGAATAAATTTACCTTAGTATTGAGGTGTTTTATTCATAAATATTTCCATTAGTTCCATTCATCCTCCAGATTCAGGTCAGTAGTATGTCCTGAGGAGATCGATTACTTTTCACTATCTTCAACTAACCAAAAAAATGATCTTCCTTAGTGAGCATGGGTATGTGTACCTATCTTATATAATAATTGAGATTTTATATCACCTAGGCTTCTTTAATAGTGTAACCTTCTATGGGGAGGAATTTCCAAATCTTTGATCCCTCATTCTCATCCCAATATTCTTTGACTTTGATACCCCATTTTTTCTGAAACCCACCAATAAATTAGCTTAAATTCCTTGTTAAGAGAGGGGGTGGTGGACATAAATTCATCCTCACAAAAATAAATTTTATGCCCATCTTTTATTTTCCATTTAATTCCTTTTAGTAGTAGATCCTTACAGTTTTTTATGGCTTCCAAAAGGAAAAACCATCAATTAGGCCTTCTTCCTAGAGAAGTTAGTCTTCCTCAAACCCTTCTAGGTATTTAGCCTTGAATTTTTGGCCCATTTTCTATCTTATTTCATAATTTTCCATCCCATTTTTTACAAGAGGGCCTAATTTATGGACTTCATACTTTTGAGTCCTAGTCCCCTATTTGCTTTAGGAAGTTATGTTTTTTCCCAAGAGATGAGATGAAAATTGAAACAATCCTTAGTACTCTTCCATAAGTTTTTTTTTTGAATTTGATTTATTTTTTTACTACCTTGATGGGTATTTGGAAGACTAAAATTAAGTATATGCTTTATATTGAGGCTGTGAGTAATTCAAATTTGTCTACCAGGGTGAAGAGATGTCCTTTCCATCCTACAAGTTTTATTTGAATTCTATTGATGAGAGGATTCCATAGATTGGATTCCACATCACCTTTAAATAGTGGAATGCCCAAATATGTTGCTAGTAATTAACTCACTAACATTCTAAACTTATTTCTATCCTTTTTTGTAAGATCACTAGAGTGTTGATGAAGAAAAGATAACTTTTGTGGAAGTTTATGCATTGGTTAGAGATAGATTCATATTTTTTGAGAATGGATTTTACCTATCTAGCTTCCTCCATTGAAGCTTCTCCTAAGATAATCATGTCATAAAAAAATCATTCATGTGTGACTAGTTTGGTGTTAAGCACTACTGAGATGCCTTTGATCAGACCTTATGTACAAACATTCAGTAGAATTCTCCCCAAGGTTTCCACCACTATGATAAATAGATAGGGGGAGAGTGGGTACCCATATATTAGACCCCTAGAAGCTAAGAAGAAGCCTTTGGGGATTCCATTCAAGATTATAGATAATTTAGGAATAGCTATATAATTTCATATAATTTTTATTAGGTCTTAATTGAATCCCAATTTCTCAAGAATATTCATTAGAAAATTCTAGGAGATACGATCGTAAGCTTTGTTCATATCTAGCTTACGGAACATATCTTGTCTTAGGGATTTGGAGATAAAGTGGATGGCTTCATGCACCAAGATTATTTCATCTATTAACTATCTTCAAGCCATGAATGTTCCCTATTATTCCCTAATAACCTTCTCTAGTAGGTGTTGCATTCTTTTCACCAAGATGATTGAGCAAATTTTATAAGTTCTATTATAAAGAATAATTGGGTGGAAATAATGTAGATTGTTTTCTACTAGATTTTTTGGAATAAGGACCAAAAAGTTATTATTAACTTCTCTTAGAATAGTTCTAGATTAGAATAAATCACTTACTGCTACCTCAACTTTGGTGTGGATAATATCCCAATTTTTTTGAAAGAAAGTGGGAAAGCCATTAGGCCAAGGAACCTTGAATCCCTCTATCATAAACACAATATTTTTTACCTCTTATATCAATGGGTTTTGGTAATGTAAGCATTGCCTGAATCAGAAATAACCTTATTAAAATTATTCAAAGTACTATTCATCAGTAGGACCTTCTTTTGAGAGTAGATTTTTGAAGAAATTTATTATGTGGTAGTATATATCCTCATCTTATTTTCTAAGATTCCCTTTATCCATTTTCAATTGAGTTATTATGTTCACGTTCTTATGTGTGGTTGTTGAGTGATGGAATAATTTTGTGTTTTTATCCCCTTCCTTCAGCCAAGTACACCTAGAATTTTGTTGCCAATAGGTCTCTTCCTTTGCATCTAAGTTATGAATTTGACACAAAATCTCTTTTTCCCTTTGGTAAATCTACTCATTGTTACCTTCTAAAGATGAAATTTCTTCAATTACCATTAATTCCTCCTCTAAAGCCCTTTTTTATAGAAATATGTCCCCAAAGATTTCTTTGTTCCATATTTTTAGTTTTACTTTGTGGAAATTTAGTTTTTTGGTTAGAATATACATATCAATACTTGAGAAGGGTTATTTCCACCATTCCTTTAAAGATTCAATCAAATTTGGGTGGTGAAGCCACATGCTTTCAAATATAAATGGGATGTTATTTGGTTTTGAGATTTCACGTTCAAAGATAAGGGGGTTGTGTTCAGAGCCAATTCTAGGAAGGGAAGAGAGACTGATAGTGAATTAGAAGTCCCAATTTAAGGAGATCAGGACCCTATCCAAGCAAACTTGAATCAAATTATCTTCCATTATCTTATTGGATCAATTGAATGGGTTGTCTTTGAGGTCCAAATATATGAGGCCCACTCTTAATATTAAGTCATTAAAATACAACATACTTTTTGTGAGGTATATTAGTCCCCTATTTTTTCCCTAGGATTAAGCAAGGTGTTGAAGTCATCATCTATAATCTGGTTCCATCTTTCATAAGCCCTCCTAAAAGAGAGGAGGTTTTCCCATAGTATATTTTCAGCATTTTTAGAATTTGGGGCATAAAACTTAGATAGAATCCATTCCTCATTACTATCTAAGTCTTTAAATAAAATAGAAATTTGATCACTAGTCTTCTAGAGAAGAACACCTTCTAGATTCTTTGGATTCTAAAAGTCTACAAGACCCCCTGAGGATCCTTTAGAATCCAAGGTAGCTACACATGCCTTCCTCTAGAATTTACCAACACATAAAATTAACACATTTTTAGTCATTTTATTTTCTTAGATAAGTACAACTATTGGTTCAATTCTCTTTCTAAAATTATAGAGGGTCTTCTACTTTTTAGGGTTGTTTAACCCTCTAACATTCCATGATAGAAACTTCATTTCTTATCCCTAGTTATTTTAAGGGTTTGTTGGGAACCCTTTTAAATTTATTTTTATATTTCAATATTTGGAGTGACATTTAAGGTGATCTACCAACTAGTTTTGGGATGATCCCAATATTATCCTTCTTTCTCCCTTTTCTATTTTTGGTAATTATATTGAACCCCTCATCCTGGATTGCATCTAGGGTTGGTGATTTACTCAAAGAGCATTGTCCCTTATATTTAGGGGTTTTTGAGATCTTCAGAGAGGAAGATATCATAGTGTCCTTAGATAGAAGCCTTATTTAACTATTCAAGGTAGAAAAAATCAAGGTTTTACACACTAAATCTTAAGCTACCTCTGATAAGGTTTCAAGCTTCAAAGGTCGATATGAAACCAAAGGGTGATCCAAAAAGAGTGATTGGGGGGAGAAAGGGAAAATTAAAGGGACTATAAAGGGGGGAAAGGGGGGGAAGTTTCAAGGACCTTTTCAAGGGAGGGAGATGATCTAGTTTAGGGTTAGGAATAGAGGGGGTGAGAAGGGGCTCCACCATAGGGTCAATTAGGCCTAAATATCTAGGAAGAGGGGATGTATACCTAGGGGTGTGATCTCCACCATATACCCTTGAGGGGTGGGCTTGAGGGGTAATAGGTAATAGAGGGGGATTGGGGAGGTCTTCCAATAGGGGGTCTAGGTCACCTTCAGGATTAGATTCCAAAAATATATCAAGAAGAGTGAAATATTTTTTATAATAAATACCTATCATGGGTCCTTAAATTGAAACACTTGGTGAAGCTTTAGGTGTTCTAATCTTCAAATTTTTATCATCTTTTCATTCCAACTATGAAATAAATTTATAGTTACATGTGTGCTTGGGTATTACAGGCACATGATTATTCTTCAAGAATTCCTTCTATATATGGCTTGTGATGTTGCAATGTAGGAAAATAATAGCTTTATTCTCATACATGATCTATTATGTCCATTATCCATACTTGGAATTTATTTTGATCTTATGGAGGGGAGGTTTTTCTATCGATAGGAAGATGTGCACCTAGGTTAAAACCATCCTTTTTTGAGAAAGGGTGACCAAATTAATAGTAATAGGTTTCCCTAGAGCTATGGCTATTCCAAAAATAACTTTAAAGTGCCAATATTCTAGGGGAAGTTCTAAGAGAAGTACCCACATCAGGATGTCATCCATGGCAGTGCTATTAAGATTCAAGCTGACCTTCCACTTCTTAATAGACACACTTTCTTTTCCCATGAACCATGGTCCTTCATAATGAACCTTAAATAAATATTATTGTAAAGAAAAATTAATCAAGAAAAACCATCTGGATAAGGAAACCACCTCTAGGTGTCCTTGGGTTTCCATTTTAAGTTAGACCAATTATGAAAGGAATCTATATTTGGCCAAAATCTATTCACCCTTGCCAAAATAGATTTGGCTAGTCTCACATCAACTAGTTCCACCATAGGATCAGGAACAATAATGCAAACCTTGTTATTTTCTATAACTAGGAATATCTAGAAGTTTGATTATTCTTGGCCTATTAGGATTTTACCTTTCACTCTATCTACCCAAGATAGTGGGGGAATTTTAGGGGAACGTGATCCATTAGTATCTTGTTGTTTATTGAGTTTTATTTGAGGAAGAACTAACTCTTTCAAGCCTTTATCCATCATGATATTCCTATGTTGAGAGTCACATGGGACATGATTGAATATTAAGTAGTCATTGTGAATCAGAATACTATGTTTTGGCTTCATGATATAGTCCTCAAAGACATTCTATTTTTCCCACTCAAATAGAAATTTAAATTGTTGAGGATCATCTGTCACTTTTCCTCTTCCCTACTTACTCTCTATGATGCAAAATAAAATTTTAATCGCCATGCACAAAAAAAATTATAAAATCATAGATATTTTAACAAAATGCATTTAATTTAAAGAAGAATAAAAATACAATAAAGCATTAAACATACGATTAATGATCACTCACAAAGAACTGAAGGGACACAAATAACTGTAATGCTTGTTTTTATTTCTCTTTAATAAAAATAACTCCAAGTTTATTTTTATCTTTCATATTTTTAAAAATTTATGAAAATATCTAAAGTTATTTTATAGTGAATGCCACTCAATTTTATAACCTATAGGAGAACATAACTAACTCATTACTAACTTCCTAAATTAAATATTTTTAATTTTACATTCAATTTTCACCTTTTCACTTTTCAATGTGATTTAAGTAATATTCATCATGAAATAACATTACAAAAATGTGTAACACAAAAATATAATAAAATAGCCAGTGAGATGTAGGTGTGTTGGTAAAGTGGCTTGGTTGTTTCAAGTCCCACCCATGTTCAAATCTATTGAAAGACATATAACATCTATTGTGGCCATTAGTTATATTCTTAGGTTTATTAATAGTTGTTGGTAATAACTAGTATACATCTTGTAATATTTCATATACAAGTGGTATTCAGGTGGTTAATAAAAATACATAGGTATTTGGGGGCCCAGTTGTGTCTAAGACTGGTCCACACTTTGGTCAAAATTCATCATCAATATATATATGTATATTGATGATGAATTTTATATATATATATATATATATCCACCCCAAAGAGGTTTTTTACTATCATTCCAAAAAGTGATAATATAGGTATTATTGTGACCAAATTCAAAAATATCAACATTGAAGAAATCATAAGAAGAGATCAGAGTGTTCTTACAAAAATGAGTCAGAAGGTGGACCTAAAGAGGAAAAAACCTCTTTGGGGTGGATATATATATATATATATATATATATCCACCCCAAAGAGGTTTTTTCCTCTTTAGGTCCACCTTCTGACTCATTTTTGTAAGAACACTCTGATCTCTTCTTATGATTTCTTCAATGTTGATATTTTTGAATTTGGTCACAATAATACCTATATTATCACTTTTTGGAATGATAGTATTTGATAATTGCACGAACCATATATCCATGAAATTGACCATCTCATTAACCCCTATGAATAAATTAAGAAGATTTTTTTGGAATTCTCAAAGAGCATAGTGAATGTCACTCAATTTATTGATTTCGTCAACTTGAAACTATTTACTCCAAAAAATTATATTTTCAACAATTTCTGAAAATTCTCTTTTAACTTAATAATTATATATGGATCTAAGTCTTCTTTTTTCAAAATCTTATAATGAATTGACCAGATGTTGGCATTTATTTATGATTTCATGTCATCACTCTTTTTCTACTAACTACGTAGATCTTCAAGAACATCTTCCAAAGCACTAATTTTCAATTCAAATATTTGGGAACAAAGGTGAGAATAATTGTCTTGATTAAAAAACATGTTGATATTATAAGCTTCTCATCAGTGAAGACCATTTATTTTATATGTTCGATAAAAACATTCCACATCTTTAACTCCTTCACAGTTTTGATTTCTTTGATGAATTTGACTTGCTCAGCCACCATTAGCTCAAAGGTTTTTCTAATTTCACAAATAAATTTTATATTATTTATCAGTATTTGTTCCACCTAGGGTTTCATAATGTTTCCATGGCTATTAAATTCATTGATATTATTGATCGATATTTTTTAATACCTTTAATAGGAATAGAATATGGAATAGATTTCAAATGAGTATTACATGGGTTCATAAAACACTTGATATATGTAGAAAGAGTGTGAAATTTTTATTTAATTTGATTTTAAGCTAACTTACCTTCCACTATTCTCTTCAGAAATATAGTAACAAGTTCTTTAAAATTGTTGACATCACTCTCATGACTTAGCTCACTTATAGGGATTCTCTTATAACTAAAATTTTATATGTTAATTTCATCTTCATTCTCATCAATTGCTATGGTAATGTCATCTTCATTCTTGTCAATGATTGGTTGTGATATCGCTAAATATTGTGTGCCAAAAGAGTCTAAAATCTTGAGGTGAAATTTACCTTTTTAGGAAGTGTACTTAGTTAGACATTGAATATTGCATTGAATTTAGGTGCAACAACCTTCATAGTATTTTTATTATTATTCAATAGTTGGTGGGTCTATGTAAATTATATATCACCATAAGAATATTTTATTACAAATTTATGTACCCTAGTGAAAAACTTGAAATTTTTTAGATTACTTGAAAATATTTATTGTACTGCACTAAATGCAATGTACATGACTAGGGACAACTTGATTTTTCAAAACTTTTTATCATTTAACTTCTTAAATTATGTTTTGATTATCAAATTTGATTAACCTTCTAGGTGATTGTCAATGAATATGATAAATTGTGAATGATTTGATAATAATATGTGATTTTTAACAACATCGAGAGATTTATCTATAAAAAAAATATTTACATTTGAATTGGAACATGACATTTCAAAATTGTTATATCAATATGGCATTTTGATAGTATGATTACATCTTCTATGAGTCATACAAATTTAAAGGAAGGAAAATAAATGTTGAATTAAAATATGCAATGATTTTTCTTCTTGTCAAACTTTTCATTTCAGATTTTTTACTTCAATATATAAATACATCATTGTAGGATAATGAACTTGTTTAGTTCTTAATTTTGAACATGTTTTGATTTTTATGCCTCTTGGTACATATTCATTTCCAAAAGATGTTGTTTTCATAAAAAACATGCAAGTATTTTTAGTTTTCATTATCATATCAAGGACTAATATTATGAAACCCTATTGACTATAAATCACTTTAAAGTCTTCAAAATCATGAATTAACATTAATATTATCAAAGTATACACATATTTTATTTTCATAATGTGAAGTCTTTGAATCCATTTTCAAATTACAAGATCAATGGCATAGTTTAACATCATAACAATTTTCAAAGCATATTTGAAAGTATACTTGGAATAATTATATATATATTAAAACATTATAATGATTAATACATGTTTGAATATCATGGTGGTCAATGGAATACTTCAATTCATATGGTTTGAAGGAAATCTTAGGATAATTAGAATGCATATTTAAACATGATAAATTCAAGAATGTATTGAAATATCCTAGTGTTTGTGGCATCCTTACAAATTTTATTTACATTGCATAATGTTAGAAGGTATGAAGGTTTCAAAAACACATTTTCAAAGTATGAAGGTTTTGATAGCTTATCAAAGTTGAAATTAATATTAATTTAAGTAGCACACTAGTTAGTTTATATCAGAGTCAATCATTTTCATTAAAGACACAGAAAATGAACTCAGTGGTAATATTAGTCATAGCTGAGTTAAACAGATGGAAAAACATTATCTAGAAGTTAATTTTATAATAAATGCTTATAAAGTTACATCCACTTCCAATTTCAACAAACATAGAATGTGCTAGGAAATAATGAATCAAAGTGCATTGAGTCATCCCTACTATGTAAAATCAATGCATCTTGGTAATGGCTATAGGTAGTTATCTTTGTTTTTTCTTAGACATTTTCACTCTAAACCTCAATATTCAAGTGGATATGAATCTCTCATGGAAGTATATTTAAACAAACTCAATTGTTTTAATAAATTTAAGGATATTTTTAGGTCACTCTTAGAATTCATAAATCTTAGAGGACATCTTACTTATTAGGTATGAATCAACAATCTTGGAAAGAAAATGATGGCAATATTAGATGGAAAATGATATAGTTTTTTTAGTTGTGTTCTTTTATATTTTAATGTTATAATGAAAAAAATAATTTAATACTTTCATGTAGTTTGTTCTTTAGTTTTTTTGAACTATTCTCTTTCAGTTGAGGTAATTTTTTTTTTTTACATGTTTGAACATCTCTTGTATAAGTTATATACAAAAAATTCTTTTTTTTATCTTGATTATTATTAGAACATTATCCATAAGTTCTTTATGTAAGCTTTAACTATTCTGAGAAGGTTGTGTATCATGAAATTTATGTTTCAACTAGATTACTCTTGGATATTTACTTTGTCAAAAAATTCAATGAGATAATAAAACATTTTCAAACCATAATTTTATGTTCTATTCAATTTTAAGATATTTAGAGGATTTTATGGGTCTCTTTTTTGTTGTGATTTTTGTAAGGATATTTATAATGGGTTCAAAGATTTTTCTTGTATAATAAACTTACATGTTTTGAAAGTATTCAAAAGTTAATTTTTTTTTTGGTTACTTGATTGAATTTTTTCATTTCATTTTTTTCTTTTAAAAAAAATGTAAATTGTTTTTTTTTTATATATTATATAATTTAAAATGTGTTTTCTCTCTATTGTATATAAATAATATCATCTTAGGAGGTAATATGGTATAATTTGTTCAGAAGATTTGTTTTCTCACATATGTTTATGCTCTTTGTTGTTTATGCAAAGTAAATAATACATGGTTATATATAGATTGATATTCATTTTGTTCCTTTTTACTTGTTCCTATATGTCTTCAAATTTTTGAATGGATACCTATGGATAATAGTGTCAAGGTTTTGCATGTTAGGTTATTTCATTTTAAAAAAAAGTATATCAAAATGATTACATGTTCATAAGTTTTATTAAATTTATTATATATGGTCTTATTCTATATGGCCTTATGCAAGGGTAATTTTAAAACACCTTTTCTTATCTATTTTAGTATATAATTCAGTATTTTTGTATATCTTATGTTATTTCAAACATTTTTCAAAGAGAAACTATAGATAAAATCTTGAAATGATGGAATTTATATTTATTTGGTTACATAAAGATATGAAGGTGGTATGTTTTATTTTATTATGAATTTATCAAGACAAAAAAGGTTTTTCTTGGAATTGACTATTTTAAAAAGGATTTGTTCAATTTTTGAAAGGAACTTTTCAAAAAAATTATTGATATTTTTTTCTTTTTTAGAAATGTATAAATATTTCTAGTTGGTCAAAGTTACAAGCAGGTTGGGTTTTATTCTTTACCAAAATGAAAATAAGATTTAAATATAATGTCTATAATTTTATTCTAAAATATGTTCACATATTTTTAAGGCCAATATTATCATATGATTTTAATAATTGATTCGCAAAAGATAGATAAAATGTTTTACAATGATATTCGGATCAAATTATTTTAAATGCATTCATCTCCAATATTAGGGTTTTGGTTTCAAATTGAAGTTTGATATAAAATATATGCCAACTTAACCTTTGAATGATATTTTCTCATGCCTTGGAACACTATGAAATTATAATAAAAAATATTCTCACAATAGTTTTCAATTATTTTTGGAAAATTTCTAGTTGAAATATTGAGTGTGTAATTATATTTCAAATTCAATGAATGATTCAATATGGTTTTTGACATTGATTGGATTGAATTTTATATACTTGCATTTTTCAATGCTTGAAATATAAGGTATAATAGATTTTCTTCAAAAGATTAGTTTTTATTATGATTATTGAGATAATTTATCATATAATAGAATGAATAAATTATGTGTTTAAAGAAATTTTAAATTAATATGACATCATCTTATAATTTTGAAAGGTATATATATGTTTGGCTGGAGAAGACATGTTTTTAATTTTTGAATAAATAATATTTTGGGTGGAGATAATTAGTAGTAATTATCTTCACTCAAATTTTCACCCTAGATAGGTTTTTAAATCCTTCTCTAATTTGAGTGAAACATCAGATTACATCTAGGCTTATGGGTTGCTTAGAGCAGAGGTAAACATCTAGGTTTAAGGTCTAGCTCCCTAGATTAGACTTCAATAGCTTATCACCTTAACTAATTTTTTTCTTGGATTAAAAGAGATAGAAATGAACATGAAATTAACTATGATAAAGATGTGATACACCATATAGATCTCCAGTAGACTACCATACACTTGCACTATGAAACATGACTTCACAAAACTAGGTTCAACATCCAAAATTGCTCTAAAATAATTATTTGAAACACAGAGGTGATATGATTTATAATTATCAAGGTGAATGAATATAAGGTTAGATTAAAAACACTAATGTTATTATTTACACTTAGAGATAGATAAATACACTAGTTACACTTCATGTGACCTATTAGAGGGAAAACTACTTGCATCAAACATGGAAGAGTAAAGAGAAGACAAGGATATATACTTATCACTTGTGACTTCACTATACACCACTTCACACACTTAAAAAATAAAGTCATGAACTCAAAACTATATTGGAAATATTTATTTCAAAGGAAAATATAGTATTCAAACTAGTAGGGATTAGCCATACCAGGTGTGGATTTTTATACAAAACCCAAAAAGTCTTGCATTTATAGAGCATATGAGAGGAGAGAGAAGAAGAGAAGTTGAAGCATCAAAATTCAAGTTTCAAGACATGAAATATAGTTTCATTTAAAGAAAATGAAGTATAAAAATAGGTCAAGAGATTGTCATGGACAAGTATCCATTATAATTGCATCTTTCTCTTGAAATTGGAGTAGAGACTTTAATTAGCCTTCTTGAAATTTTCCTTTAGTGACGAGTTCACTTGACTACTCTAAACCACCTTAGGAATACTTGATACACATGCACTATCTTCACATTTATCATCAAGGTGACTAGTTATTTCTCAATATGATGTATTTTATAGGTGTTAGAACATTTGTTCAAATCCCCTTTGTCTTCTACATCCATTATATAAGCCTCAAAAGATACCAAATCAGACCTCTCATCTTCTCACAATGCAATCGCTTTGTTTTTTCATTGTCTATCTAAGAATATCTATAATGAATGAGATAGAAGAAAGGTTTCCATGTTTCTCTTAGGTAAGAGGTGAATATACAAAGTTATAAAAAGTTCCTATAGACCTCCTTCAATGGATTTCATTTACCAATTCTCCTTTGTACCTATAAAACACAATAAAACTTACAAGAAACTTATATTTTAATTTGCATATACAAGTGATAGTACATATAAAATGGATGTCATGGAGGATGGATGAGTGATAGATAGTTTAAAGTAATTTTCATGGCCATTTTACCCCTCCTAAATGCATATCCAATGATATTTTCTCCATCAGGTTCTTGATAAGGTTTTAGGAGGTTTTCCTTCTTAGTGATAATTCATAAAATTTAGAGGTTCAATCCCTAAACTAGTTTCACAAATCTTGAGTCCACGACCCTCCTAAACTACCCATAACTACTTGAGGTTTCATGCATAATGTTTGCATAGATATGAGCACTTGAAAATGTCTCTCAAGCTCCTTCTAAGCAGTTTAAGTAGGCATGAGACTAAATTAGGCCAAAATGACCAACTTGGGAAATTTCCATACAAACCACTAGATATTTTAGACTCCCCCTTCTCCTATGAAGGTCATAAAAAAGTTTTAAAAGATCACGTGGTCATCTAGATGAGTTTAGGCACTTGTAGGGATTATGTCTAGTTCTAGGCCTAATAGGCCTAACTATGTCTAACTATGTGTTTAACCCTTTTGAGGGTTTCCAATTATTGTAAATCATTTCTCATAATTTTTAATCTTTAATGAAACTATAGAAAACATCCTATCTCCATCCAAGTTATCTCATTTCACCCCTTATTTATTCACACACTCTGCTTGTAGTTTTGTCTTGACTAGGAGTGCCCTCTATCTAAGACAAACTAGAGGGAACTTCCCCTATTTTCCTAGACAAAATAAGATTTTGAGAAGATATATTAGGTTTTGATGATGTTCTATACCAGATTTCATCACTTGATCATGTTTCAAGACCCCTCAAAACTTTAAAACTTCCAAGATAGGCTTATAGGACTATGAGGATTATATGTAGTGTTTTTGACTGATTGTAGGTTGAGGTTTTAGTTCAACCTCTCTATCTCCTATATCAAAGACTAATATGAGGATGTGATATATCACTGTGAAACTATAATAAAAATGGATATCTATCTAATATTTCTACTTGTTAGGCAAACCTTTCATTAGTAGAAGCTTACCTATGACTGTATTAGACTATAGGTGTCTTATTAAGGAATACAAGGGATTCCTATAAGTGTGTTTTATTTTTGAACATTATGCTCACATTCATGACTTCCTATGAGGTCATCAAGATAATATCACACTTGGGTATATTCATGTCATTCCTTAGAACTAAGTGTTATTCTCTCATCATAAATTCATCATGTGCCACTATAAGATATAAGTTTATTTGGGCTTTATAGCACTATATATTTCACTAAATATCCTTAGTAAAAACCTGACTAAGTTGAAAGCCATCAAACATTCAGTCCCTTTTGATGTAGTAACTCTTTCATGTGTCAAGATGTTGTTTCTAGGCTTGGGATATAAGAGATAAATATTTCAGTTTGTCCATACCTCAAGACACTCTACATGAGATGAATTTTTATAGAGCACAATCTCTTTTTAGGAAAGATTAAAGTAAAATTTTCCACTTGCAAATTTATCAACATGTGAACTTGGACCTAGGTTTGTTTGCACATAATGACCTCACCATTATCACCTTGATCATCTCTATGATCTTAGACCTAATTTAAGGTCTCAAATTATCTTAAAAACCTTCATTTCAATATTCTTATATCTCATATGGACTACTTTTAGACCACTATTGAAGACTATCTATAGTTCAATATGATATAGGACTGTGTATGTTGAATTTTTTCTCACAACCAATCTACAAAATTTTTGGATAGCTTAGCTATACTATTTCCACCTTGAGAGTCTCCTCATAATATTGAAACCTTATTACTTCATCAACATGACTGTTCAAGGCTTCTTTCCACTTGACTATAGGTAACAGTCATAAGGGAATCTGATTGTGTGTGTATTATAACTATGTTCTTCTAACAATGACCTTATTAAGACTAAAATTTCAAAGGAGAATCTGATTACCATGAAATGAGAGACTAAACACCAGTGAATTACCTTCACTATAAAGACCAAAATAAGAAGACAAGATTTGAAATTATAAAAACAATGTTTGTAGACTTTAATAAAGTCTTCTACTAGTAATATGAGGTAGTCTTGATTATTTATTAATACCCACACTATTGGAGGTTCTAGGCTACACCCTATCTAAAAATAGAAGTTTTCATGTCCTACTCTCAAACTTGGTCCAACATGGGAATGACCCTAGGCTGTGGGTTACCTAAACTTGGGTCAAACCTCTAGGGTTTTTAATGAGGCTAGCTCCTTAGATATGATAATTTGAGTCTCTCTTATTAAAATTTAATATATTGGGATGAAAAGGGGATAAAATACATTAATGAAAACCCACTTAAGTGTGGTTATTCACCAAATGTTTACTGATCCACTCTCAACTTGGATACTTCCATGACTACTAATGTATTCAATGGAGACAAGGGTTGATCAAATTCTATGATAGTGTTCCAAACATGAGTATTTGTGTGAAGGTTTAGATAGACCTAAAACTTGAAGGATAGAAAGAAATATTTCAAAGTAAGACACTATGAGCTTATGACACTTTAAGAGGAACTCTACTAGATAACACTTCACACAACCTACATGAAACTAACAGCTTTAAATCAAGGTACTTGAAAGACCTATAGATGATGAAAAGAGAACATACATTTTTCAAATCAAACTTCAATAGAGTATGATTAACATTAAACTAGAATCTAAAATTGTCTTATATTGCTTCAAAAGAGATTTACAAAGTGATTTTAGTTAAGGTTGTTTATACCCAACTGAGGGATGTAAATCAAGAGTCCAAAGCTAATATTTATAGCCAAAAGGAAGGTAAGAGAGATAAATGTTGGTGATTAAGGGGTCATTAATGAGCCTAGTTCCACTTAGAAAAACTACCACTATAATCCATCTTGAGATCCTCAACATTAATTCCATTCACTATCTTGTTCAATCATGCTTGGTTCTCTCCACATTATCAGGCAGTTACTTGAGCTCTCTTATTAACATTATTTCTAAAATTTAGTACACAATCACCATTCTACCATTGCTTCTAAATCCTAAATATAGATATATTATAGATGAAAACCAATCTCCTTTATTGGTTTTCATATAGTCATGATTAAAAATGGATATCCATAGGCTAAGGTCTCTTGAGTCTAAATGAGACGTAAAACCTATGTCTAGAAGCTATCAAAAGATTTATAGGGATTTAGTGGCATTTGATGACTTTACAAGATCTATTCTTGGTTATCCAAATCATATTTGATCTTGAATTTATTTACTTTACCTACTTAGGGTGGCAAGATCCTTTGTATAATGTCTCTAACTTCATGGCATCTTCTAGTTCAACCTTAGTTAAATTTTCCCTATATTGAAGTCCTCTACATTTCAACTTTTAATGTCAACCATTGATCCTGATTTGGGCTCCCCATTTCTTTCCAATTGTTAGCTATGTATTTGTCCTCAAGATCCTACTATCTATTCTTTAATTTATTAACCTCCTACATGTTATATATCTTTCTATGTATGAATAAACATATACCATTGATCTTTTACCAACGTAACATGGTTGAGACACTTATCACCCTCTCATTTTATCTTAGGATCCATTGAATCGTTGACTCACTGCTCATTGTTAGATCTTTGTGTACGATTACACATGCACCATTGATCTACCTAGACCTATTGACCCTTGTCAAATCACTAGAAACCATTAAATATTTGATCAAGTACCTAATGTTTTTACACTTTTCATCATATTCACTTTGACCCTTTAACTTAATTCTCACCATTGATCTCTTTAGTATGATTGAATGCACATCATTGGATCTTCAGGACCTACTGGCATCTATCAAATCACCTCTCACCATTATATATATATTTAAGATCCTAAAATAGTGACACTTGTCAACTACACATTCAACCTTAGGACATTTGAATTTAAATGGCTATTTTTCAAATCTTGAATTTGACATCTACACACTTGTTTCATTCTACAAGTCTAACTTTGGATATTTATATCTTGAGATAGCAAGCTCACCAAGACACCAAATTTGTAGAGGATGACCTTAGCATGAAGAAATTATTATCCATGTAACCTTTTATCTCTAAGAGGCTTCTTGAACATACTTATAAAATGCACAATCATGCTAATTAGTTTATTTTAGCATGACATGTTGATGAAGTTTGGCTCTTAAATGATTGTGTAAGAACTTTTAAGGCTCAAAATTAGTTTATGAGAATTTTGAAGCATACCTTATGTTCATGAAGGTAATGATCACCATGAGGACCTATTGATTCTTATTCCCTTGCAACTCTAGACCTATTTTAATATTTGCTTCTTAAAGATGAACAAATTACACTTTAAGCTTGTTTAAAGCGATTCAAAAGATTTGTAAGTAGCATGTGATATTTGGACCACTCATTCCATCTAGAAATCTTGTTTAGCTCCTCCATTCAGGTAAAATCTTGGCTTGTGGGCCAAAATTTCCAACATTTATGATGACTTATCTAGCTTGACCAGCCTACTAGTCATGGAACCTAAAATTTGATCAAGCTTGCTCATAATGACTAGAAACATGAAGCATTACTTATAAAAGGATTTTTCCTAACTCTTGGAAAAACTTTGAAGTAAATATACACAAACAAATAATAATAATAAAGGAATAAAACACATTAAATAACTACCCAGACAACAAAAAATAACAAATAGATAATGTGCAAGAGTGCTTAGAGGTAAACACAAACTTATCTACTTATGTACAAAGATCATGATGCAACACTATTAGTAGAATTTAAGATACCTCCCATTGATAGGGATGGGAAGGATCACTCTATTCAACCTAAAAAGCTTAAAGGAATTGATCTCTTTGTAACCTAAGATAACATAAGGCCCACTCTAAATACTATCAAACTTGGAGTGCTTTCTTAGTCTTGCATAGTCCTCATCCCATTTTAGGACTATATCACCTGGTTTGAATGTTTTTGAGGAAGATCTCTTATAAAATGACCTCATCACTTAGTGTTGATTGGACCACATAATGTGCATAGCAGTGTCCCTTATCTCTTCCAATTGTCTCATCTCATTTAAACTTATCTGCATATCATCATCCTCTAGGAGCTCAAGTTGATGTGCAAGCTCCAATACAAGGAGTTTAAGAGATATAGAGAGTTTGTCTTCTTTCCCATAGACAAGAGAATATGGGAGTGTCCAGTATATTTCTTTAGTGTTAATATATCTACCCATAAGGTAGTCCTCAATCTAGTATGTCACTCCCTCTGACTATCCTCCATAGTTCTCTTGATGATCCTCAACAAATTCTTATTTTTGGACTTTGCTAGTCCATTTCCCTATGAGTAATAGGTAGAGGATGCTTTGAGATAGATTCCATGTAAAAGATCCCACTTAAGTACCTTATTACTGCTAAAGGCCAATGCATTTTTAAAAATGATGGTAGAAGGCACACCAAATATGGTCATAAGACCATCATAAGAGTCCAAAACAAAGTCTTCATTAGCTTCCTTAAGGGAAGTTGCTTCAACCCACCTAGTAAATTAATCTGTAGCTATTTGTTGGCTATCATTGACTATAAACATTTGATATTTGTCTTATTTTACCTCTATTTCAAGGTGTTAACATATCCATCTACCCATTACAAGCTTTGTAACTCTAGCTTCAAGGTATACTCCATGTGTTTTATCACCCATCCAAATATTTTCTGATTGAGGTCTTTGTTGAGTATAAATTCTTTAACACTTGGGTGAAATACCATGAGTATGATCTTGCTATTGGATACCATGTGCCTAAAATTCTTCAAACCTATCACTACTTCAAGCACATGTTTCTCTACAAAGATATACCTCTCTTCATACCCCTCCCTCTAAGGCCTAGTTAAAGAAAACAATAGGTTGTTCCAAGCCTTGCTCATTTTGATGCATCAACATGGCAGAGATTGTATCTAATAAAGAGAAGGAATACAAGTAGAATTCCTTATTAAAATTAGGATTGAAAATTTTAGGTACATGAGATATGGTTTCCTTGATGGATTCAAAATAACACTTACCTTCTTTAGTCAATGTAAACTCCTTACATTTTATTAACTTATGAGTGATGTTGGATGGTCGAGCTTGATCTTATTTTAATGCCCATTTCTTGATAGGGGGTGTGGGGGGGAAACACCCCCCCCCCCCCCATTAGGGTCACCATGGGGGTCTAAGGGGGTAGAGACCTATTTTGGAGCCCCCTTAGAGGGGAATTGGGGATAGCACCCCTAAAGTAAAATTTTATGAAAAACGCATTATAAAATATTGTAATTTCATAGTTAATCTAGACTGTTTACTATTAAGTTTTAGATATAATGATAGAAATTAATTTAGTGATTTTTTCCCCTAATTTGTAACCCTCCTTTAATATGAGGGCATTTTAATCAAGTGGAATAACATGAGATTGAAGAGGATATTGTAGTGAATGTATTGCAATTTTTTCCTTTCATATGTAGGACTAAATAATAAGGACTGGTAGTTTCTATGTAGCCAATATTGGGTCTTGATGTATTATATATATATATATATATATATATATATATATATATATATATATATATATATTGTGTTTTTTGAATTTTATTTCTATCTTTATTTCATTATTATTTCTCTATGTTCTATATTCTTAACAAGTGAGAGGCTTGACCAGCTCTATAAAGTTTGGGATAAACCTTATTATAAAATTAATCTTTCTTAAGAAACTCTACAGATCCTTCTTATGCTTGGACAAGGGTAGGGATAAGATAGGCTCAAATCTT
Source organism: Torreya grandis (assembly GCA_037957365.1). Lineage (NCBI taxonomy): Eukaryota > Viridiplantae > Streptophyta > Pinopsida > Cupressales > Taxaceae > Torreya > Torreya grandis. The sequence continues at coordinate 1,174,186 of JARHVA010003213.1, forward strand.
TTAGGGCCTATAGAAAGACTATATTTAGACACTACATGGCCTAATAATCTACCCTCATGAACACCAAATATATATATTTTAGGATTTAATGACACATAAAATTCTCTTCACCTTTCAAATACTAACCTCAAGTGAGAAATATGATCAACTGGGTCCTTTGAAAAATTAATGATGTCATTTAGGTAGATGAGAACCATGTCATTGATGAAACCTTCAATGGCAACCTCCATTTCTCTATGGAAAATTACTCTAGCATTGGATAGTCCAAAAAGCATTTTCATATATACATAGGTGCCCTAATTTATGGTAAAGGTAGTCTTATGCCTATATTCTTCTTTGACCATAATATGATTATAACTAGAGGAGCCATCAAGTAATGATAATCTCTGAGAGCCTGCCACCTTTTGAAGAATTTGATCCATTGATGGTAGTGGATAATAGTCTTTTAGGGATACCTTATTGAGGTCCCTAAAGTCAATGGAAATCTTATTTCACCATTATTCTTCCTCATTGACACTAGGTTTATCACCCATGAGGAATGCTTAATGGATAATATTATCTTTGATTCAATCAACTTAAATATCTCCCTTCTCATCAACTCTTCCACTTTTGGGTTTACAGGCCTTTGCTTCTACCTGACTGGTCTTGCATTTCCCTCTAGTTCAATGGTATGTTATGTAAGTATGGGATAAAAACCATTCAAATCCTTGTATTCCCATGCAAATACATCAAAAAAATCTTGGCATAAATCAATAAATTCATCTCTTATGCAATGTTAATCTTTCCCAACTTCAATAATTTCTCTTTGAAGATCTCAACCCTTTCATAATGTTCCTTCTTAGCTAAGATACATGCCTTACCTTTTCTCACTTGGTCATATTCATTTAATATTATTTATAATGCCACAATCCCCTTAAGTAGCTTGTTAGACCTCAACTACACTATCTGATCATCATACTAGTGTTGGAATTTTCTTTGATTCTTATGATAAAATTCTACCTCATACATTAAAAAACATATAATTTGGTCATCATTATCAAACACCTACCAACTCACCTCATTGTTATGTATAGCTAGACTAAATATAACCTTGATCTTGTCTTTACTTTGGTTTCCTTCGGCTCCTTCCACTGCCTCATACTGATCTCCAATGGTTGCAATCTTATTTGCTTATTGGTTTGCCTCTCTTGGTATGGATTGTATATTGAATGCCAAGAATTCCTCTATGAGATCCCAAACATGGTGCTTGTAGGCTTTAAAATGATGGTTCCTAACTACAATTATTCCTCTCACTTGTTACACAAAAATCTCACTATCACCCTTGAATTGAAGAAGGTTTACACCTCTTCTTTTTGCTTCTTGTAAACCATGTAAAAGAGCCTCATATTCAACTATGCTTGAAGTGTAACTAAATTGAAATCTTACAACTAAATAGTAATTTTAATTTGAGGGTGAAACTAACATGTCCCTAACTCTACTACCATTATTTGACCTTGATCCATCAAAGAATAAATTCCATAGACCATCTTCCTCTTAAGTGGTGTGTGTTAGTCAAGGTATAACAATACCCTCCTCATGCATACAATACACCCCTAATCCTACTTATTCAATATTGATATAGGGATCAAATCCATGATTTTAAGCTACACATTTATCCAAGTACAAGTATAAAATTCCTTAAATATGGTTATAAGGCTCTTGTTCACTAGAATTTTCATCCTCTTCAAATATGGTATAGTTGACATTTACAAGGTTAGGCATATAGGGCTCTAAAGAGAACCTAGAGATAGGTTCCAACCTAACAGTGAACCTCATCCCACACCTAGTCCTAAAAACCATGTATGATAAGTTAGAGGAAAAATAAACCCCTATTTTTATAGTAAAGTCCCTAGATAGGCATAGGGAAAAATATGGGGGTAGGTCTACAACTATTACATCCTGAGTGATGACATAATTTGGGCAAGCTACCAATATGATCTTAAAATATTTCACTATACCTAATATTTTGGTGGGGGAGCCATCCAACTAGAGAACACCTTTTTCATTAGGCACATAATTAAGCTCAAGATTATCTACTATGGCTTTAGGCATAATTGAGATTAAAGCTCCTAAATCTATCATATAATTATGCACTAAGCAATCCCCTATGATGAGTGAAAAATAGAATGGAGGGGGGTTTAAAAATTTAGGGGGATGAAAAAAATAATGATATTGACCTTGACTAGGATCTTGAATAGTAACTTGAATTTATCTAGGTTGACTACTATTTGTTAAAATAGTGTTTATCTTATCAACTGTCATGTTCTCATGAGAAAGCTTAGAGAGCTCATTTTGAAGGATCTCTTTCTACCCTGGAATACATAGAGCATCATACATAGACATACTGACACTATCCTTTTTCATATGATCCACAACTTTGAAAGGAATACTAGTACCTTTAGAATATACCTTAGAAGTGGAAGCATCACTTAACACTTGAGTAACATGAGGAACAAAAGGAGAATTTTGTTGTTGCCCATGATGTTATGGTATTTATTGAGTTATAGGATATTTAGCATCTATATATGAATTAGTAGGCTACTAATGGATTTTTGGAGGTATTTAATAAGCCTTAGGTTACCCCAAATTATCATCCAACATGTATTGGATGTAATTGGTTCATCTACCCTTTGTGTAGTCTACCCCATGTTTACTACTACCTATTCAAAAATGTTCTCTTCTTCTTAAATTTTATGCACATGGTGTCAGATGGTGGCTTACCCATGCTCCCTTACTATTAAATTTGTGCTTTACATGGTTTCATGAAATGCATGCTATTTTGATGCATTATAGGTCCCTATGGTAGAGGAGGAATTATGTCATGTCCTTAGAATGAAAGAGTATGTTTCCAACCAGGATCCTGATACATTTCTACATTTGTAACCATTATAATCTCATTGGACTACCTTCCTAATTTCCATTGACCCTCTTGAGCATGATTATTTTGTGTGGGGACCAAGGCTCTTGAGCTACTAGTAATTATGGGGTTGTATCTATTATAAGATCTACCTTGAGTGATTTGGCCTTAGGTTTATTTATTTAATGGATAAGGGAGTATTTTTTAGGATTGAACATGGTATTGGGTTTAAAAGGGACCTTGGTATAACCTATAAAAAGTCTATTATTATCTCTTTAGATTTACTAGATTATTGTTTTGTGCCTTCAACAAGCTCTCAATCCTTATAAATTTATCCACTTGACTATCATCAGGTTGGGTTTGATTGTTTGGAGTGGGAAATGAAGTAATGGTAGGTGGGGTTCATTTAATCTTAATAAAAAGTGGCATGAGAGGTCTTGTCATGAGTGTACCTACATATATCAAATAGTTTTTTGCCCTTATAGCTATCTTATAAGCCCTAAGTAGAGTTATCACACCCATGGGTTAGATCATGACTGCAATGTCTAAGTTTAATTCTCTCAAATAGTAAATAAATGCATAATTGGGTGTGGTCTTAATGATGATAGGGATCCTATCCCAAGTCTTTTGGAATCTCTAGTTGAAATCAACCATAGATTTTGGGGATGCCCTCTTGATTGAAGTCAGTTGTTAAATAAGTGATACATGGTCATTTTATCGTCAAAAATTTTACATAGGCACTCACCAAACTCATCCAAGAATTTATTGAGTTAGGATCTAGACCCCTATTCCATTTTATGGATTTACCTTTCAAGGATGTGGCTAGCAGTCTCATGTCTTTATTCTTTTGCATAATGTTATGTAGTGAACAAAGGTTTGCAATATTAGTTATGTGCTCTATAAGGGTGGTGGATTTTTCTCCTATAAAATATTATAAACTCTTCAAAGAGGTATTATGGATATCATCATGTTACTGAAGGTTAAGAGGGCTACCACCATTGAAGGGTACAAAAGCTTGAATTTTAGGCCTTACCATTTGCATAGTGGGGGTTGTAATATTTAATAAAATAACATGAATAGGGTATGAATATTTATTTTTTGGATAAGGACTTGTCTTAGTGAATCTTATGCTTTTATATGAATTAGAAGGTAGCCCAATGAATTCAAAGGGAATACCTTTATTAGCTGACCTTCTAGTAACCTTTGACATGAGATGTGTTATCTAGATGATGATATGATCTCTTCAACTTGGAGAATATTCATCTCTTAATTATGGTGGATGTATTCTTCTATAAATAACTCTTTTTAGCCCCAATCTTCAATTATGCCAAAGATAATGTGTCCCACTAGGTTTGCTAAATACTATTAGAGGTTCTAGGCTGCACCTTAGCTGAAAGTAAAAGTGTTCAAGTCCTACTCTCAAACCTAGTCCAATATGAGAATGACCTTAGGATTTGGGTTACCTAAACTTGGGTCAAACCTTTAAAAACTTAATGAGGCTAGATCCTTAGATATGACAATTTGAGTCTCTCTTCTTAAAACTTAATATATTGGGATGAAAAGGGGAGAAAATACATGAATGAAAACCTACTTAAGTGTGGTGATGCACCAAATTTTCACTAATTCACTCTCAACTTAGACACTTCCATACCTACTAATGAATTAGATGGAGACAAGGGTTGATTTGATTCTATGACAAGGTTCCAAACATGAGTATTTTGTGTGAAGGTTGAGAGAGACCTGTAACTTGAAGGATAAAAATAAATAGGTCAAAGTAAGACACTATGAACTCATGACACTTCAAAAATAGCTCTATTAGATAACATTTCACACAACCTACATGAAACTAATAGCTTTAACATAAGGTACATAAAGCACCTATAGATGATGAATACAAAACATACATTCTACAAATCAAAAATCAATAGAGTACACTTAACATTAAACTAGAATCTAAAATTGTCTTATATTACTTTAGAAGAGTTTTATAAAGTGATTTTTATCATATGTTTGTTATACCTAGTCGAGGGATATAAATTAAGAGTATAAATATAGTATTTATAAATATAAATAAGGTAAGAGAGAAAATTTGGTGATCTAGGGGTCATTAATGAGCCCAATTACACTTGGAGAAACCACCACTACAACCTTTCTCAATATCCTCAACATTAATGCTATTCACTATCTTCTTCAATCATGCTTGGTTCTCTCTATGCTATCAGGCCATTACTTGAGCTTGTTTATTGGTGTTCCTTCTGACATTTATTGCATAGTCACCATTATACCATTGCTTCTAAATCTTGAATATAGATCTATTATGGATGAAAACCAATCTCCTTTATTAGTTTTCATATAGTCATGATTGTAAATGGAGATCCATAGGATATGGTATATTGAGTCTAAATGAGATGTAAAACTTACGTCTGTAAGCTATCAAAAGCTTTATAGGGCTTTAATGGCAATCAAAGGCTTTGTAGGATCTATTCTTGGTTACCCAAATCATGTTTGATCTTGAATTTATGTACTTTACTTGCTTGGCATGGTGAGATCAAAACTTGGAACTATGACCATGAAGTTGAAGTAAATAAAGACTAATACCAACCACCAAGTTTACTCTCTTGAAATTTTCTCCTCTTGTTCATACCAAGTGAAAACTATTGACCTATTTGACCTTGTCCAAAAGAGCGATGGGAAAGGAGAATTGGTTTTTCTCAGTTTCAAGTCTATCAAATATTCCCAAGAATGAATTTTAACTGTGGGGATGTGAATAGACCCCCTAAAGTCTTCCCACATTCCATAATTATTATACAAGCTATACAACTACCTAAAACCAATTAAAATTACATGATCTTCTTGGATGGACATTGAACCTCTAGAGTTCAAATTTAAAATTACCATCTCTAACATATTTTGACATGTGGAATGTTAGAGACACTTTGACACATCTATCCTTTGGATTAAAACTATACAAGTTGATAAAATTAGCCTTAAAAGACATAAAATGACACTAAAGACAAATAAAAACTATGACCAAGGCTAAAAACACATTAAGTAACCTCATTAAAGACCATTTCAACCTAAGAGACCCTATACCAAATTTTTACTATATAGGGGTGGACCTAATTTGACTTGGGGTCAAATTAGTCAATAATAATATAATGTACCATTTTCACAAAAAAATACCGAACTAGACCTTTTAGGGCATGAAGAGTTTCTAGCTTGTTTACCTAAAACTTTAATTATGTCACCTGAGTATCTTTATACTTTGATGTTAGTGACCTTATTTTCTAGGATGGTTTGAATATTTTACTTCATAGTGTTTGTTTTCATTTTGGTAATAACTCATGGAGAGAATTCTAAATAATCAATTGATGATCTTGTCTAGTTAGATAAGGTTTACCAACAATTTTACCCTACTAAATTTATACTACCAATAATGAAATTATTATGCTAGTTGACTCCATGCCTTAGAATATTGAAATTACTAGCCTTGAAACTTCTTGATCCATTGTGATTATGCCTAATAATATTTCCTCTACAAGTCATAAACATGTTACTAACCATTCTTCCCCACATGTGGTAACTCATATTTTAAGGAAAATCAAATTGGAAGTATATGATGAATCTAGAAGAATGACTAAAATTGACATGTGTGCAACACCTATTGAATATTTATAGTATCACATAGAGTAAGGACTTACATTGATTGAATCAAATATTAATTAGGAAAATTGAATAATATACTTATTTTAGTGGTTGATACTCTTATATACTTCATTGTCTGGATTTGAATTATTTCAGTTTGTTTAAACTACATAATAATTATAATTTTTGATAGGTGGTAGTGGTATTTGCATCATACATTGATCAATTTAATTTATTAGGTTTTTGAATAGTGATATTCCATACTTTTAGTGGATATAAAAATAATTTTGGTATCATCATATTTAGTGAGTTTGAAACAAATCTATTAATATGAGACAAATTTGTTGATATTAATATGTTTTTAATTTGACTATGACCAGAATATGCTTTATTTTATGCCTTAATATTTGAGAATTTTGTTAGATTATGGTGAAATAATATTTTTCAAATTTTTAGTTTATATATTATAATGTTCACTTGTTAAAAAATTTATCAATCTTATAGAATAAGAATTGATAATTTGATCATTATAAATAAATTTGAGAGGAAACAAATTGTTTCATTCATTAGATTTAGTCATTTAAAATAATTACTTACATGATGACTTGTGTTAGTGATTAATTAATTCATTAGTAAAGTATGTGTCCCAACTCACATGAGAATAAATGTGTTGATCTTATAATAATTAATTGAGTCCTTTTTAACTCAATTTATTTCAACTAGTTTGTTATTTAAACCTAAAGTCATAAAGTTAATTAACTTTTAACAAATTTTAACTCACTTTATTTTAAGCTAATTAAGAGGCACTTATCATTTAAAGTATAATTGAACCTTAAGTGAAGGTTTAAAATGACTTGAAGGAAATAATTTTAAGAGGAACTCATATAAATACAAGATCTCTTTCTTCAATACTTCATATTGTGTTTCTCTTCTATCTTAAGTCTTTGAAATTGAGTATTAATTATAGAAAGACTAAACAATGCATTATTTGATGATGAATTATCTCTCTCAATACAATTAATTATATTTAGGTTGATTATTTATTTATAAACTGATTATCTAAAAATTGTGAATATTTTCAACTATTTGATTACCAAATAATAATATAATCATATACACATAATCAAACATGTAATTTTCATGTATAGGAAGATCACTTTATATAATTTATGATAGATTTTAATCTATAATTAATCATGAAATATTTTATGGTTTATCAATAAAAATATTTTATTGTGATATGAATTTAATTTAAATGTTATAGCTTTATATTTAGTTTTTTCTTCTTTTCTTATATTAGTTTTATTGTAATTTTATATTCTTTTTCATATTTTTGTTGAAACTTTTAGAATTTATAAGCTTTCATAGTTCATGTTAGTTTTCTTAACTAATATTTAGTTTTCTAATTATTTATTTAGTTAAAAAAATCCTTTAGTCTAAACTAACTTTGTTAACATTTGTGTGTGTCTTTTCTTTGTTCTTTCACATTTGTCATTTTCTTTATTTATTTTTGTTTTCTCTTATTTATTTTTTTGGCATGGTTTAGAAAGGAAACATAAGAATATATTTTAATAAATAGAAGAAAATCATTGAGATACTGATATAGAATATAGAATGTTCATTTATCTAAAAGATAATAATTCTTATGGATTTTGTTATGTCAGATATGATTAATAACATTTGAACACAATATAATATATATGTAATGAAATAAATGATTCATGTGATGAATTAATTATCGAGGTGGATGACAAGACCTCTGGATCAAGTGCATGCATAGGTTTTATTGAAAACACAAACCAAGCAAGTGTACAACATAATGCAACTATAAGTTAAATGAAATCATACGAGAATAATGTAAAAAATAATTAGAGAAAATATCAATCCTCTATTAAGAATATATCACAAAGAGAGATTAAAAATATGGTATTGCATGATTAGATATTCCATGAAAAGTGATCAAAGAGAGAAGAATAAGAGATAACTCCCATACATGAAATAGTTGGTCAAATGAGCTACTCCTATTCATTTAGTGAAATGTAATGCCAAAGTACACCTAAGAAATCTAACCCATAAGGGTATGAAAAATCTAAATGAGGAATAAAATAATAATAAAAAAATATGATAAACTAATATCATACACTAACAACATCCTCTAGTAAGCATAGCTTAGGTAGGTATAAGAAATGGGTCTGAGCAACTAGGACCGATGAGGTACCCATGTACAAAGAAAGTCTCATAATGTGGAGAAGAGAAAACTTGTAGGGAAAAACTCCCCCCCCCCCTCCCCCAAAAGAGAGAAAATAAGAAGAAAGGGCTAAAAAATCCACTAAAGATGATCTTGAAGCATATAACACTCTAAGTATAGCTCATAAAATGGCTAATGTCAATAATGAGATCCTTTGTCTAAAGACTATAGAACCTACATCTTCATTGAATAATGTTTTTTGCCTTTACCAAAGGAATAGCACAATGTGTGTATTATAATTCTACCCATTCCATAATGAAAGATGAAGGTAGTAGTACAAAGATCTCTAAATATGGTCCAAATTTAATGTGTAGCATAGGTCTGGGAAGATAGTGCACAAGAATTGAATGCAATGCCACTAAATTAGACCTATACGAAGAAGTACATGGAACATTTTTTGAAATAATGTCCATTTGAAATGGAGAGAATTGCTTATTAACCCTTAAAACTAAATAATGGACTATAGATGAAACATGCAGATATATAAAATGAGTATCCACAAGAACAGATGAGTCATTGATGCTCTCAATAGGTACATTCCTATCAATGGATGAAATATGATCCTCTAATTTAAAATAAATGAAATTAGGAGTTGAGTGTATAATATCAAAATAGATAATATCAAGAAGAGGAGAAGAGATAACTATCTTAGAAGTATTTCTAAAAAGATTATGTAGAATACTCCATATAGTGCTAAAATACTTTGTATACCCCATATGGTGGTGGTGTACTCCATGTGGTGGTGTAAATCCTAGGAAATGTGCATAAAGAAATAACAAAACATATAATCACGTGATTTGGCCCAATCATTATACTGAACTAGGTTTATGGGAGTAGGACCCATCCCATAAAGAAATGGTAGAAAGTCTAATCTAGCAATTAATTATTCTATGTGAACATTAGATAAATAATAGTTAGTTATTCAAAAAAGAACTACTAGAGTAGAATTTATCTACATATGGAATCTCTCAAATGGATTCAAAATGATTAAGAATACAAATAATAAGAAAGTGTAACAATAATTTTTTTCATAATGTAACCTATAATGAATCTTAGTTGAAAGAACAATGCATGCTCAATGTGAGGGATGTTAGGCTCAATCAAGAATGTGCCCATGAATGAGAAATCTATGCAGGATCTATCAAGTAATAATTCATGATCTAAAGATGTACTTTGGACTAGGCCAAAAAATGAGTCCACACAAGTGAGATAAAATAATACACGATTAAAATACATGCTCAATGTCTGGACATCAATATCAACTGACAATGCATCCAAAAAATATGAGATAAATTTATGTAATTAAAACTAAATGGGCACACATAAGTCATGGAAACTATGTGCACACAAGAGATAATCAATCCCACATAAACCTACTAAGATAATTAGTAATGACCCCCATAATAAAGTTTGTAATTAATAAAACATGCTTGAGTTTTGGATGTCAGATTTAGTCAAAAATGTATCCTAAGAGCAATCAGTGCTTGTGATATCAAAAATATATCAACATGGGTGATACAAGCAAAATAATATAAGAGGGATGTTAGGATTTATTGACATTACATCTATAAGGAGAGAGATGTAAGATTTGGAACAAATAAGGAGAAGAAGAAAGTTTAGTTTACCTATGGGGGGGTTTGACCTCCTACCAAACTAGATCTCACCCTTCATATTTGACTAGGAAAATGAGAAGGAATGTGATAAATTAATAAAAGATCTTATTAAAATATCCTTAAAATACCTCACATTATAATTTTTATTAAAAAAGAATTTTAAAAAAATCTCCATCAGTTTAAATCATCCCTCCAAAATTAATGTCCCAACCAAAAATATTGACCTCCCCTACAAAGGTCAATTACCACCAAAATTTTGTCCCCACCCCACAAATTTTCAAAATTTCAACCCTTCATAAACATAATAACCCCACCATCAAAATGACCCTAACTTCATAAAGCATTTAATATATATATTTTAAATAATATAATTCATCATAGACCTTTTGCCCAAAAATAAAGTTTTTTATAAAAACATAGGCTTAAAGGCCAAAGTTATTCATAAATTTAATGGTGACTCTATAGTTTAAAATTAATAAAAATAACCAAGATGAAAATTTATAACATAAAAACTATTTTCCTTTTGTATTTAACAATACATAGTACCAAGCACCTTATAGACCTAAAATGTATCCTTATATTAATGTTAACCCTAGACCACATAATATTATCAATTATTTATCTAATACTAAATCTATTTTTTCTTTACTTTAAGCTACCACTTTACCTGTTTAACTTGAAATTTTTAATGGTATTATTAAAAATATAGATTCTAAAGAGGTCATATGTTTTTAAGAAAATGATAATGATAAATATGAATATGTATTTTTCTCAAAAAATGATCCACCTTTTTACTATATTACACCTTTTTATATATTTGTTATAATTATTGATAAAATTATTCCTAATTTCATTCTTGACATAGGCACATAAAAAAATATAGTGCTTGAGTTTATAGCTAGTCAATGACACATCCCACATAAATACTATATCTTCATCAATATTGATTCAAGTAGTTTTGGTGTCCTTTATCCCTTATTATATGTTACCTCTCTGAGGCAGTTATCTATTATTTTATGATTTCAAATTTTCTTTATGGCTTTGGGGGCTATATAGGGTGGAGCCTCTTATGCTACAAATATATGTGGGGCTCTTGATTTTCACAGTTTCTCTCTTTTAGAGCCTATAATGTTGTATGACCTTTTATTCTAGATCATGGGAGTGTTATATTGGACATGCCAAAAAAATTATTTCAATTTATTGCTGGTTTGCTATTTTATTCTTGTATCTTACAACATTATTAATGGTTGGGTTTTGTCCTCCCTATTTGTATATGCCCCTTGTTGATCTTTGTTGAATATTGTTTTACCTTTCTTTAACTCAAAATTTGTTGTACTCTATTAAGATTTATTGAAAATATCTTTAATATTTGGGTTCATAGATCTGGTCAAAAGCATTGTAAAAGGTTTAGGGAGCTTTTAACACCTCTTTATTTACCCTTTTATCAAAAAATTATGCATCCCACATGAATGAGATAATAAAAAAATTATTGGTTTTAACACTCAAACAAAAAAATAGTAAATTTTTGAAAAAATCAAATGTATTTTCAGTATTCAAGTTTTATATATTCATGTCGAGCAATTTTATTAGGAAGGGATTGATCAAAAAATATTGTAGCTTATGTTGTAAAATATACAACTCTATTTCCTATAGAAAATAAAATACCATTTCAAAGAATATTAGAATGGTACATCTATCAAATTTATTTTGAATAATTTTACTTTTGTTGAAAATGGTATTTAAACATATGGAATCTTACTGTGATTGAATCAAATAATTAATATGTAATAATAGTACCAACAAAAATAAATTGGTCTTTTTACTTTATGAATGTTCCCACATAGAAATAGTGCTAATATTTTTATCATTTCTCATTTGGGAAAGATAGTAGGTATGCATATCAGTTAGTTATCTTTTAAAAACACCAACAATACAATTGATTTTGAAACTTATTATCTCAGCCTTGAAAATTTTATCAAATTAAACACTAAGCATTTATAATTTTTCAATGACTTTGAATTAGTTATAAGACAATTTATATAAATATAAAAAACTAATCAATCATAATTACATAAGCATATGCAAAAATTTTGGTCTTTGATTGAAATTTTTGAAGCATTTCATCTTCTACATATCCTTAAAAGATTCAATATGCATGTTGATAAATGTTTTGTTTATGCTTATAATCTATCTATGAATTAAATAGAACCTATTTTTATCATTCTTATTCTAAAATTTTAAGACCTAAGATACCTGATCTTGAAAGTAGTTGGCCTATTTTTTTATTATGACAAACACATTGATAGCTTCATATAAGGTAATTACTTTGATCAACATAAATATATCCTAAATTGTATTTATTAATTATATATTATTAGCAATTAATTTCCTCCTAGTTTGGTTACTCTTAAATCAATTTTCACTCTCATAATCAACCAAAAAATTTAGAACGGAAGAAAAATATAAAAGAATCATTGGTGAAAATATTTCAATTAATTTAGGTAAAAAATAAGATCTCAAATATGTTTATTTAGGTATTTATTGTTTAATCATAGAAAATGTTTAGTTTGTCAAATTATTCAAATAATTTATTGCCATTCTTTTTTGGTTATATAGAGTTTTAAAGGGTTATGACACTACAATAATTTAGCATGACATACCTATAAAACCTATTAGGTAGAAACCTTGTAAAATTAGACCCTTGTTGGAATACACCATCAAAAAGGAGCTAGATAAAATGTTATATGGTTGTGTCATTTATCCAGCTATATATTTGGATTGGGTAGAAAATATTATCCCAATCTGTAAAAGAATGAATATATTCACTTTCTTATGTATTTTATATATTTAAATTATGTAAGTAATAAATAGAGTTTTCCTTTACCAAGTATAAACCAGGTCTTACAACAAGTTGTCAATTGTGAAACGATGTCTTTTTTAGATGGATTTTATATTTATAATCATATATTTGTCAATATTGAAGATATATATAAAACCAATTTTACTAGATGTATAGGTATGTTTGCTTTCAATAGAATTCATTTTTGACCGATCAATATAGGTGCCACTTTTCAAAGAATAATGCACATTACTTTTGACCATATGATTGGTGTTATAATTTAATTTTTCCTAGATGATCTCATTATTTATTTTAAAAATATAAATAAACACTTAGATACTTTGCATGAAATCTTTCTCAAATGTATAAAATTTATCATATATTTAAATATAAATAAATGTGTTTGATGTGACTGAAGGTAAAATTGGTCATGTTATTTCAAAATATGTAATATATATTGGCATAGGCTACATCAACAATGTTAAATAACTACCTCCTCCTAAATTAAATATATTCTACATCTTTCTTCACTAAAATCAATTTTATATTCAAAATCATTTTGATTTTATAGATAAATTTAACCCTATATTTATTTTACTTAAGAAATATCAAAATTATCTATAGGATGTAAGATTAGATGATGAATTTGATAAAATTAAGAAGTTAATCATAAATTCTCTTGTACTTACAAAACTTGTTATGAATGAGCCTTTTTATATTATATATTTGTTTTACCCTTTTTGGAAAGATTTAAAAGTAAAGAATAACCTAACTAACTTGGAACATGATATTCTAAAAGTAGGCCAATTAAATAATTTATATTCACAATATTATGATACAATGCTAAATTATGCAAATATGTAAAATATATAAATTAACATGCCCAATAGTAATTTTAATTCTTAAACATGAATAAGAGATAATACATATCTTATTGAATTATGTGAAACCATATCTAGGAAATATAAGTGTGGAAGAAGATATATTGATGTACCATTATTATTCATCAAGTTTTATAAATTAGCTCTCTAGCTATCTAGAGACTACCATCATAATCTGGACACTAAGATGTATTTTTATGTCATGACTTTGATGCTTATCTCTTAAATTAAATTCTATTTTTTTAGCTAAATTACACCTATGTGTGTTATGGTTCATTGTCACCTTACAAATTCTCTATTCAGATCTTCTACATAAATTTTGATATCAGTACATAGAAAAAATCCCTAGTTCCTCCAATTAGGGCATGCCACCTTGAAAAATAAGGATTAGTGAACACAAGTGAAGTCTATATGGCCCAAAATACCCATCTAGTAGTGAGTGTTAACTATGTATACAATACTCTAAATTAGGCCTCAAACTGATATGGTTCTCCCTTTCTGTGGGCTTGTGTGTGAATAATTGTGCAATATGCTATATGTGAGTGCATGTAGAGATCTATCTTGTAACTTGAAACATAATTCTCATGAGTTTATATTTTAATTTAAAACCTATACAAATATTTTTATTATGACTAATTTGTAAATAGGGATGAATATGGTATTTTTTCAAGCTTGAGAGGTGTTTTTTCTTGGTATAAGATAGATGTATGATTGATTTTTAATTAATAATGAATGTTATTTTAATTGTATTTATACAAAAAAATTGAAATTATTTCATGGGAGTTTTAATTAATATAAATAGGTTGACCCATACATGTCTAAATATTTTCAAATTTGACCATTTGTAAGGTTTAAAAACTAGCATTAGACTTGGGACACTAGCAATGACACGGGTGTCCTCATATGAATTGTAGTGTCCAAGAGAATAAAAATTTGATGAATATATGCAAAAAATAGATTAAGATATTAATTAGGTTTTGTGTATACTATGAGCTAAAATTTATTTAGGTAATCATAATATCATAGTCAGACTATAGGATAAGCATTTAGGCATAGTGAGATAGAGAAGGTTAGCCTTGATAGTGGAAAAGGTCTTAAATTAAGGGTTTAATACATGAGTGACTTTTTTCAAGTTTATAACACTAGTTTATAATCTTAAATCCATATTTAACATCTACATTCCCATCCCCTTTTAATATAGTAATGTATAAGGATGAAATTATTAGTTTAAAGGAAATAGATATGTACTTTGGTGTGTACAACACACCTTATTTTTAATTGAGCCATGTTTAATTTTTTTATATATATTACTTGTAACCAAGATCATGTTACATTGTCATTATCACATATAATCATAAAAATTAAACAATTTAAATAAAATATAGAAAGGAAGGAGTACACGTGTGTTGATGTAACCATGTTTCCCCTTGGTAGTTTAATTTTGTGATGATGCTTCCTTATTGAAACATTAGAAAGACTTTAAAAACTAAGCTTTGGATATGTGAATAGGATAATTGTAAGGTCATCATGTCCCCCAATCCAGTGCAAGGGTAAGTAGTGTAAATGTTATTGAGATAAATAAATCTTAATTACCAATCTCTCAAATCTAACCCAGGTTAAATGGTGTAACTATATCAACTTTCAAAATATAACTAGTTATAAGGCCATTAAGTGCACTAAATCTCAATCACACTACTTAAGGGAGTCAATTTTTGTAGATTGACAAATAGCTAAATCTTAATCAGTGCATATCGATAAAGTTGATGCATAAAAGTGTATATGATTTTAATATGTATATGTAATTTGGTGAATATGATTGACATATGCACATCTAATGTGTCTCAATTTAAATTATCTATCAAAATTCAACCTCTACTCTATAAATTATGTATAATATATGTCACAAATCTGAAAAAATATCTCAAATGTATAAAAATTAGTGTTCAATGCATAATATTATGACCCAAGTGTATATTTTAATTATGTAAACAATATCAAATTTTACCAATTATGTCATATGTATATTCTTGGACTCATGTCTTTATGGCATGCCCCCACTAATATGCCTCCCTTTTTGTGGTGAGGGGAATGCAACATGATAATCAACTTATCTCAAAAGTATAAGATAGCCATGATATATTTGTATCAATCATGTAGTAAATAATCATATAGTGGTATCATTTCTAATTAGATGTATCAATGAATCTTGTGATATCCGAACATAAAAATCATTACAATTCATGATATAGATCATTAAAACATCTAGAAGTAACAAGCACAAGCTTAGAAAATAATCAAGCACACACACAAGAGCATTTAATGCCATGCAAAAGGGGTATAAGGAGATCACAAACAAGGGGTATGTTCAAATTATGCACACTCAAAGGAGGGGACATGTTTAAATGTCCACACACCAAAGAAATAACACTTAGTAGCACTATGGCCAACAAATAAGAAATTTTTAAAAATGTTTCAAAATCATGACAAGGTAAAAAAACAAGAGTTAGATTCAAGTAATCCATGTGGCAAGATGAATAACTAAAATATAAGAAAATACCATAAACATATCATACTAGTCCCTTTGTACATGTGTTAGAGAAATTTCAGGTAACATAGCATATCTATCACATTGTGTAATATGTAAACATGAGTATAGACATATGTAAGTGCTAGTATATAAGCTCAACATGATAATGTAAAATGATCATAAGATAATGGAGCCTTTAGCAATCATGGTCAATATAAGCATATACATCCATCATAGTGTGTCATACAGTTGGAGGAAAAGCCAAACATATGGAGGCTCATTTATCATGGATCTAATTTATGCCTATATCACACTCAAGTACTCATGAAACATATGTGTGTATAAAAATAAAATATATATGCTATATACTAGCATAAAGTAAACAACATATGCAAAATATAGTAAACATGCAAATGCCTAAGTATTTTTGTATTTTTTATTTATTTTAATGTTTTTGTATTTTATTTATTTTTAGAGTGTTTTAAAATTCACAATATATCCAATGATTTAAATATAATGACAATAGTCTACAAGGAATGGAAAATGAGTAACAATTCTTGAACGAAATGTGACATAAATGTGCATAGTATAATCAAAAAGTGTGTCCTTTGTAACTGCATTTGAAACTTAAGCTTTGTCAAGTTTCTCTTTATTTTTAACCTCTTTTGTTAAAATTCATGCTTTAAGCATGTTTTTTTTTTCTCACCTTGAGGTTTATTTTCCAATTGCTCTTTTTGTAGCATTTCCTTTGCAATACATTTATTTTATAATTGTTCCTTTTCATTTTGTGCCTTTTATAATTTTGATTTTTCATCTTGACCTTTTTGTAACATTGTTTGATTAATATTTGAACTTTGAATATTTTCTTTCTATAACTATGCATTTTGAATCTTTTATTTCTCTAAGTTTTACATTATAAAAAAATTTCTACTCTGAATTATCCTTTGGTACCCATACTTGCTCTTTTTGTATTTTTGCTTTAGGAGATCTACTTGTAATGTGAGTGGGTTTATTGATTGATCTATCAATGATAGGATATCCACTTTCAATTATCTTTTTTATTTTTTTCTTCAAGAAAAAACAAAAAAAATTATGATGTCCATGCATTCTGTGATATGCACAATAGTCTTTTGATCTTCTAAGAGGATGTATATAAGGTAATTTGATCACTTTGTTTTGAAAAATTTCTATTATAATTTCACTTTAGCTTTTAGTATCCTTTTTTTCACTTTTTGAAGAAATAATTGTAGATGCATTTTTGTGTGGCTTCCAATATTGAGATGAAGTATTGTTAGGCATAAAATTTCTAGGTGAAGATATAAACACATAATTAATACTAATATATTTTAGATTCTTTGTATGTGTGAAATTATTTTCCCATGATGTGATATTTGAGACCAAATAATGATTTTATTTTTGTAACTCTTTTATTAACCATGTCATACTTATAATTTTATATTTACAGCATTCACAAGCACAAACCTTAGGTACTTTGGATTGAATATGCATACACACACCACCTAGGGGAGATGTGGGAGTTGGAGGGGTTTAAGGAAGGGTATGTTGGTTACCTTATTTTTATACCATAGGATGGGATACATTAACCCTTGAAGTAGTGATAACATGGACCTCATTATATGGATATTAATTATCACCCTCCTTAGGGTTAAGTAGAGGAAGAGGTTCTTTTTTATCCATTTTAAATGTTCCTAAGACTAAGATGAGATCAATAAAATATATACATATGAAATTTATCAAACACTCACTTTTTTAGTATGTGGAGAATTATCATAATCATAAGATCAATAAAAAATGGTGTTATTAGTCTCTATATTATCATCCATATTTGTATTTACATCAAATGGATTATTGGTCCATTCACTAGCATAATTGTAATGGGTTTATATAAAAAAAGGTTTTTTTTATTGTATTTCTTATTAGCCATGAGATACTCATAATTAATGTATAGATCATTAGGAAGATTGAATATTAAATTCAAAGGATGAGGCCATTTAGTTTTTTCTCAGTATGGGTATTCATTTTGAGGATTATAAACCTAAATACATACATAACAAAGAGCATGAATCCCAAGGGAATAACAAGCATCACATATTCTATGCCAATGAAAAAATAAAATATGGAAAATAAATGTAGCAATCTGATACTATAAAAAGCTAATAACTCTAGAGCAAGTTATATTTTCACAAGAAAACTTAGAGGTCAAGTTCACCAAATGTTTAACCATTTTTTGGAAAGAGTTTTAAGGAAATGATATCTTATTCAAGTTGGAGTAGTTTATTCTAAAATTAGTAAAATTAAATAATTTAGATTCACAATATTTGAATACAGTGCTAAATTATGTAAATGTGTTAAATATAAAAAGTACCATTTCTAATAGTAGTTTGAATTATTAAACACAATGAAGAAATAATACTTATTAAATGATTCCTAGGAAAACCTAGGAAATGTAGTTGTTAAATAAGGTAGATTGTTGTTTGTGTATGATTCATCAACTTCTGTAAATTAGCTCTTTAGCTATATAGACACTACTATTAAAATATAGATACTAGTGTCAATGCTTTTGTCCCAACTTTGACACATCTATCTATAATGAAACACAGTCTTATTATACTCAACATAAGCCATTATTTCATTTATTTTTGAATATGGACCCATTAAAAGTTTTAAAGGTCTAGTTTTTTTTGGAAAAACATTCTAATTATCATTTAAATGTGTATTTAACAAGTTCAAGCTTTAAACATTATTTTAATTTATGAGGATGAATGTTGTTTAATATAAACACAATTGGCATTTCCTTATTATTTGGGTTTTCACTGAGTGATTTATTCAGGCTAACCTATTGATGGTCTTTAAGAGTTTTGTGTGTGTGTGTGTGTGTGTGTGTGTTAAGCTAATTTTATTTCATAAGAGAATTTAAATCCCAATTGATTTGTGTTCATGAATTACTCCCAAAAAACAATCAAGCAGTTAAATTGAAGACTAGAATTATGTAATTAAACTAGGTGAACATAGATTCTTCATATAAGGTATTTAAGGGAGTGTTTCCATCTTAAAAATTATCTATCAAAGACTCAACATAATATACATATACCATATTTAATTCTACTATGTTCAATGATGAATATGTAAATTATTTAGCTCTTTGAGATGTGATCAATAATGTAGATGCCCATTAACATAGAGAAGCTATCCCCATAAAAGTAGGAGGTAATGAACTTACTCCCATTAAAATTTTAACATATACATTTTGTAGTGGCCAAGCCTGAGGTGATGTCCTACATCAACCTACTGAAGGACCTATTCTTCATAAGGAAGGTGATTGGTGGAAGTTTCTTACACCACATAAGCCACAAGATATTCATTACTTGCATTTTATGGGATGATTTCTAAAGGTACCTATTATTACCCACTACAAATTCTACCTTTGATGGATACTGAGATGATTTATGGAAGAAGATGACCATAATTTAGAATAAACTAAGGAAATGGATCATTCCTAGAGAAGTGGTCACCCTCAAAACCAAGGATCCATTGCCTATCACAAAATTTCAAATGGGAATCTATATTGAGATGGCCTTATTGAATAGGTTATATGGTCACCCCAATATTCACTTCCTCCACATTGAATGGGTGCTATTGTTAGATTTATTTATGACCTCAAAGCTGACCTTCACCCTAGGAGAGATAATTAGTGAAAGACTACATGATCAAATTATTAAGGTCAACATACCCCCAATCCTAAAATTAAGGACCTTTGTGTCAAATTGTGCAAATTTTTACCTTAAAATTAAAAATTCAATTGATACATATATATATATATATATATATATATAGCATTTTTTTAGATTGGTCATAACTCTCATTTGGATTAATGGACATGTTGTCAGATGATCATGGTTTCCCCCTTCTGAAGTTGTTAACATTTGATAATTATGTTTCATGTCACACCTCTAATGGAGTCCATTTAGAATAAACAATGTTTGGGTTTTATGATTTAATAATGAATTGATATTTTACTAGCCTTTGGTCTATTGAAATAAAGTTAAATTCAACTCTAATCAGCTTAAGACCCTAAGTCCAATTACACTATTTCATTCCCTCTAAATTGAATTCAAAATTGGTATGAACATTTTATGCATGAACATTTTAATTATGCCATTGACTTAGTTCAATTTTTATCCTAAATTTTATCATATTTATTAACACAAACCTTAGGCTAATAATTTAGGCTAGGTCTTTCATTTCATAAGGTCCCCTTTAACATGTTTTAAAACTTGGCTTAACACTTTAGCCTAAATATTTATTCATATTTATTAATACGAATGAAAACATCAGTCTAAGACTTTAGCTTAAATTTTATGTTCTTTGAGCACCAAATTTAAAATCATTTTTATTTGTAGTATCAATGGTCCATGTTTTCTTAGATGATCAAGATCTAATAGTCCACATTTTCCCTTTGAAGATGATCAGACAGTGCAAAGCCAACATTAAAAAGTCAAGGATAAATGTAGAGATGACACATGGCATACCTATGGGCTATGAATTAAATATTGAGTATATCTCAAAAATTGATGGTATGTGATGTAACATACACATTTTGACGAATGGTCCATAGAGTATGAGGTACAATTAGGTAGATCAAGATCAATAAAGCATGATTATTTTACATAATCAAGATCAACGATACGTAGCAAATGTTAAAAAGTCAAGGTGAATGTGGAAGTGATAAGTGTCATAACTATGGGGAATGTAACAAGTAAACAATGACATTCAAGTTCTCAGATCAATATCAATTATCTACATTGATCCATGTAGGGATGATCTAACAGTGCAAGATCAAGCAAAAATTTTCAAAATATAATGGTCACCTTTTTAAATAATAATGGTTAAGATGCCATGATAATGGCACATCGGATCCACATAATCTTGATGTGCCAAGTTAGATATTTTGGGGACTTGGGAAATTCAAAGGTATAAATGTAAATATTCATACACAATCTAAGACATGAATCTTTCATAAGTCCAAATAGCTACCACCATTAAATCATTATAAGGAACCTTTAGAAAAATGCTAGCACTTTTGGAAGCCCTAGTTTGACCCATTGATCATCATAATCAAGCTAAGAAATACTAGATTGTCATATTAGTAAAGATAATTTGATATATAATTGAATTACAAACCATTTGTAATAAATTTTGAGAGACTTACAACCATGACAGCTTAAAAAAGTGTCTCTAAAGAAGATGTAGAGCTCTATTTGACCTTAGATGTAGAAGGATTATTTTTCAAGGATACATAATTTGATGACACATCTTTAAATACTAGGAAAAGTAATTAGTCAAGCTTGTTCTAGACCATTGAGAACCAATAGCCCATCATGAGATAAGAGGAGAATAACTTGTCAATAATAAGTCTCTACTATGACATAGTTTCCATTCAAATGATGGGTCTCCTTTACACTATAGTAAAACTGAGGTACTGCATTATATAGATGTTATTTCTCCTATTTTTAGAGATGCTAAAATTTATAAGGGCATATTAGTCAATGATCATACTCACAATAATATATATTATATCTCTTTCATAACATTTGAAAACTATTACAAGCTACTTAAACCCCAAATAGACCAAACTATAATTAATAATTAGACTAAGGAAAATGACTTAAAGACCATCCTTGCCATATGGTTATATTCTAGAAATCAAGTGTTGTTAGATTTGAATGGAAACATTCCCATTGGTCAATTTAGACTTGGGATAAGAATGATCATGACTTTGATGAATAGGTTATGTGGAAATCCAACCACCGCATATGTGGAAAATATTTGGGTGTCCTTAGTCTATTTTATGATTGAGAAACAATGCACCCCTCCCTTTGTTAAAGTGGTCAGTACTTGTTTGAGTATGTAGTACTTGTTTGAGTATGTAGATCTTTATAGTTAAGTAGAAAATAAGGAACCATTTTTACATGATGTCATACCTCTTATATGCCTTGCTTGCTACCATAAATATCCCTAACCTAAGAGAATAGTCACCTAATGGGACACATCTAGTCTCCCAATACTATTCAAAATTAGACATATTCAAATATAGGGACCACATCTAATTAATATGTGACTATGTTTATCCATCAATATTCAAGGATATAACTATAAATCTAATGCCAAGAGTCAGCCTATTGACCAAAAAGTCAATTGAGGCTATATGAGACGTCTAGTTGTATCTAGATTGAACAATCATTAGGATCGATTAAACATAATTCACTCCCCTTAGATTACCAATCCATATGTCAAAAAAGTTAGCTAAATAAGAGGTGGCTTACCAAATGTGTAAAGGAATAGATGGTTTATGCAAAACTAAGAGGAAAAGACTACTTCATAACTTCCCTTTAAACATTGGAAGGACTATTTTTGCACAATGGGACAACATTGAGGCTACTTCCAAACACAAGACCTCCTTTAATATCTAAATGGATGATCTAAGATAGTGAGATTCATAGGGGAAGGTTAAATAACATTGAAGACTAAGGGAATCAATGTCCCCTATGATCATCAACCTGGTACTTTTGACCCTACATATACAAATGCCTCTTCATTATCCAAGGTCATCTTCAGGTTAAAAAAACATAACATCAAGCTAGAGTCCAAAATGTAGAGGGAGAAAAAAAGAGATGATGAAAAATGGAAATTAGGTTTAAGGTAGTAACATTTGTAGAGTTATACACCTTCTAGACCTATACCACCCTAGTTATATATATATATATAGTCTAAAACTAAAACACAACTTGAGAAAAGGTCAGAGGAGAGAAGGCCTAATGAAATTACATCTTCCTCAACTCAAGTATAGGAACATGGATCACCAATGGAGGAAATCCATGTGGTATCAGTAGACCCTAGTGAAATAATTGAAGATACTCTCAAATTTATATCATCATCTTATGAGTTTGAGGATGCATAAATGGAGGCATATAAAGAAGAGAAGGGGAAGGAAGTGTTGGACCTAGTTCCTATAGACCCCCTAAAAGAAAAGATGAATTGGTCATTGTCCCAATGAAGGCTAAGAAGCCCAAGGTAACCTCCACTCATTTTTTGAGTGAATTTAATATCTTTAGTGAGGAAAAATTGATTTGGGGACCAACCATTCTTAAATGGTTCATCTATGGAAAATTACAAAAGGTACCTACCATGCACCATCCTTGGGCATTAACACAAGTAATCAATATTATAGTGCATGGGAAAGCTAAACCATGGATAGTTTCATTGTAAAAGGGGGAAGAGAAAATAATGACTACTCCAAGAGAATCAAGTGGAGCATAAATAAAGACCCTAGTTCCCAAAGTGACAAAATTTTTAGTTGGTGTCAAATTTGACCTAGTCACTACTAGCTTGCAAAGGGTAACTAAAAAGAAAGCCATGATTGGTGGAAAGGAATTAATGTTCCAAAAAGTGGAACCTTTATTATATTGACACCAATTGGAGGAAAAAATCATGGTGAATATCCAATATTTAAGGAAAATGTCCTTCAAGTAGTCCAGGCTCAAACAGATCGATTACAGATAATGAATAAAGGCATCTTATAACATAAAAACAACCTAAAAGAACAAACCATCTTATCCATTCAAGAAGACAAGTTTAGAAAACTTGAAGACAACATGACTAATTTATTTAGTTCTTTAAAGTCAATTAGAACTAAGCTAGATGCAATAAATAAACAAATCACTAAGGCTATAGGCCAAGTTGGCCAATAGTAGGCTTCGAGCTACCAAGTGAAGTATTTGATCAAGGTCTTGACTAAAAATCAAATCCCTAAATTCAAGATAGTTAACCTAGCCCATCTAAATATGGCTATGGCCATATTAATTGATAAAATCAAGGCCCTGAGTAACTGGTCCAAGAAGATGGAGGACATTTCCAAGGACCTCAAATAATAAGAAGACAAAATGTTTCACATTTTGGATAGCTTGATCAAAGATCTTACCAAACTTATTCCCTTAGGTCTAATAACTGATGAGGAATTCAAGCACAAAAATACTCAACTCATGCAAGAAGGAACCAAGGACAAGGGAAAATAGGGTCTGATATTAATAAGTTCATGGGCCTACTTTTGTCATCAAAGGAGAAATTAGGAAATTCTAGGGGCATCAAGAAAGTTTTAGAAAGGGTTGAAAAGGATCTCAATGGCCTAGAATATCAAGAGGAATTGTTAATGAGACCCATCATTGATCTCCAACTCATTAGTGAACATCATTATAGAATGAAGATTCTACATGAAAAGTAAAATATTGCATTAGTACAAGGGCATCACATTTAGCTAAGATAGAAATATTCTTTTCTATAAATAAGCTTATATAATTTTGAGAAAGGAATATTATTTTATAAAGGCATGTGCAAATATCACATAGCCTATAGGTTAATCCATTGGGGAAAGTCTAGTGTATTAGAGAACACTTGTGGAAAAGATAGATATCCTAACACTTGTACTTTTGTAATTGGATATAATTGACCAACATGCTTCCTTGCATCTTATAAAATGAGCATTACCAATTGTAAAAGGTGGAGTTATTAGAGCCAAGAACTAATTTTAACTTTTGATAAATTAATATAATCAAGAAATTATACAAAGTTTGTCAAAACTTTACTTGTCTTTTGTTATCCTAGCTTCTCTCTCACTTGTTTATACTGATTTCTAGATTTGAATGGGTTTTATTAATTTTTGGTGTGTACATTTGAATATAAATCTATTATATTGTGCCAATGTTAGGTTAATTGAAAAATTTTAGGTTCATTTCATTTTCTTACTCTTCTTGCATTTGGGCTAATACTATTTGCTTACAAGGGTAAATATTTATAATGAAATTGATTCCTATTTACATTATTTTACACCATATTTAGACATGTGCCTAATGTCTGATAGGATTTGAGCTTATGTTACTTCATGTCATACATTGGTTAAGTGAATGATTAAATGATATCTAAACTTTGTCATGATATTTGGAATGAATATCAACAACATCTCTTCTCTACCTTACCCTTCCTTTTGCTCCTTTTTTTAACCAAATCACCCTAGCTTAATATTAAATGTAAATAACCATCTTAGATTAGTCTTTAAATTGGTTCTTGATCATATTTCACTATTCCTAGCATACCATACTTCATATTTTGCATATACTAAATTTTATCCATGGTGACTCCCAACCACCAAATATTACAAATATCATGAAATATTCCACTTGCTTTGCCTATATTTCATTAATAGATAATAGGATTATCACAACTTGTAATGAAATATTTCAACAATAAAATAGAATAGTAGAAATAGATCCAAATATGATTGAAATATATTAGAATATATGATAATAGACAAGCCACTTCGAGGGGGAAACCTCCAAAATATTGAATAAGAGTAGAATTCACAATATGATGATAAATAATCACCCACTACCTCCTATATATAGTCTATCTAGGCCATAGTTACTCCATAGGCTGACCTACTAACCAAATGAATGCATAGAAAAATGTGAAATAGCATCAAAGAGGGATAAGTAATCCATAAGTCAACTATTCCTATCCTAATACATGCGATAGGTTAGGGGTGTAACATTCCATTCCCCTTCAAACCTATGGTGTCTTCAACATTGAACAACTCTAGATGTTGTTGCAAAAAATCTTCACCTTCCCAAGTTACATCTTCACTGCTCAAATTCTTTCACTTGATCATATATTCCCTAATATCTCTAGTTCTCAACCTCTTAGTATGTGTTTGGAGGATATTCTCTGGTTCCAAGATGACACATCCTTCTTCATCTAGTTATGGGAGCTTTGTCTGGGCTAAAACTTTATGTCTAGTGACCTTCTTCAAATAGGAAACATCAAATACTAGGTGTATGTGAGATGAATGAGGTAACTCAAGCTTGTAATCCACACTTCCAATTTTTTATAGAACCTGATAAGGGCCATAATAATTAGGAGCAAGTTTGTTTTCCTTTTTATATTGCTTTAAGGACATTTTCTTGTAAGGCTACAAACATACAAATACCTAGTCACCCTCCTCAAAATTTTACTCACTACAGTGTTTTTCTACTTGTTGCTTCATCTTGTTTTGTCCAAGGCCAAATTCTCTTTCAAACTAGCCAAAACCTCTTGTTGATGCTAAATGTGCTCCTCCAAATCTCAAACCTTATTTTTCACCTTTAATGAAGAAGTGATGGAAGGTGGATGGTAACCATATAGTGATAGAAATGGAGACATTTTAGAAGAGGTATGGAAAGATGTGTTATACCACCCTTCTGCAAGTGGTAGCCATTTAACCCAATGTTCCTATTTATTTGATACAAAACAATGGAGATACCCCTCAAAACATTTGTTAACCACTTATATTTGTTCATCAAATTGGGGGTGGTAAGATGAGATATGATCTAGCTGAGTACCAAAATAGGAAAATAGTTTAGTCCAAATATTACTAGTGAAAATAGGATCACAATTACTTACAATTATTTTTGGGGTTCCATGTAATTTTAGAACTGCCTCCAAAAAAATAGATGCTACTATACTTATTGAAAATAGGTGTGAGAGAGCACAAAATGGGCATATTTTGTAATCTTATCCACAATGACCAAGATAACATTATTACCTTTAGAACAAGGCAACCCTATGATGAAATCCATGGAAACCTCCTCCCACATTTGACTAGGAATTGTTAATGATTGTAACAGACCTACGGTCTTAATTGTCTCACCTTTATTTTGTTGGAATATCAAGCATTCTACCACAAAATTTTGTACATATCCCTTGATTCCTTCCCAAAATAATTCTTTCTTAATTCTATGATAAGTTTTCAAAAACCCTGAGTGTCCTCTAATTGGAGATGCATGCAACTTTGCAAGAATCTTATGCTTAAACTCTAATTCTTTGCACAAGTATAACCTAACCTTATACCATAAGACATTACCTTTCCATTCAAAACTTTTAGAGGATAAAATACCTTACTGGAGATTCTAAATTAGAACCTATGTATCTTTGTCTTGATCCCATTCTAACCTAGCTTCATCCACCTGATCTTCTTGTAACATAGACATTGCACAAAGTAATACTTCTATGGATGTATCCCATCTAGATAGTGCATCTGCTACTACATTATCTTTACCCTTCTTGTAGATGATTTCCAAATCATAACCCAACATTTTGGTTACCCACTTTTTTTATTCCTCAAATTATAATATTTGCTCCAAAAAGTATTTGAGACTATCATGATCCATTTTCACCTTAAAGTGTCTACCCATTAGATAGGGCCTCCATTGTTTAACTTCATGAAGAATAACCATCATTTATTTCTCATAGATAGGTTTTTGTAGATTCTTACCTTTGAATTGATCAATCTCAAATGTAATGAGTCATCCTTCCTACATTAGTACTATTCTCAACCTAGATCCAAAAGCATCACATTCAATATTGAATGTCTTTGAGAAGTTTGGAGTAGCCAAAACTAGGGTGGTGCACATAGCTACTTTCAATTTCTCAAATGCTTTGGTGGAAGTATCATTAAAATAGAAGGCATCCTTATTTAGCAATGCAGTGAGTGGAGCCACTATGCTACCATAACCTTTCACAAATCTTTGGTATTAACTTGTTAGTCCTAAGAACCCTCAAAGGTTTTTGAGATTTTTTAGCATGGGCCATTCCATCATAATTTTGATCTTATAGGGATCAAATTTGACACCTTCATGGGAAACAATGTGACCTAGGTACTCTACCTCTTGTACTCCAAAAACACATTTAGATGGCTTCACATAAAGCCAATGCTTCTCAAAAACTATCAACACCTATTTCACATGTTGAAGATGTGCTTCCCATGTCTGACTATAAATAAATATGTCATCAAAGAAAACTAGAACAAATTGCCTTAAAAAAGGCCTAAAAATAGTGTTCATCAAGCTCTAAAAAGTAGATGGTGCATTTTTAAGACCAAAGGGCATTACCAAAAACTCATAATAGCCCTTATGCATTCTAAAAGTAGTTTTATGAACATCTTCATCCATGATTCTAATTTGATGGTACCCTAAGTGAAGATCCAATTTTATGAAATAATTAGCACCATGCAACTCATTAAGTAAATCATCAATTACTAGAATAGGAAACTTAAATTTGATGGTGTACTTGTTGAGTTCCCTATAATCTAGGCACATCCTCCATGTGTCATCCTTCTTCTGCACCATGACCATTAGCAATGAATATACAATTTGATTGTGCTTGATGATCCTTGCCTCCAACATCTCATGGAACATCTTTTTGTTTTCACTCTTCTATGCATATGGATATCTATATGGTCTGATATTTGGTGGTTGACTCCTTAGAAGTAGATGAATGGCATGATCATGTTCTCTTTTTGGTGGTAGTCCTTTTGGCATGGCCCCAAAAATAGGTGGGTGGTCATCAAGAATCATTTGTAGATCAGGATGTGTAGATGCCTATGTGGGTTGAAATTATATAGAACATAATCATGCAATAATTCCCTCTACCCCATTTTTTATCATCTTAGTCATCTGATGTGAACTAATCAATTGTGTAGTATTTGCCTGTAATCCATGTATTTCAATTTTCCTACCTTCAGAATGAAAGTGCATGAATAGTTCTTAGAAGTTAATCTCAATAATACCCAAGGTTGTGAGCAATTAGACTCCCAAAACAATGTCTGTGCTACCCATGGGAATAACAAACATAGGAGAATCAAGATTGTACTCACCCATAACAAGCTTAATACTATGGCATTTACTTGAACAATTAATTATACCACCATCTGCAATCATGACCTAAAATTTTGGTGTTGGGTAGATGAAATAGTTCAATCAAGTGGCCAACTTATGGTTGATGAAGTTATGTGTGCTCCCTGAATCAATCAACACTGTCACCTTCTATTTCTTGAGGAAACCCATCACCTTAAGAGTTTGTGGAGTGTCAATACCTACAAGTGCATGACAAGAGATTGTAGGTTGGGAATCTTTAGGTTCCTCCCCTATCTCTTCCTCATCATCATTGGAGGCATCATCTTCTTCTTCATCTTCATTGGATCCCTCAATGTATAATAACTTCTTCTCATTACATCTATGTCCTTTACTCCACCTGCTATCACAGCCAAAACATAATATTTTTGCACGCTTCTCTTCAGTTTATTGAGGGGTCAATCTGGTAGGTGGAGGAAATGTTGGTGTTGATATGATACAATATTTGAAGTGAGTGAATGGTTGCTTCTTGTTGGCTATGAATTTTTCCTTAGCTCTACATGCCATGATAATAGAATCAAAAATCTTAAGTGGATTAAACATGCATACCTCATGTTGAATGTGGTCCTTAAGTCTACCCAAAAATAGGTCATTAAAGTTCTCCTAAAAAATTGTCTCCACATGTAAAGAGAGGTTATAAAAATGATGAATATAATTCTTGATGGATCTAATCTATCACAATTTTTCCAGTTGGTTGAATTAATTCTCTGTCACACTATTGCCATAGTGTAATTACAGCTCCTCTATAAAAATTGACCAGGTGACATTGAGAGTCATTTTTTTAATTTTGAGTACACAACCATTGATACCAAATGAATTGATCAAGTTCATAACCTTCTATCCACCTTGGATCTGATGCAGATCAAAAAAATTCTCCATTTGGTTAATCCAATTGAGTGAATCTTTTCCATCAAATTTGCACATATCCACCTTTGGTAATAGGTTCCTCTGTGGTAATGTAGTTAGATTTGAAGTAGATCAGTTGGGAGAACCACCCTGGTGGGGTTGTATAATAGTGATATCTATATGATTGACTAATTATTTTTCAAATCCATCATGATATCTACCAAACTATCTTGTATGGATTTCATATTAGATTGTATGCCTTACATCTCACTTTGAATGCCTTGCACACTATAGTCAAGTTGGCTCACATTGTATCTATGTTAGATAACCCTAGTACAAAGGATATATTAAATCCCCCTTCTGACTCCATCTCTTCTTTGTTAGGATTTTTACCTAGATTTTTAGCACCCTTTCCTTGGCCCTGATTTTGTGGACCTACCATAAAAGGGCTTTACAATGTCGACCTTGATTGGCACTTTTGACCCAACTTTGACGAACCCATTTTGGAATTATGTCAGCCTAAAATCATAACATACAAATAATATAACCTAGCCAAATTTTTATAAGATTTCAAAAAATGTAAATAACTCAAAAAAATTCTTTGACATTTGTACTATAGAGCAATTTTATGAAAAACACTAAAATGGTGATAACTTTTGTAAAATAGATCCAAATGATGTAAAATTTTAATGGAATATTAATTTAATTATTTGTCACCTCCAAAGAAAAATTGAAAAGAAATTCATAACATTTTTTTAGATATATCCAAATTTTAAAAAAATTGGGTTTTACCCACAAGATTGCCCAAATCACAGCTCTGATACCACTTGTAATGAAATTACTTCAAAAATAAAGTATAATAGAAAAAACAGATCCAAATATGACTGAAATATATCATAATATATGATAATAGACAAGCCACTTTAAGGGGGCAACCTCCATAAGCTCCAATAAGAGCAGAATTCACAATATGATGATAAATAATTACCCACTACCTCTTATATATAGTCTATCTAGGCCATGGTTACTCCATAAGCTGACTTAATAACCAAATGAATGCATAGATAAATGTGAAATAACATGAAAGAGGGATAATTAAGCCACAAGTTGGCTATTCCTATCCTAATACATGCAATAGGTTAAGGGCATAGCACAACCTATAACTCATGCTCTACATTATTAGAATCCTAAAATGAGAAGTGTTCTTAAACACTCTAGGCACCTATGATACATATTCAAGAATAAATAGGTAGAGCTTTCACTGGCACTAGAAGGAGGGCTCATTAGATCTTTATATATTTGAAGTATCTTTGCTCATTTATGTGAATTGTGTTCAAATATTGGTGTGACCTTTGCACAATTGTCTTAATATTTGTTTAATTATGTAAATATCATTGATATTTATGGTCTTTGATGCATATTTTTGCTTCCTTTAGATAAATATCAACATTATTTGAATGTATATGCTTAATTATGGTAAAGATGGCTTAAGCTTTGTCAATTCAATAGGTTTGAGGTTAGTAATAGTTTTTTTTATCAAAGATTGATAGATCCTTTGTTAATTTGAGCTTATTTCAGCTTAAATGTGTAAATATCAATCATACATACATATTTAGATACATATTTGAGCTAACTTAGTTAAATATTATTGTCCTTTGTCATCCTTTATATAAATCTATGCAAAATTTGCTTAATGTGTAAGTCTGACAATTGTTTCTTCCAAAGGTAAGACTGACACATCCTATTTCAAATAGGATTCAAAGCCCACAAGCTAAAATTATCAAAAATCAAGACAAGGTCATGTTAAAATACTATAGAACCTCTACTTTCATTATAAGTTCATAATATAACTAGGTGAGACAAAACTTTCAAAGTTTTTTCCAACTTCACCAATTCAAGGTACTCCTATGTTTGATCCCTATCAAGGTATGGCTTAGCTAGGTGGTTTTTCAGTCAATGTGTTAGGTGTGTTACATGAACTTCCTCATAATCTTAAATTTTTTTTCCAACATTTAGTCCTAGTGTCATTATAACTACTGAATAACACATTAAGAGTTTTAAAGATTCATTAAGATTGTTGAATGTAACTCATGAATTTGTAATATGAAGACTATTTCCTTTTAATTTTAAATATGTTTCATATGAATGGTTTCTAAACCTCCCTAAGAATTATATTACTAGTTGGGCTGATTTTAACAATGTTTTCATTGACCAAGTTGGTAAAATCATTAGTCCTTGTTTATTGTACTAGTAATTCG
Organism: Torreya grandis; assembly: GCA_037957365.1. Taxonomy (NCBI): domain Eukaryota; kingdom Viridiplantae; phylum Streptophyta; class Pinopsida; order Cupressales; family Taxaceae; genus Torreya; species Torreya grandis. The sequence goes on from JARHVA010003213.1 coordinate 1,206,736, forward strand.
CCATAATGAAAAGTGATGCAAATGAGCCCATAAAAACCTTCAATATTAGGTTCCATAAATTTTTTAGGACCATATCTCCTTAAATACCTAATGAGGCTTTAGCCTTGGAAATCTATATGGATGCCTTGGATCCTAAGACTTATGTGTTTATAAATAGAGTAGATAGGCCCATGAACACATTAGATTTAGCTTATGCCAATGTTGTGATCATTAATGACTAGATGCAACCCTAAGGACAATTGATATACTCCATTCCTAATGTCAATTACCATTTACCCATTCTAAATTTTATTCCCAATGCTAACCAAAATTTGCCTACCCTAAACCAACTTCTAGTCTTGAACCAACTACGTTTGAGACATGTTCATCCTACTCAAAACCTGGGATTCCTGAATAATGTTGCCAATGGATCTCATCCACAAGATTAGAAAGTTTTAATGCCTACAACTAATGCTAATACTGAAGTTAATAATTTTGAGTCCCAAATAATCAGAGTGACTCTATCCTTAATATGGTTTAAAAGCCTAGCACTAACTTCTTTTAGTTACAAAAGTAAGTAATCAATACTAGAGAGAGCTCTAGTAGGAATTTCTCCTTTTATATAATTAATAGGCCCACTAATATATTTTACAATGATAGTTACCATAAAAATAAGAATAATGAGCCATCTATTAGCAATAATGTGCCTGATATAAATCTTACTGATGTTACTTTACCTAACTATTGTAGAGTTAATTGCACTTCTAAGCATGGGAAAATAGACTATGTTGAATTTTGTAATGCTTTTAAAGTATTCCAAGAAGAATTAGATACTTTTGAAGTTGTCCCTAATAAGGATTGTGATGTAAGTACATCAGGATCTTTAAGGTCATATAGATTTGTTGATTCAACTCTCATAGTGGAGACATTTGAGTTCCCTTTCTGAGATGACAATGATCCTAAGGATATTCCTAAAGAGAGTCATGATTTTTATCAATTTTTAAAGAATACTTATCCTCTAAGAAACTAGGAGCAAAAGTAATCATTGACCACTTCAACTCCTTTAAATAACTTTGAGACTCTTTTTGATATTACCTCAAATAATAATATATATCCTCCTAAGGGAAGTAGTTCTAAACCCAATGTTGATACATATAATTCTTCCAATAGAACTAGGTATAACATAGTAGAGGACATGAAAAAGATCAAAGCTAACATTACCTTGCATGAGTTAACATAGGTTACTAAACAGAGGGATCTGCTATTGCAATCTTTGTATACAAATCCTATTAAGTCTCAAAAGTCTACACATGTTAATGTTTCAATACAAAAAAATAAGGTAGATGTTCCTCCTTTCTTACTTACAGTCAAGATCTTTGGTAAGAATCTACAAAATATTTTTTTAGATTTTGGTGCATTGACAAATATTATGCTTAAGGGTATTTGTGAATAATTAGGTTTGAATCCCATTAAATTTGATTAACTCAATTAGATAAATCAAGAGTCAAAGTGATTGGTGGATTATTGAATGTTCACATGCAGATTGCCTCAGAGCCAAGGATCCAATAATTCATTGATATCCAAGTGGTAAACATCCCTAGTTCTTATGGGATGCTATTGACCAGAGACTAGACTAAGATCTTAAATGGTTATATGTTAATAGATTGTTCACATACATGGTTACCTTGGAAGGGAGTCCCCAACCAAATTAGGATAGAAAGGAAGCCTAAAATGAAGCATATGATAAATGAGTATAACATAATCAATGAGAGGCTCAACATGGTTAACTCAGATCTTAGTGTTTACACCCTTGACATGACAAAGGTATGTAACTCTAAAACTTCTCATGCTTTTCTTGGATTATGGAAACTTTATTTTGATGGTGCTAGATACAAATAAGGTTTTGGAGTAGGAGTGGTGTCAATCAATCCCATTGGGAAATAATATAATGTCTCTTACAAACTTTAGTTCTCATGCACCAATAATTTGGCTAAGTATGAAGCACTTATTATTAGATTACAATTTTTAATCAATCTTGTTGGTAAGGAACTATTAGTTTTTGGTGATTATGAACTAGTGGTTAATTAGGTCAAGATTAAATATCAATGCTAGTTATCCTATCTCAAGAAGTATAAATTTATAGTGTGGGGCTTAATTGAATGTTTTGATGCTTTCAACATTGTGTCAATCCCCAGGGAATAAAATAAGTCTACTGATGAGCTTACTTCAATTATAAACAACCTTATACCCAATCAAAGTTCTCAGTTAAAAAACCTTACAATCAAATTAATCCAATTTCCCTCAATGCCAGATAATGCCAATCACTTGCATGTATTTAGTGATGATCAATAGATCATAGACTTCATGACTAGTTCAAAAGTGTCGAGTGTCACATTATTGATGAAGCCAGTCTCCTTAACAATGATAACATTGAAAGAAAATCTGATGACAAGGTCATTTAGTTGAATGACAATAAGATTCCCAAAGGCATGATAGCCTTAGAGAGACTCTTTGATTTTGATAGACTAGCTGAGGCTACCAAGACTCCTAATGTAAGTGGGAAGGATTATAATGCAATTGACCTTAGATTTCAAGATCAACCTTATCTAGTTAATATTGGTACAACTTGTACAATAATTGAGTCTAAATGAGCCAAAATGTTTTTAACTAAATATAAAGACATTATAGCATAGTCTTATGATGACCTAAAGATATTTGATCCAAAGGTCATAACTCATACCATACCTTTAAAATAAAACTACAAACCTTTCAGACAAAAGCAGAGGCCCATTAACCCAGTCTTAGAACCACTAATATACAAAAAGGTCAAGAATTTCTTATATGTCAAGATTGTGTTTCCCATTAGATATTCCACTTGGGTTACTAATTTAGTCCCAGTCAAGAAGAAAAATGGTGAAACTAGACTATGCATTGATTTTAGGAAGCTAAATAGAGAATATGAGAAAGATAATTACCCCTACCTTCTCTTGACCAAGTAATACAAATAGTTTTTGGTTCTGCCATGATGTCCTTTCTTGATGGTTTTTCAAGGTATAATTAGGTGCTTATGAATCAAGAAGATAGAATGAAAACTATATTTACTACCAAGTGGGACATTTTTGCCTATAAAAGAATGCCATTTAGATTAATAAATGTAGGTTCAACCTTCCAAAGGGATATTAATCATGCTTTTCAAGGTCTTATAGGTAAGTGCATTATTATATACATGGATGATCTGATTATATTTTCTAAAAATAGGTAGGATAATAGTATTCACCTTCAATTGGTGTTTGAAAGATGCAAAAGGTATGGGATTTATCTCAACCCAAAGAAAAGTATTTTTTATGTTACTAAGGGAAAAATATTAAGACATGTTATCACTAAGGAGGTAATATATATAGACCCTAATAGAGTAAATGCAATATCTAATATAGAGCCCCCTAATATTAGGAAGGAATTAAAGTCATTCTTTGGTAAAATGATTTTTTTAATAAAGTTTATTTCTATTTTTGTAGAAATAGTAAAAATTTGAATGACATGTTAAAAAAAGAGGCTAAGATCACTTGGAATGAAGATACAAAGAAGGATTTTAAAGACATCAAAGAGGCAATTGGATAAGCCCCTATACTGATAAGTCCAAACTTCACTAAATATTTTTATCTTTACTATTTTTCTTTAGATCATATAATAGTTATAGTTCTAACTCATAAAATGGATGGATGTGACTGTCCAATAGATTTTATGAGCACTAAACTTAAAAATGTTACGTTAAACTACTCTTTGATTAACAAACAAGCATGTGCTTTGGCCAAGGTAGTAAAAAAATTTAGGCATTATATCCTTAAGAATAAGGTACATGCCATTTTACCAGACTCTACCACCAAGCTCATGCTAAGTCAAAATGAACTAGGAGAGAAGAAAGGTAAGTGGATGTCTATACTGTAAGAATATGACATTGAGATGAATATTTCCAAATTTTTGAGGTGTCAAGGTTTAATTAAATTAAATGCCAATACTAACCCCAAGCTAAGTGTTAGGTAGGTAGAGCAATAAATTTTTAGACCTAATGATTGGTATGATCCCATTATCCACTTACTAATTAATGGTTATTATCCTACAGGGTTAAGTAAAGAATAAAGGAGAGTTCTAAGGCTCAAGGTAGCTTAGTTTTTTAATCAAGGATGGAATTCTATATAGGAATAAATTTGAAGGCATTTACTTGAGATGTGTCTCCAATAGTGAAATATTTGAGATCATGAGCACCTTCCATGAAAAATTGGGAAGTGGACATCTATTTGGAATGGAAACAACACACAAAATATTAAGGGCTGGTTACTATTGGCCTATAATCTTCAAGGATGCTCATAAACATGTGAGAGAGTGCCACTTATGTCAAGTATTAAACACTAAAGATCCTAAGGTAACCATGCCACTAAATAATGATTGATAAACCCTTTTTCCAATAGGGACTAGATTTTGTGGGGTCATTAACCCTAATTCCTTTGATGGTACAAGTACATTCTAACTACTACAAACTAATGAACTATATGGACTAAAGGAGTGTCAACTAAATAGTGAAATATTAAAGAGGTAAGAAATTTTAGAATAAAACATATGCACCAGGTTTAGGATACATGTATCTTTGGTATATGATAGTGGATCTAATTTCATATCCATAGAGATGACAAAATGGGAATATGATAATGGTATCACCCTCAAGTTATCATCAAACCATTATCCTCAAGGTAATGGAGTATTTTAATCAACAAATAAGAACTTTATGAAAGCTATAAAGAAGTCTATAGCTAATAAACCCAGAACATGGCATAAGCTGCTTAAGTATGCCCTTTGGATAGATAGAACTAGAATCAAACAATATCTCAAAGTATCACTATTATTGCTAGTTTATGGTCAAGAACCCATCTTCCCCATCAACATCAAGCTAAAAACATATAGGTTAATGCAAGATTACATATAGGAGGACAAATAATTTGTAAGTTCAAGGTTAATGGACATCATATAAATGGAAGATGTAATAGAAGAGGCTTTTGCCAATTTTACAAGACACCAAACCAGAGTTAAAAGGTGGTTTAATAAACATTAAAAACTAAAGGTGTTTAGGAAAAGAGACTTAGTCCTTATTTGGGGCAAGGCATGGGTTTTTTAGTGGTTAATATTTGTTAATCTACAAATATTTCATTTTTTGAGTTAGCATTTAGCAATTTTTATGGAGTCGTCAACAAGGTGGGATCACCTATATTTTTAAGGTCAGTTAATTTAGAGGATAGGTTCACCTACATTTAAATATAAATTTCCTCATATAAATATAATTCATCTATACCTTGAAATCCAATCTAGAGGAATTCACCACATACCATCAGCTAACATTAAGAATTATTATAGTGGTTTATATTTTAGGTCCCAAGAGGGCTTAAAGAATCAATAGTTTCTAGCAAGGTATGAAATGATTTTCTTACAGTATAATTTTTAGTATTTTTTAACTATGATTACATTTACTACTCTTTAAATACCATCACAAAAATCAAACATGAGGCCATTTGATGGCATCCTATGGGCATCTGATGACATCTTACGAGTGTGAGTGGCTAATGTTAGCCTATTGGTACCTAGCTACAATCTATTGATGCATAAAAATAGGCTTTAGGTGGATGATGGTAGGATACCTACAAGTGGAAAATATTAGGATATAGGTAGATGCTAATAAGTAGTGGGTAGACATTAACAATCAATAAGAGGACACTACTAGGTAGTGGGTAGATGTTGACAGTTTATGGGTGGATGTTGACAGTCTATGGGTAGATGTCAATAATCTACAAGTGGATGTTAGTAGTATATGGGTGGATGCTAGTAGTCTATGGGATGATGTTGGTAGTTTATGGGTGGATGCTATTATTCTATGAGTAGGCACTGAATGTTTATAGTTAAATTCTAATAGGCTATAATAGATCACCTAAAGGTTGTCATCATCTACTCACATATTACCATCAAATGCTAATAGACTATAGTCATGCACCTATAGGCTACCATTGGGCACCCACCCTCATAAGATGACATCATATGGCCATAGGATACCATTAGACACCCTCATGTTCATCTTCATTATGCAAGTATCTATCTATGAAGCAATGGTAAACATCTGTAGCATGATATCATGTATCTATATTCTATTGACATTCATCTACACTTATTGGGCATTTGGATATGTTTTTTAGAATTTTCTTGCATCCTTGTGGCACACTAGTAGCCCTCTTACTTGAAATTTACATGAGATTTAGAGAACCCTGGTAATCCTTATATGATTTACTATGTGGCATCATATGATTCACCTATGTAATGATACACCTTCCAAACTAATTCATTACCATTACAAATTTGATTCACCTTGAGACCTCCACAAATTTTTTTATGTCTCACTAAAATGAACCCTAAGATAAGGCATTTGAGCCTAAGGGTAAACATTGGAAGTTCACACCTCTTTGTATAGGTCCCTAATAGATAGCTGAGATATTTAGAGATAACACATTCATGTTGAAAGACTTACAGGGAGTAGAGTTCACACTACGCACTAATGGGCAATACCTCAAGCACTACTTCTCTGTTGTCCCACATAAGATCTTTATGGAATGATTATAACACTAGCTAGATTTGGTGTAGGTAGGCCAAATTAGTTTCTTTATATTCTTTCCTTCATGTCCCTTATTTGTGCATATGTTTGTACATTTTTGTTTGTTTATTTCCCTACTTTCTATTTATTTACTTTTTATTCAGTTTGTTTTCTTTCTCTTCTTTGTTCCTTACTCCTAATAAGTCATTTTGGGCAAACCCTTAGCTTAAGACTCATATTATTTCTCAAATAAACCTCACAGTTAAGGAATGCAAGTATGTTCTCTTAGCATTGGTTGATCATAGATTATTCAAATATGAGCTTAATGTTATAGTTAAACAAAACTAGTAAAGAGTAATGAATAGGTTAATTGCTCCTTGAGATTATAAACTTTTTTTATCTGAGTTTGGTTATAATAAATATTTCACATGAAGGGTGAAATATTAGAGTATTAAGATACAAACATGCTTACACTTAAAAACCATTAATTTCTTGGGAAAAAGTTTACAACCAAATATGATTGTCTGAAGACCAAACACTTGACCAAATCCCTAAACTTGGCTAACCTGGTTCCCAACCTTTGTTATAAAGTCAAAATGACTTGAAAAATACAAAAAATATAAGAACCTTATTACAAAATTCAAGAACTTTCTAAGCAAAGGTGATTCTAGTAATCTTCATCAGGGTTATAGACACTTGGCTAGTAGAGGAGAAAAGCCTTGAGTAGAGCCAAAGGAATCTCTTTCAGGACTATGGATGCCTAGCTAGTAGCATAGAAATGCCCAAGCCTTACCTAAGTTAAATCATGGTTCTTAATTAATATCCAAACATGATGAAAGCCAATGTTAATGATTAAAGTCATGAATCTGGATGTTGTTCTTCCAATCCTATGGTAATTAGTAAGTGGAATCAAATCACACACATAAGATGGCTATGTATTGATGTTTGATCTTAATTCTACATTTTCAAGATTTGTTCTAACCATGAAGTGATTTTAATAATGGTACCTAAAAAATATAATAAGTATTTAATTATTAATCTGAACCAAAGTCTTTAAATTCTAACATATTGATATGTTCCTCTAGAAGTTTCCATTTGTTGATGTCAACATACCCCCATTTCTAAAAAATGGGGACCCTTGTGTTAAATTATGCAAATTTATACCTTAAAATTGAAAATTCACTTTATCAAAATATATATAGCATGTTTGCACATTGGTCATAACTCTCATTTGGATTAATGGACATGTTGTCAGATGATCATGGTTTCTCCTCTTCTGAAGTTTTTAACATTTGGTCTTTATGTTTTAGGTCACAACTCCAATGTAATACATTTGGAATAAGCAATGTCTAGGTTTTATGATTTAATAATGATTTGATCTTTTACTAGCCTTTGGTCTATTTAAATCAAGTTAAATTCATGTTTGATCAGCGTAAAACCCTAACTCAAATTACCCTACCTCATCCCTTTGAATTGAATTAAAAATTGGTAGGAACATTTAACAAAGGAACATTTCAACTATGCCATGGACTTAGTTCATTTTTTATCCTAATGTTTATCATATTTATTAATACAAACCTTAGGATAAGAATTTAGGATAGGTCTTTTATTTTTCAAGGTCACCTTTAACATGTTTTAAAACTTAGATTAAGACTTTAGCATAAAACTTTATTTGTATTTATTCATATGAATAAAAACATTAGTCTAAGACTTTATCTTAAATTTTATGTTCCCTAAGTGCTAAATTTAACATCATTTTTTTTAGGATCAATGATCCACATTTACTTGAATGATAAAGGTCCAATGGTGCCAACTTAAATCCAAAGATCTTAACCTTAAGTTAAAGCTTAAGCATCATTCGAGGATCAATGGCACATGTTTGCTCATATGAGATTGACCTAATGACATGTATTGAGTCAAGACTCTAATGGAACCCTAGGACAAATGAGAGTGTGACAAGTGTCACACTCACAACCAAAGAACATTGAGATACCAATTATGGAATTCAACCATGTGGATCAAGATCCAATGGTCTACATTTGCCCATATGAAGATGATTAGATAGTGCATAACCAATGTTGAAAAGTCAAGGACAAACATGGAGATGACACATGGCATACCTATGGGATATAAATTAAAGATTAAACACATCTCAAATATTGATGTTATGTAATTTAGTGTTCACATTATAATCAATGGTCTATAGATTAGGAGGCAAAATTAGATAGATCAAGATCAATAGAGCATAATTATTCCATGCAATTAAGATCAATGGTGCATAGAAAATGCTAAAAATTCAAGGTAAATGCATAAGTGACAAGTTTCAAAATCATGGGGAATGTAATAAGCATCTAATGAAATTCAATTTCTCAAATCAAGATCAATAGCCCATGTTGATCCATGCAGGGATAATCTAATGGTATGAGATCGAGAAAAAAAATTAAAAGACAATGGTCAACTTTTTAAATATTAATGGGTAGGATTCCATGGTGATGCCACATTGGATCCACATAAGATTGATGTGCCAAGTTAGACATTTTGGGGACCCAATAAATTCAAAGGTATCAATGCAAATATCTAAACACAATCTAAGTCATGAAGTTCACATAAGTCCAAATATCTATCAACATTAAAGCATATCACTTTTGAAAGCCCTTATTTGACCATATGATCATCATAATCAAGCCAGGAAAGATTGGATTGTCATATAAGAAATTATAATTTGATCCATAATTGAATTATAGACCATTGGTAAGTAATTTTTAGAGACATATAGCCATGGTAACCTAAAAAAGTGTCTCCAGAGAAGATGTAGAGCTCTATTTTACCTTGGACATAAAAGGATGAGTTTTTAAGGATACATAATTTGATGCCACAAATTTAAATACCGGGGATAATAATTGGTTGAGATTGTTCTAGACCATTGAAAACCAATAACCCATCATGAGAGAAGAGGAGAATAACATGTTAGAAAGAAGGCTCTACTATGACATAGTTGCCATTTAAATGATGGGTCTCCATTATGCCACAACAAAAACTGAATTAATACATTGTATAGATGTTCTCTCTCTTATTTTTAGAGATGCTAAAATTGACAAGGAAATGTTAGTCAATGATCATACTCATAGGAATATAGCTTATATCTCTGCCATAGCATCTGAAAACTATTTCAAGGTGTCTAAACCCCAAATAAACCTAACCATAATCAACAATTGGGATAAGGAAAATGACTTGAAGACCATCTTTTCCCTATGGTTATATTCTAGAAATCAAGGGTTTTTATATTTCAATGACAACATTCCCATTGGTCAATTCAGACTTGAGATAAGAATGATCATGACTTTGATGAATAGGTTTTGTGGAAATACAACCACCACATATGTGGACAAGATTTGGGTTCCCTTAGTCTATCTTATGGTTGAGAAATAGCTCACCCCTCCCTTTGGTGAAGTGGTCAGCACTTATTTTAGTAGGCAAATCTTTACAATTAAAAAAAAACTAGAAACTAATTTTATATGATGTCATACCTCTTAGACACCTTGTTTGCTACCATAAAAATCCCCAACCTAAGAGAATGGTCACCTAATGGGACATAGATAGTCTCCCAATACTATTCAAAACTATACATATTCAAATACAAGGATCAAATCCAATTCATATATGACTATGTTTATCTAGTCATATCTAAGGATATAATTGGTAATCTAATGCTAAGAGTTAACCCCTTGACCAAAAATTCAATTAAAGCTATGGGAGATATCAGGTTGTATCCAGATTGCACAATCATCAAGATAAAGGGAACATAAGGCACTCCCCTTAGATTACCAATCCATGTGCTAAACAAGTTAGCTAAATAGGAGGCAAATTACCAAATTCATAATGGAATAGATGGTTTATGCAAAACCAAGAGGAAAGGACTACTTTATAGCTTCCCCTTAAACATTTAAAGGACTATTTTTGCATAATGAGACAATATTAAGGCTATTTCTAAACACAAGACCTCCTTCAATCTCTAGATGGATGATCTAAGATAGTGGGATCCATAGGGGAAGGTTAAAGAACACTTGAAGGCCAAGGGAATAAGTGTCCCCTATGATATACAAAGGCATCTTCATTCTAAGAGGTCACCTTTAGGTCAAAAATCATAACATCAAACTAGAGTCCAGAATATAGAGGGAGAAAAAAGGGTATGATGACAAATGGTAATTAGGGATAAGGTAGTACCATTTATTGAGTGGTGTACCTTTTAAACCTCCACCAACCTAGATAAAATAAAATCTAAACTTGAAGCACAACTTGAGCAAAGGTTAGAGGAGAGAATGCATGATGAAATTACATCTTCCTCAACTCAAGCAAAAGAGTAGGGATCATAGTGGAAGAAATCCATGTGGTAGCACTAGACCCTAATGAAACAATTGAAGATACTCTAAAAGTTCTATCATCAGCTTATGAGTCTAAGGATGAAGAAATAGAGGCATACAAAGAAGATAAAGGGAAGGAAGTATTGGATCTAGTTCCTATAGAACCCCATAAAAGAAAAGCTAAATTGGTCATTGTTCTAGTAAAGGCTAAGAAGCCTAAGGTGATCGTCACTCATCCTTTGAGTGAAGTTAATCTCTTCAATAATAAAAACTTGATTCAAGGAATAAACATTCTTGAATGGTTCATCTATGGAAATACAAAAGGTACATACCATGCACCATCCTTGGGCATTGATGCGATAAATCAATATTCTAGTGCATGAGAAAGCCAAACCATGGATAGTTGCATTGAAAAAGGAGGAAGAAAAAAGATTGACTACTCAAGGAGAATCAAATGGAGCACAAATAGAGACCCCAGTTCTCAAAGTGATATAATCTTTAGTTGGTGTTAAATTTGACCCAACCACTACCATTTTGTAGAGGGTAACTGAGAAGAAAGCCATGATTGGTGGAGAGTAATTCACTTTCCAAAAAGTGGAACCTTTTGTTGGATTGACCCTAATTGGAGGACAAACACTTGGAAAAGATATAATATTTGAGGAAAATGACCTTGAAGTGGCTCAAGCTCAAATAGATCAATTACAGATAATGATCAAAGGCATCTTGTATTAGAATGAGATTCTGAAAGAATAAGCCATCTTGTCAATTTAAGAAGACAAATCCAAGAAATTTGAAGACACCATAACTGATTTATTCAATTTCTTAAAGTTAGTCAAAACTAAGCAAGATGTAATAAACAAACAAATTACTAAGGATATAAGCCAAGTTTTCCAATGGAAGAGTTTGAGCTATTAAGTAAAGAACTTGATCAAGGTCTTCATTAAAAATAAAATCCCTAAATTTAGGATAGTTAATCTATTCCACTTGAATATGGCTATGGCCATATTAATTGATAAGATCAAGGCCCTAAGTAATTTGTCTACGTAGATGGATGACATTTCCAAGGACCTCAAACACCAATAAGATAAAATGTTACACATTTTGGATAGCTTGATCAAAGAGCCTACCAATCCTTAATCCCTTGAGTTTAATAACTGCTGAGGAGTTCAAGGACAAAACTACTCAATTCATGTAATAAGTAAGGAACCAAGGATAAGGGAAAATAAGGGTTGATAATAAGAAGCTCATGGACCTACCTTTGTCATCAAAAGAGAAAATAAGAAATTCCAAGGGCATTAAGAAAGATTTGGAAAGGGATAAAAAGGATCTCAAGGGATTAGAAGATCAAGATAAGGAGTTGTCATGAGACCCATCATTGATCTCCAACTCATCAATGAACAACATTATAGAATGAAGATCCTACAGGGGAAGCAAAATATTACATCAGCATAAGGGCCTCCTAGTTAGCTAAGATAGGAATATTATTTTTTATAATTAATCTTGTATACTTTGAAAAAGGAATATTCTTTTGTAAAGTTATGTGCAACTTGTAAATCACATTGCATATAGGTTAGTCCATTGGGGAAAGTCTAGTGTATTCTAGAACACTTATGGAAATGATAGATATCCTAATACTTGTACTTTTGTAATTGGATATAATTGAATGATATGCTTCCTTGCATCCTATAAAAGGAATAATTGTAAAAGTGGGGAGTTATTAGAGCCAAGATTTAATTGTAACTTATGAGACATTAATGTAAACAAGGAATTTTAAAAGTTTTTCCAAAATTTGCTTATGTATTTTGTTATCCTAGCTTCTCTCTCACTTGTTTGTTCTGATTTCTAGATTTGAATGGTTCTTATGAATTTATGGTGTGTACATTTGAATGAAGAGATATTAACTTGTGCCAATGCTAGGTTAATTGAAAGTTTTTAGGTTCATTTCATTTGTTTGATCTTATAGCATTTGGGATAATGTTGTTTTCTTGTAGGGGTAAATATTTAAAGTGAACTTGATTCCTATTTGCATTATTTCACACCATCTTTAAACATTCACTTGATGTCTAATAGGGTTTGAACTTATGTTACTTCACATCATACATTGGTTAAGTGTATGCCTGAATGATATCTAAACTTTGTCATGATATTTGGAATGAATATCAACATCTCTTCTCTATCTTACCTTCCTTTTGCTCCTTTTTTAAAAACAAATCACTGTAGCTTAATCTTCATTTTAAATACCCATATTAAATTAGTATTTAGATTAGTTCTTGATTATAATTCACCATTATTAGCATAACATACTTCATATTTTTCATAGACTAACCTTTGGCCATGGTGACTCCCAACCACCAAACATTACAAATATTGTGAAATAATCCACTTGATTTGCCTCTATTTCATTGACAGATAATAAGATTATCATAACCTACAAATCATGCACTAAATTCTTATAATTCTAAAATGATAAGTGTTTTTGAACACTCTGGGCACCTATGTTACATATTCAATCATCAACACAAATGTTTAACAAGGACAAGATCCCATGCATGACCATTTATTTATGATGTCATATCTATTAGATGTAGTAATGGGCACCATTTATGTGCACAATGGATCTCTCTAGATCCCAGCCCCAAATTGCATTAAAAATTAGGTATGTAACTTATTTTATTTTTTTCACATATATACATATACAAGGAATATAGTTATAATTGTTGAGACTGTTTACCCTCAATTATGGAGTGCAATTCATGAGGAACCCTTACTCAAAGTATTAAAAATCATAAGTAAAACATTAGGGATAAGAGGGGATTATTGGATCTATCCTAACTACACAGTAATCATGGTGATGGGTGTAGACATATAAATTACATTTAATGTTGAAATGAACATACAAACTATTAATAATTCTTCTTAATATAATGCATCACATCTTCTTCCAATTTGAAAATAATTGAATAAGTCACATTAGTGAATTGTGCAACTTTAAATCCTTATTTTAAATATAAAATCCATATTTTACACCTCATCCAACATCTTCCACCTTATTATCCCTCACGTGTTGACTCATCCCAACCAAACCCATAAATATCTCAACCTCCATTGAGTCATCACCTAAGTTGTCAATAAGTTTGATTCATTCCTATTGATTCAGCTAACCAATCACATACTTCTCTTAACCATTTGAAATGGTCTTGATCCTCATGGGTGAGGACTCATTATCCACCATTGATTATTTGGATCATTTAATAAATCCAAATAATACTTCAACATTGGATCTTCCTTTAGAAAACTATAAATAAGCTTGAAAACCATCATTTTCATCCATCCTAAATTGTGCTAACAAAGTTCTATTCAATTTATAAGTAAATCCAAGTGAATCAAAGTGAATCAAAGCATCCAAAACTCCTTTTGTACCATAAATTATCCATTATCATTAACATTGGAAGAGTGATCAACCACATCATTGAAGAGAAAATCAAGTTTACATCGCAATAGAAGAAACTTGCATATTTAAGGAATAAGTTTGTGTTTACTATTTTCTTTGGTTTTTTGCTCTATTTTATGTAAACTTGATTTTCTCTTCAATGATGTGGTTGCTCACTCTTATAATGCAAAATATTATGGATAATTTTTGGTACAAAAGGAGTTTTGGATGCTTGGAAACTTGCATATTTAAGGTGTAAGTTTGTTTTTATTATTTTCTTCATTTTTTGCTCTATTTTATGTTGAATTTAACTTAGATTAAGATTGCATTATTATTTGATTTTTTATCATTTCTAGATTTAGTTTATACATTTTGGCATGCCCGATGGGACCTTTCCCTCATCTTTTTCATCCTATATTCATCAGATTTATATTTAGAAAGCATTTATCATTTAATGTTTTGTTATTTGTATTTGTATATGCATTTAATCTTTATTTTGTGTGTTGGTATAAACTACAAGTCATTATTGTATGTTTCCTACACGGCATTGTATGACCACTACGTAACTACAAAAACATAAACATCAGTAAATAAATTGTATCCCATAATAGAAAAATTATTTTTAACCCATTTTTAGTCTTTTTTTCCTAATTTCCTTTACATCACTAGCTTTATGTTTACCTTCTTTTGTTTGTGTTTTTTAATTTTTATAATTATCTAGTATAGGAAAATAGTTAAATCATCATACTTTTTAGCAAAATCATTGTTTCTAATAGTGAAATCATCATCTTTAGTAGCAAAATTATTATTCTAAGCAGTGAAACCATCTTATGATAGTGAATTTGTCCCATTTTTTTTGTGTTTTCTATTTCTATGTTTGAAGTTATAATAGTGAAATCATTTTGTAGTTGATAATCATTGTTTTCAATAGAAAAATTATCTTCTTGTATAGAAAAATCACCTTTTCTAGTAGCAAAATCATTTTTGTAAGCTATAAATTCATCATTTTGACTAGTGAATTCATTTTTTATAACTAAGAAATTATCATACATGCAATCAAAATTATTTTGTGAGCACGCATTTGTTTGTTCTATCTTTTTTGTATTCTATATATTTTCTATGTTTGATTTATTATAATTTTGCTTTTCTATCTTTCTGCATAACTGTGAATTTGTCACAAAGTATTTTTTCTTTGTTTTTTATGGTTTTTATTTACTTCATTATAGGTTACCTTGTAACAAGCCTAAACAAACATTCTAACTATTTTTTTTCAAAATTCTTGTCAAAGATAATCATCAAAAAGGCTAAACAAAAGACCACTTTCTTTTATTTTACTAATGCTTTAAATTTCATTTTCAAAGTTTTTAGTAATTACATCACATTTCATTTCAGCATTTTATTTATAATTGTGGACCATTGGAATCACATTGGTGACTATACTTGAAAATTAGAAATAATTCTATAATTTTATGTGTTACCCAAGTGGGGCCCACATATGCTCTTTCTTTAGCATCACATTGGTGATGATACTTGGAAATAAGAAATGAACACTTACTTTTATATTTTCTTTTTTAGGTGATAAATTGACTGTGGATTTCACCAGCATATAGTAGGCCAAACCCCATTTAATGGTGGGTTATATAAATCAAGATCCAAATATTTCAATTGTCTACATGATTGTGTGTTTTAAACACACCATGACATGAGGGGTTTTCATACTCCAATACCCAAGGTTTCAAAATCTACATAAAATATGATATCACTAATTTTCAACACATTAAAACCCATACAATTATATTGGATAATTTGGGACAAGACCCACTAGTGTGCATCTTCTTTATCTATTTTTCCATGGTTTTCTCCACTTGGATAATCTTATTTAAACCTTAAGCCTAGGAAAGCCTCTTTTATCATTCAAATTTGGTGCATCAATTAGTGATTAGTGCCAATAAGATACCTTCCACACACCCTTGAAATCAAACTCAATGGCTATGAGAATGATAGGATACTCCATGGTTAGTGCCTTAAAATATTAGGCCATAGTTCAGAGTATGGACAAGTTAGTGACACTAGAAGGATCAAAATTTGTTCATGGCCCTCATCTTAGTTTTTTACCTTTTAGGTGTAATTGCTTAACTATTTAACATTATTTTTTTCCCTTGTGTTTACCACATACTAAAAAATAATTATTTGTAAACAAATTCTCTTAAGTTTAAATAATATACTAAAATCAAGACTTTTTCTCAAAACTCAAAATAATTGGTTCATGAATTCAAATTTTTCAATCACCTTTTGGTTAGTATTGTTAGTTTAAATCCTTCTTTTATTTGATTTATTTTCCTTTTTATCTTAACCATGTCATATATTACTAGGCAAATATCCATGTTAAACAATTCCAATGCAATGGATGAGCCTTTTGACAATGACCCCTTTTAATTTCCTAGTCAAGAGTATAACGTAGAAATCTATGAGATAATCAAGCAATAAGAAGATAAAGGGGAGGTTACCAAGATGAGGGTATCCCTAAAGTTTTCCAACCTCCACCCTCATTTTATGAGTATATCATGTCTAACAAGAATGAATTACTGCTTTGAGACTTGGGATTTGGAACAAAATTCCCCTCCAAATTTAATATACATAATTTACAATATTTAATTTCAATAAAAGAACCTTCATCCTCCAATTGCAATCAAACAACCTCAAAAGGTTGTGTAAAGGGTAGAAATGACCTTATCCCATTGCCACAATCTCATCCCCAAGTATTTCAAGGTAGAGGGAAAATTATTTTACATGAGGATTCATCTCAAACCAGCCATGGTTTTTAATGAAAATCCATACAACTCAAGGAAATAGAGAGATTATGAACTTTTAATCTCATCAATCAATTAATCCCTTTGATAAACCTAATGTGAATGCAAATACAAATTTACATTCATAAGTTTATCCAAATAGTTTGAGTTTGAACGTACCTTCAAACTCATCAATCATTCACCCAACCAATCAAAACATGAATCTTACTTCAAGTTTACCCATCATGCAACAAGACAACCCAAAATTAAACATAGGTCTCCCATATAATTCAAATTTAATCAATAAAAAATTGATTACAACAAATTTGAGTGCATACCCAAATTTATAAGGTTATAATCAAATTAATCCAAGTTTGAATCTTAATGAAAACTCATTAATCAACCCCAATAAAAGCTTCTAAAGCTCACTAATCATTTCCAATTAAAATAAAATATTTAATGCCCACTCTAGCTTGCCTAATAAACCATCCAATCCTAGTTTGAATGTTGCTTCATACACACTAAAAAAACTAAATTTAAATAATAGTGTACCAAATCAATTTTCATCTTCCAATAGCCTTGTATCGATTCCATCCAATCCAAATTCCAATCTAACTCCAAATCAATTTAACTCTAATCCAAATCTTTCATTTAATTCTACCCCAAATACTAACACAAACATAAACCAAAACCAAACATAATCTAATTTGAAAAATTCCAACATCAATACTAAATTTAATTTCAATGATCTAAACATAAATCCTAATTCAAACCTTAACTAGATTCAAAACAACCCAACCCAAAATTTTAACCAAGCTAATTCAAACCTAGGTTCTAATCCATTTAATTCAAACTCCAACATTCTTCCAAAACAATCCAATCCAAGTTTGTTTAATGAAATAGGTTCTAGTTATAACACCAATCCTAATTCCATGAACTTCAACATAAATACATAAAATAATTCAAGTTTCAACCCAAACCTAAACATAAAGTTTACACAAAACCCAAACCAAGGTTTTAACCCAAACCTAAATCAAAAACATTTTGGTTCCAATCCAAACCCAAATAAAACAAATGTTGGTTCCAATACAAATCCAAACCTTGGTTATAACTACAAATCCAACCCCTTTTAAAATACTCAAAATGTTAATTTCAATAATCAAACTACAAACAATTTTAACCAACACACTCCACAAAAAACAAACCAATTCATGAGTCAAACACTAAGTCAAATTAACCAACTATCCCCATATCTCATAGAAGAATTTAAAAACATAAAGGATAGAGAAAGGCTTGCAAGATGGAACTTATAATCAGAAAAAATAATTTAAGTTTGAGGAAGTTTGCTCATATCCATATGATCTAATTAAAAATACTACACCTTTTCCAAATTACTTTGAACTCCCAAAATTTTAAAAGTGTAAAGGTAAAATAGATCCTAAAGAACATCTAATTGGCTTCTATCACACATGTGCAAAATTTACTTATAGTAATGAATACATGTGATTATTTTTATGAAGTCTCTATAGCCAAGCCCTTGAATGGTTCTCATGACTTATGAAAGGATCTATTTTCACCTTTTAAGAATTATATGCAAAACTTATTTGACACTTCTATTATAATATTGAAAAAGACTTGACCACCTTAGATTTACACAACACCAAATAACATAACGACAAAACTTTTACTTCCTTTTTCCAATATGGAGAGTAATGGAAAGTCATTTTATATGGTCATTTCCTGAATCAGAGCTTGTGGATATCTTTATGAATAGTTTAAACTCAGACTTGGGACACCATTTGTTACTTCTTTTCCCAAGAACTTTTGACAAAATTATTGAAAAGGGAGTTCAGGTAGAAATAACATTGATCAATAAAGGTGCAATAAAAATAGTTAAACTAGATGATAATAATAATAATAATAATAATAATAATAATAATAATAATAATTCTTCAAAACTAATAGATAAACCAAATTTATTTTCCAAAAAAAAATATTGTTAGAGATGGTGTAACCAATGTCAAATAGATTCAAAACCCTCAAACACAAATATACAACCAACCAATCAATAATATCATAATTCTTGATGGATAGCTAAAATAAGGGAGACCTAAACATAAGATCACTTAATTTTGTGACACTTACAAGAATATTTTACAAAATTTGGTTCATGTAAGCATGATCACATGGCCAAACACTAAACCTTTTGATAAAAATGTTCATAATCCTAGTTGGTACAAAGAAGACAAGTATTATGAATACCATCAGATTAAAGGACATTTAACTAATCAATGTATGCACCTTAAATTCTATGTTCAAGACCTCATTGACAAAGGTGACATATAAATTGAAAACTAACCATATAAATCATTGAAATATAAAAAATTAGGGATATAATAGGATCCATTACCCAATCATGAGAAAAGAAAGGGAAAGCAAAAATAAGAACAACCAAAATCTAATAGTGTTAATCAAGCCAGTCATCCCTTTGATTCTATCATCAATAACATCAATATTATGCATATCCATGCTAATTTTATTACATTACCATCATAGTAATACACTGTTAAGACAAGATGAGAAAATATTAACCTCCCAAATGCATCATCCTTGAATATTGGATGCAAGTACAACATTATTAACCATCTTGAGAAAATGCCAACCAACATTTCAATATTAAACCTTCTCAAGACATCCCCTATATACAAAGATATTTTGTATAAAGTTATCTAAAATTTGAATGTCCTTAAAGACATTAATCCTACTAATTTACAATTATTAATATGTTCTTTGACAATAAATAATCAAGTTACATTTGATCATTTAGATGTCTCTCTTTTAGGTTCATATCATAACCTCTCATTGTATATAGATGTTACTATTTCTAGGCACAAAGTAAAAAGGGTTTTTATAGACAAAGGTTTGACACTTAATCTATGCACACTAAGACTCATAAAACATCTAGGGTATCCAATAAAAACATTAGAAACAAACATCATTACCATAAAGGCATATGATAATAATGAGCATCAATATATTGACACAATCCATCTTCCTTTGATGGTATGGTCTTTCATTAAATAAAATCTTGTTCATGTTCTTGATCTTGATTTACCATATAATACAATAATTAGATGTCTATGGATTCATTCCATGAATTCCATTCCATCCACTATTCACCAATGTTTGAAACTCTCCCATGCAGGTGTGGAAGTTATTATACAAGGTGATCCTCATCGTTTCCAATATTTTTAATCTATTAGAAGGCAAATATCAAAAATTAAACTTTCTACCAATCACAAATGATAATTTTACCCCTTTTGAGGATTATCCTTTGCTTTAAAATTATGTCCATCCAAAAATATTATTTCAAACACCTCCCCTTGGTGGTTGGATTAATACACCAACTCCTTCCATCTCCATTAAAAAGGCTTCAGCTAGTAAAACATCTAACCAACCTTCTAAGCAAGCTTCAAATAGATTATCTGAGTAATATTCAAATTAACCATCTATAAAACAGGCTTCTAATAACCCTTGTAGTGACCAAGATTCTAATCTACCACCTGCTACCAAAGCATCTTAATCATCATCTTCCCATTTTAAGATCATTGATAGAGACATGAATGAGTACACAATTCAATATTTTTACACAGGTATTATACATACCAATATAAATGATTATGGCATGCCCCTCCATATAAAGGATAGTATAATGGTTAAGAAACTTGTAAAGGCAAAATTTCTTGAGGGAGGTTTTCTTTATAATGAACATCTTGAAGATTCAAATCCTTCTTAGCTTTATTCTAATGATCTAGCTACTTGGTTTTCCAATAACAATTATCCCATTTCAAAATCCATCCTGTGCAATATAATTAACTATAATTGTAAAGGTATTGGCCTCCATAAACAAGGTTCCATATAACCTATCATAATAAAAGAAAATGAGGAAAAACATGGTATAATATTTAACCCAGTCAATGTGTATCTTACACTCTCCCAAATTGACTCTTCTAGTGAGTCAGAGGAAGATTCTTTAGATAGTGAGACATGTTCCATAGTTATCCATTTTAAATATCTTTCCCTCACCAATCTATTTCATGAAAATGAAGTCCTTATACTTGAACTTACACATCCATATATGATACAATGGGACCAAATATCAACACCTCAACTTGATTATTTTTAGAATGATGAAGATATATCTAAATTCTTGAGAACAAGAGATCAAAATCCAATATGTGACCCCAAGAAAGGATTTATAATTTATATAGTAGATTCAACATACTTTGGGGAACAAAAATTACATCACTATATCAGTTTAACTTTCACATCTAAACAATAAGAATCTAAGGAAGATTTACATATTCCTACACCACCCCTAGATTATAAATATTAATCAAATCTACTTGTTTAAGAAACCATTCTTATAAACATCATCACTGAAGAAGATCCTAAAATTGTAAAATTTTCCATATCACTCAATCAAGAAGAAAGGGACATCTTTACACTTTTACTTCATGAATTCTCTGACATGTTTGCATGGCCTTATGTGGATATGATAGGACTATATCCAAAATTAGTAGTTCATCACCTTGTAGTGCATCTAGAGACTCTATAAGATGCATCCTAAGATTGCACTACTAGTAAAGGAAGAACTAAAGAAACATTTGGCTATTAGTTTCATACATCTTATTGATTACTTAGACTAGATATCAAAAATTATACTGGTGTCAAAGAAACCATAAGGGATTAGAGTCTACACAAATTTATATGATATAAACAAAGCATGCTCAAAACATGATTTTTCATTGCCCAACATAGACATGATTTTAGATTCAACTACAAGTAATGAGATGTTATCTTGAATGGATGGCTTTTCCAGCTACAATTAGATAAAAATTATTGCATAAGATCAACACAAAATTGCATTTACAACTCTATGGGGGAAATTATTTTATCAGGTGATGCCTCTTTATTTTAAAAATGATAAAGCTACATATCAATGAGCAATGACTGTTATTTTCCATGACATGATTCATGACATAATAGAAGACTACGTAGATGATATTATTTATAAATCTAAATCCAATAAAGATAAACCTCAAGTGTTTTACCATATTTTTGAATGCATGAGAGATTAGAACATGAGATTGAATCCAAAGAAATGTGTGTTTAGAGTAACATTCAAAAATATGTTAGGGCTCATTGTTTCATAATGTGTCATTAAAGTTAATCCTTCTAAAGTTTCAACTATCATGGATATGCCTCCACCTAAGAGAATTAAACAATTTAGAAGTCTACAAGGAAAATTTCAAGCAATTAGAAGATTCATATCTCAATTTGTAGACATTTTTCACCCATTCTTCTTATTTTTTAAGAAGGATACCCATTTCACATGAAATAAAAATTGTGAAAAAGTATTTGACAGTCTCAAACAATATATTTACAACCCACCATTACTAATTCCACATGTTTCTAGTAAACCTTTTTTTTTGTACATTTCAACTACTCAATTTTCACTTGGGGAATTATTAGCACAACATGATAATACTAGGAAAGAATGGGTAGTCTACTCTCTAAGTAGAACATTGATATCATATGAGCTAAAGTACTCTCAAATAGAAAATTTTTATTTCGTAGTTGTTTTTGCTTCTCAAAAATTATGGCATTACATGCTTAATAATCAAACCAAGATTATTGTTAAGACTAACCCTCTTAAATATATTTATCTGGAATAGATCTAATAATTAGGATGGCTAAGTGGGTTATAATTATCATTTATTTTAATTTAGAGTATGTTAACCAAGAAGGAATCAAAAGATATGTTTTAGTAGATGTATTAGCAGAAACACCACTCAATGGAAAAACACCTCTTCTTGTAGAATTCTTGGATGAGGAAATAATGTCTATAGATGAGTCTCTAGTTTGACATCTTTTCTTTGATGTTTCTTTCAAAAATAATGGATTGAGGGTAGGTATATTTTTGGACACACCTAATGGGGATTAGATTCCTAAATATTTTCAAATCAAATTCCATTAAACAAATAACATATCAGAGTATGAAGGTCTCATAGTAGGTCTCAAGATGGATATCTAATGTGGAATCTAACATTTCCTAGTTTTTGGTGATTCTAAGCTTAACATCAATAAAGTCACTCATGAATTCCAAGATTGAGATAATAAACTAATCCATTACAAGTGAATGGTGGATATTTTAAAATTATCTTTCAAGTATATAGAATTTGAATAAGTACCAAGAATCATTAAATCAGTAATGGATGGTATGGCTATAATTGGTTCCCTACTAGATTTAAGTACAAAACATTAAAAAAAAATAGTTGAGAACTTAAGAATACTAGCTTATGATACACATAATTCAAAAATAGTTTGCAAGGTGGTTGGTCCCACTTATCCATGGTACTCTGATATCTATGCATACCTTCATAATCATACCATCCCATCTAAATTATCACCTAATCAATATAAGTCCTTTATTCAATGCACATCTTGCTATACAATACTTGGCAACACCCTATACTATCAAGGCTATGATGGAAACCTTTTGTGTTATTTTATAGTTAGAAGAATTTGAGAAAAAAATGAAATATATTGATTTAGTTTGTCAAAATGGTTGAAGAATGAGTAGAATGGAGGGATGGGGGGATATTTTTTGAAATGGGTTAAAAATATAAATAGAAAAAATGGGGTATAGAAATTCATTTTTGTAAATTGGATATTCAAAGCTATTTTTTAAAAGAGTTTGATTTGATAATTTATTATGGGGTCTTGGATGAAATATGGATTTCATTTTGCACCATTTAGAGTAAGTGAGGAGGTTTCAAAGACCTGAGAGGAGTTGGCCTCTAATAATTTAGTTTTTGTTTTGAATTTTTGGATTTTAATGTCATTAATAAGAGTTTAAAATTAAATGAAACAAATTCAAAGATGGCAAATCTACAAATTTGGCATTGTAAAATTTTAATTCACTGTAGGAAACTATGAACTCATGAAACATAGAATTGAATTTATAAAATAGGGGAAAAATCACGTTAAGGCATAAATTTTGAAAAATCACGATTTCAAATTTTAACATTTGTGAAATCATAAACTTGGGAAGCAAAATCATCCAAATATGTTATGAAATCATTAAAATGAGAGGAAAATTCATTCTAGGGTAGAATATGGATAAATAAAGGTGAAATTGAATGCATTGCTAGTAAAATTACATAATGTAGTAGTGAAAATGCTTAATGTAGAAGTGAAAATGTGTTTTAAAGAGATAAAGAAGATTTCAAGAAAAGATTAAAAAATGGTAGGAAAATGATATATGAATACATGGTTTTAAAATGTTTATTTGATAGCATACTTGGTTTATTTTTGTTTTTGTTTGAATGATTATAACGTAGTGATGGTTTGAATTTTATATTGAGTAAAATCAATTAGATGCTAACATGTTTGATTTTAAAGAGGTATTACAATTGCTAATGACTCAAAAGTAGAGACATGGAGTGATGGCATGGATGGATAGCTTTACAAAGTATGAGTTTGGAGTCTATGGGTGAGTGGTTTATTTTACATTGCAGATGTTATAGATTCAAGTAGATATGGTACTACTAATAGTACTTGTTGATATATGGCATAGTGAGACTTGTAAACTTCACTTGCTGATAAGGGAGAAGAAATTCACCTTGGAGGATGTGTATTAGATTTTAGGTGTTTCAATATGAGGGAGATGGCTATATTGGGGGGAGGATCCACATGAAATCACATTGTTTAAGATTTGTGGTGATGGTATTGTTGACCAAATTTAACCCTACAGGTCGAATTGGGACCCCTATAGGTAAAATTTTTATTTTTATATGTTTTAAGGGGTCTAATATTTGTTATTAAGGTGTATTATGGGTCATTTTATTTCATTTGATGTCATCTTATCCTTAGTCATTAGTCATGCTAGTCCTTATGTCCTTTTGAGTTATTTTGAGGTGATTAATAGAGCATTAAATGAGTTTTATGGCCTCCTTTGGAATTTTGAAGGTGTAAAAATGGTGATTTCACATGCCATGTGTCTTATTATACCTTAATCAAATTTTCATAACTAAAAAGTGGTAGGTTCTTTATAAGAAAGGGTAGTTTTCTTGAAAAGGGAAGAGTTTGGCACTTGTACGGCCAATGGGAGAAGGTGACATGTGGGAGAAGGTCATGGAATGTCTTTGTATGTTACTAAATTTAAATTCCATGTTTGAAATGTTATGTAAGTTCCAATTTTGAGCTAAAATCATTTTTCTCTTTCTTCACCCTTTTAGACACATAGATCCAGTCTTTAAGATCATACTTGGTATGGTCAACAAGAGAGGTTTCAATAAAAATGATCTTGGGGTGTATTATAAACTCATTCATCTTCCATTTGATTTTTATTTATAAATTAGTGGTGGCTTCTTATTTCTAAACTATTCTTAAAAAGTTAACTGTGTTTTTCTACTTACTAATTTGTACACCCTATAGGTTTTGCCTTGGTTTGGACAAGTCCATACAATTCACTTGCTGATGTTGTTTACAAATGATTTTTACTCTCGCCTATAATTATCCCCATACTTCTTTTCATGTTTCAAGGTGTTTTGATGGGAAAATCACCTCAGGTTTGTAGACTGGCTTATTTGAGAATGACATGTATGTTTCCACCATTTTTAGATTTTCATGCTTTGATAAAGGTTTCAAAGGGTGGATATGAGTTCATTAACATGTTTTAAATGTCATATTAATGAATTAAATATTAAATCCCATTATTCAAATCAATATCCCATGAGTTTACAGTCATAAGCACCATATAACTAGTTTGTTTAAAGACTGTCATACACAGTTAGCTAGGTGAGTTATGCAAGTTTCTAAATCATGCCCATGGAGTAGTATAAAGTTTGAAAATGTGGATACATCCCATTTTTAAATTTAAAAGTATCTTAGTTTCCAAAAATTACACAAGGATAAAGGAACTATTATATTCATGTGCAACATCCTCACACATTTTGCCATAAACATGCAACTATAGGTGCCCTCATGGAGGATGTTAGGTTTGAAGGAGATATTTGAGATAATCATGGTCATATATAATGTAAATAATATATTTTAAATAATTTATATATGAATAAAACTTATTAAATGGTCAAAATAATGCATATTGTCCACACTTGCACTTGATGCCTATGTGTGAAAATACTCACCTACAAGTGACCTACATGAAGATGAAATATGGGAAAGGATATAATTGAATGGTTTTTATCTCCTAAAGGTTGAAAAAATAAATTTAAGAGGTTATTATGGGTTTAGGAGTGATAAAATGGTTGATAAACATATATATTGTTCATAAAACCACCCACTACCTATGCATCAGAATGCCCACCTACATGTGGCCTAAAACAATGAATTAAAGAGCTATTTTCAAGAGTTAGATCATAAGATGAAACCCTCATTGAATGTATTTATGTGTTTTAGAGAGATTTTGGGCCCATTTAAGAATATATATTGACAAATGGAGTTATAAAACATGTTCTAAGGTTAAATTACTGATTCAAGGATCAAATCCCCAAAAGAGCAAAATAGAGTACCTGTTATTTTGTAGATATATCATAATAATGTTTTAAAAGGATTTGATGAATCTTGGTGATATAAAATTTAAGTATCCACATGGGATAAGGACTATTCAAATTTTGGGAGGTAGATGGAAAATGAAGGGTAGTCATTGGAAAGCCTAAAGTTGCATATTTATGCAGTAATTTTAGTCAATGTCATCTAGAGGTCAGAGCTATAAGAGACCCATTCAATCAATGTTTCAATACCAAGGTATAATCCCATGTTTTTTATGGCATTATTTATTTAATGGGGTTATAATTAACATGAATATAATCAATATTATTTTATTTATAGTGTCTCAAGGTCCAATTTGCACCTATAAGTAGAGTCCAAATGGCTTCAACATAGTCAATTATAATTGACTGTAGGTAGACAGTAAGATATATCAAAGAAATGGTAAAGTATGGACATGAATTTTGTATGTATGGATATTAATTGGTGTGGTAATAATTTCCTTGATAATTTCTTCAAACATTATACCTAGGTTCCAAACATGCATGAACATCTATAGGGGTCATCTCTGCAGAGGAAACATATAAAACCAGTCAACTACTTGTGGCTGATCTTGGGAACTTTTCAACCCCAAACTATGATTTTAAAAATAGTATATATGAAATGGATATTATAGGTATTTATTAATGCTTCTATATGTTTATAAAATCCTAATCCATGCATTCACACATATAGGTGTAGTGCCTTGGGTCAGAACACAGTCAACATTACACTCAACCTTGACTAGTTAAGGGGTATAAAGAGGTATGTAAAGAGTTAAGGTGATGAGTAGACATAGGAAACATACATAATTATATTAATGATATATATAGGCTCTTTATATTTAAATCAAGTAAAGAAATGACCCTAAGCATACAACCTATAGTCCACACTAAAAACATCTTGCACATAGTCTATCTTTTGCACAGTTTGCCTTAGAATTTGAAGGAATTTGGGGGTAAAATGACAAGATAAAGGGATGAAATATTGTATGTATCATCATTACCACTTTTATAATACCCTATAATGATCATTTTGTCTATGAAAATAGGGGAAGTACCCTATATTTTATCTCAGATAGAGGGTACTCCCCTTAGGTGCAAATTATACAGTCTTGAAGAAGAACAAGGAGATGGGATAAGAGATGGTTAAACATTAATAAAAAGTGTAATAATATGTATAAAACATAAAAAAACATGAGAAACATCTCATAGAAGGATAAAACTAACTTGGGTATTCCAAAACCTTAAATATGCAAATAGGTTTGTTTGAGGCCTAGAGTCCAATTGGGGGTCCAACTTCACTTCCATCCCTTAGTGAGATTTATAACCTATTTAATCATGTTTATATTATTTATTTTTATATTTATGAGCTATTAGGATTAAAATAAGGTCATGAAGAATTCATTTTTGGACTTTAGAACACATTAGGCCTACATGAAATGGAAGAAAAAGCTCGATAGGCTAGGTTAAAGTGCTCACATCTCCCTTGAGGTTGTGCATGGGAATATAACATGTTTATATATGTTATTATGTGTCTTTAATATCATTATTAAGTAACTTTTTTTTCACTTCCAACATCCTATTCTTATGAACAAAGCTTAAGAGTAAACATAGGCCTAAAACCCTTGCTAAACCCTTGGAAGGATATGATTGGGAAAACAAGGCTAAAGATGAATATAAATGGAAAATTTTTACCATTAAATTTATTGTAGGTTTTATAGTAATCTCTCAATATCCTCCCTATCCTATTGCATTGTAGGGAATTATATGTATGGAGTACAAAATAGGGTATTTGTGACTATTTTATACATTTTACAGGTTCTAGGAGGTTTCAAGAGATGAAATTAACTTTGAAAGGAATATTAATAATTAATATAACTCCCCATGTCATTTTAATTCCTTGTAAAAACTCCTAAGTGTTCAAATAATAGCTCTCATCTTAACTAGTCAAAACTGGCATAGTGAGCATGATGGTGAGAAGTGTGAAAACTTCAAGTGGATGGATTTTTAATGTGTGTCTAAGTAATATAAGGAAATGGAGAGTATTTAAAATTTTAATACACTCTATTTTTATAATTTTAATGGAAAATTGATTCCATTTTGGAGGCCAATTGTGCAAAGTTCATGAAAGAAGAGTTATTTTGACTACAAATGGTGATAGCTCATTTTGGGAAGATTCTAGATCAAAAAGACTAAGACCAATGCATAAATAGGAATGTATATAATAATTTCCTCACGTTACAATCATCAGACCTATCCTTAGTTATTTTTGGTATGTTTAAATAGGGATAAATCATGAGGGTAGTTTTTTGAGCCAAAATGAGAACATCTATGCCACTTTTTAATAGTTTCATAACTTGGGGTGGCACTTGTGCTTCCTGACCTTGCATTATTCATTTCACATATTCTTATAATGCATATGTAACTAATTTTTTCATATTTATAGGTTTCTTTGTGACCCATGTAATTCTTTCTTCTCTTCTCTTTCTCAAGTTCTATTAGAACTAGCCATTTTGGCCTTTATAAATTATGATCCACCTAAGTATGGTAAAGCCTTGCTCATTTACATATTATTTGATCAATAATAATAATTTTTTTACCTCTTAAATAACTATTCATATTTTTCTTACTTTAATTATGTATCTTTCTTAGTGATAACTATGATTTCCTTATCATGTTATCTCATTATCTCACCTATTTGTATATTCTTCTTGCAGGTCATGTGAAGTGTTCTAGGAAGTGTCAAGGTTGAGTGAGTTAGCATATTAAATGTTATAATTCAAGACCTCTTGTCTAGTATTCCTATCCTAAAAATTAATCCATAACCTCATAACAAAACATTGATGTGAGAAAATTCAATCTAGATAAGTTTATGTTTGGTTAGTCCCTTATTCTCATGTGTAGCATGCAGCTGGTTGGTAGTCATCAACAACTTTGGTGTATCACATCCTTTAGGATAGTTTTCTTTCAATTTTTTGCCTCCCTTTTCCTTCATAATTTCAGGTGTAGTAGTTTTCTACAAGTGGTACATTAAAGGATCTAGCCCTATCTAGAGATTCACCTCATTCATAGACTACCCACAAACCTAGAGGTGTTTTGATTGTGCCACTTAGATGAGGAGAGATGAGACATTTTATCAAAGGGTGAAAATCCAAGTGACAATAAATTTTGGCATGCCTAGTGGGACTCTTGGTCCAAGAAGTTGAAGGATTTTTGGTGTTATCTTTCAACACATCAGCCTTTAGAGGCATCTATCTAAGCATCAATGGCAACTCCAAAGTTACATCAAATAGTTTAGCAACCCAGGTTTTTCTTTGAAGATTGTTATTAATATTTTTCTTTGAATTCGTGCTTCCTAATGAAGTTTCATGGCTAATTTTGATGTTGAGTATTATTTTACACATGTTGGTGAGTTTTATCAAGCTTATTTCATTCCCTATTATCCTTGGTGTGACTCTTACTAGTCTTTTTATGATCCCTATCAACTCCAACATGACCCTTATCAGTCATATAACCAACCTCCTCAATATATTGCTCCTCATAGTCAACCTAGTCACTCCTCTAATCAGTCCATTTCAACCTTCAAGAAAACACTCTTGGGCTATGAGAATTAAATGATAGAGTTTGATACATTAATGAAGCATGGTCAATATTTTCTTAGTCATTTCATGCATAATGTGAGAGATGCATTAGATCTAGTTAAAAGAGTGGTTACGTATTGAGAGACTCAATTGTCAAAGGCTCATAAGTGAGATGATAGAAGTGAGTGGCCTAGTTTCATCCTTGGAGGATAGGCTAAAAATTCATGAGAAGTAGCCTTACCAAGTCTATCATCCCTCATATCCACCTCCCAAAGATTGATATTAGTCCTATTTTACCTCTACTCATGGACCCAATCAATCTTATCAAAGTCATCATTTTCCCAATCAACTAGAAGAGAGAGTTGGAAAGACAAGCCTTACTTTTAAATAAAATCTTGATAAGAAGATTGAGTTTTCCAATAGGTAGATAAAAAAAATCCATATCATCATCAAAATAAGTGGAATTCAAGCCCTCATTTCCCTCTCTAATTTCATCCCCACCTTAAGAAGTGACCTCTAGATATGAAATCCCATGATGGAGACAAGGTGGTGACCCTAAGCCTAAGGAGATCACAATATTATTAAACACTTCATCCACTCCTCAAGTTGCATCACTACCTCAATAAGAGACTCCTAATCCTAATATCATAATCTAGAATGAGGTAGTGGAATCATGGGGAAATAAAGAATAGAAAATCCTAGATGAAGAGTGTGAAGTTGAGAAAAAGCTTGATCCTATGTAAGTCCATCCCACTCTTCCTCAAAAGAATACTTGTCTTCCATGTAATACCTCTTATACTAATTATCCTCATGATTATTCCTATCAACTTCAAGAGAGACTTTTCTAGGATAACCCATCCAAGAAAATTGAAGAGTTAAAGTCAAAGATGAAATTGCTAAGTCAAGGTGTGATGGAAGGTTCAGACCCAAAAGAAGATACTATGCCTAAACACACCCCATATAACCTTCCTCAAGAGAGTTATCAATATAAATAATATTGAAATAAAGTTATTGTAAAATGGAAGAAATAAATCCAAGATATTTTATCCCAAGGTCTGCCTCTCCTTCCTCAAGAGCTTCCAAAAGAATCTCATATAATTCATTCTCAATCTGATTTTCAGTTCTATGTTCCAACTCCACCAACTAGTTCATATTGTCCTCACACCATCAGCCTTTACCTTGATGAACCTATGGTATGGGAACCTAAATAGGATTAGTTGGTTTATAAAAATTTAGAACTCATGTTTGAATAAAATATAACTCCTTGGCAGCCTCATTAGGCTAAGTCACATGATTTCAAGATGCCTAGTCTTGGCATTACCAAGAAAGAGAAATAAATTGAGGACATTTCAGTCCTTGAGGAGAAAAGTTAGGTTAATATAATTGAGATATAGTTTGAGATCCCTAAAGAGGTTCTAAATGCTAAATAAGAGGTAGTATCTTATGTGGGAACTATTGTCAACCTGGAGCTGCGCCCTGATTTAAAGACGTGCGTGAAATGGCTAGTCTTCTATCCAACTGAAACAATGGGATCTCCTCATGAGGGTGGGTGCCTCAATAGTGAGGAGAACCTCTAGAGAAGGCTGGTTCCTATATTATATATCAATTAGGATTCCTACTCTACGCTGTTGACTACCATGGAAAAGGGAGAAGGAGAAACTTAAAGGGAAATCCTACCTAAAAGGGGATGATACACCAAAACTATGATCCTACTTGGCTCAGAACCTTGAACACTGAGTGAAAAATAGAGAAGGAAGACCTTAGACTTCAAATTAATCACTTGTGCATAAGTATTTCATGTAGAGGTTTGGTCCAATAACTAAAACCTGAGGGAAATGGTGGAGAGAGGTCTAATAAAAGACACTATGCAGCTGCCTAACATCCACTTACAATTTCAACAAAAGACAATAAAGAACACTTCAACATGACCTACACAAGGACAATATAGCAAGTAGGTACGAAATAGAACTTGAGAAGGGAGAAAACTCTACCACTTATGCAAATTGCTGAAAAATATACACTATGCCAAGCTTGAAATTTGAAAGTACACTCCCACTTATTGATCGAAAAGGTTACACAACTCTTAATGGTAGAGTCTGGTCTAACCAAGAGAGATTGGATTCTTTAAAACAAGGATGAATGCCATTATATAGGAAATTACAATAGGCCAAAAATAGGCATATAAATTGAAGAAAAATATCTTCTTTTGTTAACTCCAAGCTTTACTTGGCCTTAAGATAAAATATGTTTTTCTCTTTGTCCTTACATGAATTTTCTTTGTTTAATGAAGCACACTCATCCTTGTCATGAATTGTCCAGCTCTTCTTTGCATGAATTTTCTTGTGGATGTAGTGTTTGATCAATTAGTTAATTCCTAATATAAACTAGTTAACTCATCATTGAATTTGCAACTCCAATTAAAGCTTAATTTAACCTTCAAATGCAATGGCTGATTGGATATGAACAGGACTTTAATAATTCATTAACTGAAGCTTCAACTAATTTTTGAAAATAGCCTACTCCTTGCATGTAATCTACTTTATTGTGGTCTTTCTATGTATATCTATTTCTGGCAGTATTTAACTCTTTTGATGGTTTATCTATTTTCTGTTCTTTTGCACAGTTGACTTCATTTATTTTGGATTTTTTTGCTATTTTGCTTCCAATGATTACTTCCCACTGTCAAAATTTGATGGCCTATAGAACATCACTGTGTTTCCAATAGCTAGTTGACTATGTTGAATTTGACATGTTCGAGTGCGTCATCTCTTGGTCTTCTTTTATCTTTCCACTTGGCACTTTTCCAGACTGGACTTTACCCTTTCAAGCCCTAAGAAATGATCCTTCAGAGTCTTTTATCAGCCCCTCAGAAATTTCCCCTAGGCTTAACTGATCCTTCAGCTTCATTTGTTAGCCCTTCACAAATTTCCCCTAGGCTTTTCCTTGGGCCGTTCGCTTTCTGCTCTCCTACGGACATTTTCTTGGGGAAAATTCTCGCAGACAAAATGTCTGGGTGAAATTCCCTGGGCAAAATGTCTAGGTGAAATTCCCTGGGCAAAATGTCTCGGTGAAATTCCCTAGGCAAAATGTCTAGGTGAAATTTTATGGACAAAAAGTTTTGGGTGAAATTCCCCAGGCAAAATGTCTGGGTGAAATTCCCCAGGCAAAAAGTCCAGGTGAAATTCTGTGAGCCTTTTTGAACAAGTCTTTAGACAAGCTGAAAGGTACTTTGGTCGATGAAGTGTCTTTCATAAGGACACTTGTCCTTTTAAAAAGTCCTCTTTTGCATTAAACCATCACTTTGAACCTAGTCAATGAACCTTTGTTGAACTGGTTCAAAGGTTCAATGAAGGTCGCCAAGCTTTTGAAGTAAAGCCGATGAAAGCATTGAACCGCTTGATTGAACCTGCCTTTGAACTTTTTGAAGTTGAACCAAAGTATGAACCAAATGAAAATGACTGAGTATTGGAACCTTGTTCTTTTAAGGCCAAAATCTGACTCGTGGAAGATTTGACAACATTATGGTGACTCAGCTAGGAAGTATGCCTGCTATGCTTGAGGATCCAGGCCATGTATAAATGCTATATGAATCCCAGATGGTGAATTTGATCTCTGATTGAAAATAATCTACTCTAATCATTGCTGTAATAACCTCCTCCTTCAAAATAAGAAGGAAAACACATGAAATTGGAAAACTAACTAAAAGCAAATGTGTAAACAAGCACTTATTGAACAAAACTGAAGCAAACTACTATGCTTTTATAGCACTTAGAGGAAGGTAGAAACAACTAAAATAACCTAATTAAGCATGATAAGGTATGATCTGCCTGGATCAAATGGAAAATTCTTGAACTCGCTCCTTTTGAGAGATGATACAATTTGCAAGGCAGGATGTATATTAGTCATAACCTTTGATGAGGTAGTTGCCTTGTCAACCAACTATATTAGCACCTTCTTGAATGAGTCATCAATAGAAAACCAGTCACGAATAAAGATAAACTCACCAAGTATTTCCTGATTGTTCTCAGAGTGCTTGTCATCTATTACCATGTCAAGTGATACCCCATTTATGCATGGTTTTTGAGTGACCACATCCTTCTTATTGACTGCTACCAGTTCATCCAGCTCTTCAAGGAACTTTGAATATGCAACTTGATCTGTATTGGGATCTTGAATAGGTGGTTCTTTATCAAGCTGCTTATAAATGTGCTCTTCAATAGCCAACATATCTGTACAAAGCTCTTCAATCTCTGGTAGAGGCTCAAGGTACAACTGTCAATCATATTTTTGTTCCTCATTTTGGTCTATTTGAACTAAATCCACTGTCACGCTATCTGAATCTTTCTCAATAGGAGATACCTGTAACTCATGTATGACTTCCATTTGTACCAATGCCTTTTAAGTTCATCCACATCAAGATCAGTCTTCCCACTCTCAGTTATAACTAGATGCTCAATCACAACCTCAAGAGAAGTATCAATAGGAATTTCCTCAAATACTTTTGAAGCATCCTTCACATGTTCTACAAGAACCTAACCTGTAGCTGTAACCTCTTTCTCAATACTTTGAAGAATAGGGTCTTCTTGAGGAAGGGTGATGGCTGGAGGGTGATGAAATTCACTTGTTTGAGAGGGAAAATGAAGCATGGGATATTGACCATGATCAAATTTTGGAGTCTTGAGGGAAATGGAATCATTTAGGGAGTTTTGGAAAGAGAAATTCTTAAAAACCACTGTATTCTATTCCTTCCATATGGCCATTACCTCATCAAAGTTTGGACCCTGTTTGTCCTCCTGGACAACCTGAACTTGAGAGATGATTGGTGAGGAAATGATGGGACTATAGGAAGGTATAGTCACATAAATAGCCACTTGAATAGACTTTTGATTAGGCTCTTGACTCCAACTAGGAAGCCCCCTAGGCACACTAGGCATGGTGAAGAGCTTCATAAGAATAAGAAGCACCATAGCCTTTTGTAGATAATTCTTTTAACTCAATTCTTTATTGTTCCCAAGCCTCCATTTTTTCTAATGTGAGAATATATAGTCCACTTATCTCTTTTAGATCATTAGACGTGTTTCAAAATAGACCATTTATTTCCTCATACTGAGAGTTAGAACAAACCTTTCTTGCATATGCCAGTATTTTGAGCTCTATTTCATTCATTTTTTCTTGAAGGTGATATTGCTCATATGTGACATCATAACCATATGGGGAAGATGAAATCTAATCCTGAGACTGATATGGATTACCAGGTAGGTAAGAGTCATATTCTTGATAATAAGGATCATGAGAAACTT
This sequence comes from Torreya grandis, assembly GCA_037957365.1. NCBI lineage: Eukaryota > Viridiplantae > Streptophyta > Pinopsida > Cupressales > Taxaceae > Torreya > Torreya grandis. The sequence goes on from JARHVA010003213.1 coordinate 1,242,418, forward strand.
GATAAGGCTCAACATAGCTTTGATAATAACCTTGATTAAGCTCATAGATATCATGACTAGGATAGTATTATCCATCATTAGACTAATAAGGAAACACAGCATAAGAATTCTCTCCATACATAGCCATCAAAATTCATTCGTAATAATAAAAATAGACTTACATGGAAGTTGTCCTAAACTGTTAGAAATAACTGCTTGAGCCTGGAGTCACCGAATAATTCTTGAAGAACACTACTGTAACTACAATTAATTGTGATTTCATAAAAACTAGGAAAAATGAGTCCCACCAGGTGTGCCAAAAATTGTTGTCAACCTAGAACTATGCCCTAATTTAAAGACATGCATGAAATGGCTAGTCTTCTATCTAGCTGAAACAATGGGATCTCCTCACGAGGGTGGGTGCCTCAACAGTGAGGAGAACCTCTAGAGAAGGTTGGTTCTTGTATGATGTATCAATTAGGATTCCTACTCTATGCTGCTGACTACCATGGAAAAGGGAGAAGGAGAAACTTAAAGGGAAATCCTACATAAAAGGGGGTGATACACAAGAACTATGATCCTACTTGGATCAAAACCTTGAACACTAAGCGAACAATAGAGAAGGAAGACCTTAGACTTCAAATTAATCACTTGTGCATAAGTATTTCATGTAGAGGTTTGGTCTAATAACTAAAACTTGAGGGAAATGGTGGAGAGAGGTCTAATAAAAGACATTGTGTATTTGCCTAACATCCACTTACAATTTCAGCAAAAGACAATAAAGAACACTTCAACATGACCTACACAAGGACAATATAACAACTAGGTATGAAACAGAACTTGGGAAGGGAGAAAACTCTACCACTTATGCAAATTGCTGAAAAATATACACTATGCCAAGCTTGAAATCTGAAAGTACACTCCCACTTATTGATAAAAAAGGTTACACAACTCTTAATAGCAGAGTTTGGTCTAACCTAGTGAGATTGGATTCTTTAAAACAAGGCTGAAAGCCATTATATAGGAAATTACAATAGGCCAAAAATAGGCGTATAAACTGAAGAGAAAGATCTTCTTTTGTTAACTCCAAGCTTTACTTGGCCTTAAGATAAAATATGTTTTTCTCTTTGTCCTTACATGAATTTTCTTTGTTTGATGAAGCGCACTCATCCTTGTCATGAATTGTCCAGCTCTTCTTTGCATGAATTTTCTTGTGGATGTGGCATTTGATCAATCAGTTAATTCCAAATATAAACCAGTTAACTCATCATTGAATTTGCAACTCTAATTGAAGCTTAATTTAACCTTCGAATGCATGAGCTAATTGGATATGAATAGGAATTTAATAATTCATTAACTGAAGCTTTGATCGATGTTTGAAAATAGCCTACTCCTTGCATGTAATCTACTTTATTGTGGTCTTTTTGTGTATATCTATTTCTGGTAGTATTCAACTCTTTTGATGGTTTATCTATTTTCTATTCTTTTGCATAGTCAACTTCATTTATTTAGGATTTTTCTACTATTTTGCTTCCAACGGTTACTTCTCGTTATCAAAATTTGATGACCTACAAAACGTCACTATGTTTCCAAAGGCTAGTTGACTGTGTTGAATTTGACGTGTTTGGGTGCATCATCTCTTGGTATTCTTTTATCTTTCCACTTGGTGCTTTTCCAGACTGAACTTTACCCTTTCAAGCCCTAAGAAATGATCCTTCAGAATCTTTTATTGGCCCTTCACAAATTTCCCTCAGGCTTAACTGATCCTTCAGCTTCGTTTGTCGGCCCTTCACAAATTTCCCTCAGGCTTTCCCTCAGGCCATTCACTTTCTACTCTCCCATAGACATTTTCTTGAGGAAAATTCCTGCAGATAAAAAGTCTGGGTGAAATTCCCTGGGCAAAATGTCTGGGTGAAATTCCCTGGGCAAAATGTCTAGGTGAAATTTCATGGGCAAAATGTTTGGGTGAAATTCCTTGGGCAAAAAGTCTGGGTGAAATTCTGTGGGCCTTTTTGAACAAGTCTTTGGACAAGCCAAAAGGTACTTTGGTTGATGAAGTGTCCTCCACAAGGACACTTATCCTTCATAAATGTCCTCTTTTGCATTGAACCATCCCTTTGAACCTAATCGATGAACCTTTGTTGAACTGGTTTAAAGGTTCAATGAAGCACGCCAAGCTTTTGAAGCAAAACCAATGAAAGCGTTGAACCACTTGATTGAACCCACCTTCAAACTTTTTGAAGTTAAACTAAAGGATGAACCAAATGAAAATGACTGAGTGATAGAACCTTGTTATTTTAAGGCCAAAATCTGACTCATGGAAGATTTGTCAATAGGAACTTCTAATTGGGTTGATATGGAAGAATGTTTTCCTTTTGCCAAAGAAGAAGAAATAATCATTGATTCTTCCATCACTAACCAAGACATCTTAGATGGGAAAGAAAAAGTCTATAATCAGCCTTTGGATGACTTATTTTCAATCATTGGCATAGGTTATACTCTCCTTTAAGGAGGCTATGATCTAATCAAAAATGGAGAAGGCAACCTTGGCACTCAAGTAAGTATGCAAAAAAAATTAACTTTTCAATTTTTTCCTTTCAAGAATAATATGCATCAAATGATGGTATGTTTTAAATCATCGATATGGGTTATCATCCTCCCAATCAATTGGGATAAATAAATCATCTCTTGAAGGATGGAACAAGCTCCTATTGGCCTTAATCTTCTAAGAAACAAGAAACTACTCCTCTTAAAGCCATGCCTACCAAGAAGATATAAGTTAATCATGAGATGAAGAGTGGGCAGCAGTATGAAGTATGTGTACAAATTCAAAATGAATATATCTACATTGGAGACCTATTTAAGGATGATCTAATTGAGATCAGATCAAATGAAGTACCAAAAAATAGGTTTGACCTACTAAGCATCTAATCTAAAGAGAAAAATTCTTGGCACTATGATTCATATCATGAAGAATGAGATTCAAGAAAATTTCCTTTTGATCCTAGAAAGGAGGTGTGATTAGTTTCTAGTTCTGCATAATTGTTTGTTTTCTGATTCCCTTAAGTGTTTTGAGCACATGTGTGTCTTGTTAGTGTGTTTGCTTTACTTTGTGTGTGTCTTTTGTTTTATGTGGTTAAGGTAGTCAAGTGGTCTTATATTGATCAAAGCTTGTGGTTAATGGTAAAATGTCTCTTTATTTTATTTCAAACTTTAGATGACTCCCTAAGCCCAATGGACTGAGAAGGCTATTGGCCTTTGTTAGTGTAGGATATTATTTTCCTTATATTTATTATTATGGATTATTACTACATATATTTTTAGCTTGATTAGGTGTTATTTTGAGGTCACTTAGGTTTCATAAATGAGGTAATTAAGGTGCACATGCACATGTGAAAATTGTAGTCAAATTGGTGGGTAAGGATACCCTTACCCACCAATATTGACATATAGATCACACAAACCATTTGGCAAATGTCTTATGTTCACATTGCCAAATGTCTTGACTCTATGCCTCCATTGTACCTATAAATACACATCTCATCTAAACTATTTTAAAATGAGTTATGAATGCAATATTATTATGATTATTCTTTATTTTGATTTTAGTCTCAACAATAGAGTTTTATTTCTATTTACTTTCAATTTGTAGTTCATGTATTCAATTCTATCAGTTGAATATTGGATAATTCTATCATGGTATTAGAGCAAGGTTTTGGTAACAAACATCATTTTTTTAATTTATTAAAATCTTGAGTACTTTTTGAGTTTGTATTCTAATTGAGATTATAAAGGAGAAACCTATAGATCTGTCTATATCATATACAATCATTTCTTCTGTAATTGGTGAACTTCATCAGTATTTGAAATTATTTAAATTGTATTGAACATATATTTTTTTTTTTAGATCTGAAAGGAGGATTCAATTTACTTGGACAATAGACTAAATCTATTTTTTGATAAGGAGGCAAGATTTACAAGTTGTTTTACAAATTCATTTTTTGATTAAAAATGACTATTATTTTGCTAATTGAAAAAAAATGGCAAACAATCACTTATAAATTTTATTTGGTTTTGTGCACCTTTGTTTCCTCTTTTTGGATCATTTGGTAATTCATAATTTCATTAATAATTGTGAAAATTATCACAATTTTACTAACTATGGTACTATTTAGAAAATTATAAACAAATTACATTTTTGATGATGGAGAAAATTTAGGGAGATTTTTTTTAATTATTTTTTTTTTAAAACAATATTTTATGTAAAATCATATTTTATGGCTTTATTTATCATTGTTTTATAAAATTTTATTTTATTTCATGAAGATGAAGAGTGAGGTTCGGTTTAGGCAAGCAGTCAAACCCCCTCACAAGAAAAACAAAATTTATCCTCTCCTTTGCTTGACTCACAATTTCACACTCTTTTTTCTCCTCATGGATGCATTTTAAACTAATCCCAACATCCATTTTGTGATCTTATACTATTATTTATGTAATCATTGCATAGATTGCTCATTTGTGCATACATTCTCGATTGAGTTCAACATCCATTTTTTATGAGTGTGCATTGTTATTTGTGCATTTAGTGCAAAGATTTCACTCATTTGTACACCAAAAAATTTGTTGATTTGTGTATTACATGATAGTAAATACTACATTATACTATGCATTCAACAATCTCAGATAGTCATCTTATTGTTATGTGTATTATGTGATGGTGAATACTACACTAAATCATGCACTTTGACAACATCAGCTATATCTTTGTGGTTTATTGTGCAGATCTATACTTATAATTCATTGTATCTAAGTGAAGATCTACTATGTAGTATTTTATTTGCATTATATGCATCATCTATCCTTGTTAAATGAGTTGAAGCTTTAATAATCAACTCTATACTCATGTTTATGGTTATCTTTAGACCTATACGATATCGTAAGATTTGATAGGTTTTATTGTGAGAAAAATTTGGTGCCCATTGTATATGCACTAAAGTGTTTAATGTATATGAACTAAAACATAAAGTACTAATTGTATGTGTACTAAAGTGCTAATTGTATATGCACTAAAACATTAAGTGCCAAACCTATGTAACTAGGGGGGTTCTTTCTAATAGTTTTAGGTGGGGTTGTTTTGTGCCTAGCCTTCTCAATTGGTCATTCAAGTTTTACTTGTAGTACATCATGGATCACAATTTGTTCCACTTCTCACTCTAATTAATTATCATGACTGGAAATCTAAAGTGTAATTTTTTATAAGAAGTAAATGTTTACATAGGATAACCATGAATATGGAAATTGAATCAAAACTTAGTGTAGATAAAATTAAGTGGTATAATAGGTGTGATGAAACATATGGTTTTTTATTTTTGCCTATTTATCCTAACTTACTCTTTCACATTGAATCTACTAAATCACCACATGAGATTTGGAACAATTTAGAAAAACTATTTGGGAAGCAAGATGTAATGAGGGATAATGAGCTAGAGAATGAGCTAATTAGTTTGAGTCCAATAATTTTTGACACTATAGAATACTTTTTCCCCAAACTTAAATCACTTAGGTTGAAATTAAAATTGTGTGGCATAGATAAAAATGATGAATAATTTATCCTCTCTATTCTTTCCAAGTTAGGTCATGACTACTTAGTTTTTATCTCTACCTTTTATGCTACAAAATGTGCCCTAGGATCTACATGGAGTATGTCATCCTTAGATGATTTTCCCAAAGAGTTAAATAGGGAACAAGACAAGATCATCGAAATGGGTACATTAAAGTCCTCCAAATCACATGCTTTATTGAGTCATGACAACCCAAATATTTTAATTAATAACGAGAATAAACAAAACAAGGACCAAGAGTAATGAAGGGGTCAAAAATTAGATACTAATCCAAAATTATAATATAAGTCCTCCTCTTTAGGTAGGAATCTAAAGAAAGAGAGGATCACATGTGCATATTGTAAGAGAACTAGGCATGATGAAACAATATGTATGAATAAATAGATTGATCAAATAACAGAGATGCTCAAGAAAGAAAACATCAATGTCCTTGATACAATAAAATCAAGCTCATCAGCATATAAGTCTTCTAAGGCAAAAGATAGTAGTAAGGGAAAGGGTAAGGGAAATGCCCTTATTATAGTAACATCTCATCCATCTACATGGGTGATTAATTTTGGTGCTTCACATCACATGGCTTCTTCATGAGAATTTTTCCCATCCTTGGAGCCATGTTCTATGCCATCTATTCTAATAGGTGATGACACTTCTATTGAAGTTTGTGGGAGAGGATCTGTTGAAGTTAATGACGGAACATTTGAAAATATCTTATGTGTTCCATCACTATCAATTGATCTCCTATCTATTTATCAAATCACCCACATTGGATCAGGGAAGAAAGTTGAGTTTACTCCAGATTATATTATCATTAAGGAGCTACATATTAATACTAAAGTGGCCATTAGGAAAGCAAATCACCAATCAAGGTTGTACACCTTCTCAAATTTTTCTATTGATTATCATTCTATTGCATTACTCACTCATTCTAATGGGGTGAGTAAACTATGGAATGAGCAATTTGACCATCTAAACTATTGCTATTTGGAACAACTTAGTCAATAAGATATGGTAATAGGGTTGCCACATGTTCATTTTTCTTATGGTGTTTTTGAAGGTTGCATGCTTGGTAAACATCTTGAATAGAAATATGATAAAGTAAAATCATGAAGAGCCACTCAAAATTTGGATCTAATTCATAGTGATGTTTCTGGGCCATTTCCAAATCCTTCATTTAATAGGGATAGGTACATGCTTACCTTTATAGATGACTTCTATAGGTATAGTTGGGTGTATTTTATTCAATATAACTCTAAGGTATTTGACCATTTTAAGGATTTCAAGGCTCTTATTGAGAAATAGTCAGGGAAAAGCATTAGGATTTTACTTACTAAAAATGGTGGTGAGTATGTTAGTCATCACTTTGAGAAGTTTTGTACTTTAGAAGGGATTGATCTATAATGACTAGTTCTATACAATCCTCAGTAGAATGGTGTTACAGAACATAAAAATAGATATTTGAAGGAAATGGCAAACTATTGATACACTCCAAATCACTTACACCATAATATTGGGTAGAAGCCATTAATTGTGCTTACTATATCTAAAATCATGTTCCTCATAAAGCATTGAAAGGGATCACTCCTTTTGAAGCTTGGAGCAATAAAAAACCTAAAGTTAAGCACTTTAGGGTATTTGGATCTCAAGCTATGGCCTGCATTCCTAAAAATAAACATAAGGCCATGAAACATCAGAGTAAGACTTACATATTTGTTGAGTATGTAGAAGGTATTAAAGGATATAGGATTATTCATCTTACCACACATGATTTTTTCATTAAGAGGAGTGTACACTTTCAATAGGGTCCATCAGACTCCACAATCAACACTTCTCCCTCCTCTTTAGAATCTCTAGTATATGATTAGAGTTTAGATGATTCATATCATCTAGATTAGATACTTGTTGATGAAGATTCTTCTTCCATTTTAGATGATGAGGATAGTGATAGAGATTAACCTCATTCCATTCATAGTCATATTTTTAAAGTTAAATAATCTCCTCCTATTTTTTTGACTTTAGGTCCTCTTTGGGCTAGATAGGCTCTATAGAGTGTAGGTGATTGGGTTGGGGATCCATTAGATGTTAGATAGACTTTTTCATAGTTTTAGGGTGGTCCACATGTTTTCATTGCTTATGCTTCTGATCCAAAATCATTTCATAAGGCATCTGGAATTCTTGAGTGGGATACAACTATGCATAAAGAGTATAGTTCCTTAATTAGGAACCATATTTGGGATCTAGTACCCCTTCCTGAAGGAAGGAAACTTGTTCTATGTAGGTGGATCTATTGAACAAAATTTTCAATAGATAGGTTGGTGGATAAGTTTAAATCATGATTGGTAGCAAAAGTATTTTCACAAGTTCTTGGCATAGACTATACTAAAACATTTGATCTAATCACTAAAATGAATTCTATTCAACTCACTCTTTCCATTGCCATAGCTTATCATTGGGATGATCATCAGATGGATGTGAAGAGTGACTTTGTTCATAGAGACCTTGAGGTGGAGATATATATGGAGTAACCACAAGGTTTTGTGGAAAATTCTTCCTTAGTGTGTAAACTTCAAAAATTTATCTATGGCCTCAAACAAGCCCCTCAAGCTTGGTATGCCAAGATGGATTAATTTATTCTCATATTTGGTTTCACTAGATGCAATTTTGATCCAAATGTCTACATCTTGTGGCAAGATAATTCACTCTTGATTATGGTTATGTATGTGGAAGACCTATTGATCACAAGGAGTTATTCATCCTCCATTATAGCAGTCAAAATTACTTTGCATGATAAATTCTCCATGAATCACTTAGGTTTATTACATTACTTCTTTGGTATTGAGATTTCACAATCTAACTTAGGGATTACCATTACACAATCCAATTATACTCTTGATTTGCTTGCATGATTCCATATAGATGCTTGTAAGCCATCTCTGAATCCCTTTCTTTTTAGAGTCAAACTTGAGGTTGAGTATTCTTATCCACTGGTTAATGCTACCTTGTATCAACAAATATTTAGCAGCTTCATCAATCTAACTCACACTAGACTTGATATTTCATATGCAATGGGTATGGTCTCTAGTTTTATGTAAACATCGCATGACCTAGACTCGAAAGCAACTAAATGGATTCTCCACTGCATTCAAGGTACTCAAAATTTTGGGGTTCACTATGGAGAAAGCATTGATATTAACTTAATTGGGTACATAGATTCAGACTAGGCTAATGATATTCAACATTGTGAGTCTACTTTAGGATATAGTTTCTCACTTAGTTTAAGACCAATTAGTTGGTCTAATAAGAAGAAAAATGCAATTATTTTATCATCTTCTAAGGTTGAATAGAGAGGGAATGTCAATGATACTACTGATACTAATTGGCTTTAGGGGATTCTTACTAAGTTTGGTATATATTTAAATCAACCCATAATCATCTTTTGCAATAACCAAAGTACCATCAAAATATCTAAGAATCTAGTCCAACATCAATGGACCAAGCACATCAAGATTATTATGCACTTCATTTGGGAGATCATTCATGGATAGGTCATTGATCTCAAATTTTGCTATACTATAGAGCAAATAGTTGATATCTTAACCAAGACCTTCACTAAGAGAAAGTATATTTAGTTGCATGCTCTTCTTGGGGTATGGGATGCATCAACATCATCTTCATGGGGGGATTCTAGTCTTTTTCTTCTTTTCTCTCTTTTGGGGGGAGTTTTTTTATTATGGGTTTTATCCTCTTCCTCCACTTTGTGAGAGTTATATTTTACTTGGGCACCTCATCAAGCCACGTTGCTAGGACCCAATTTTTTTTACCCACCTAAGCTATGCTTAAAGGGGGTGTTAGTGTAGGATATTATTTTCCTTATATTTATTATTATGTATTATTCCTATACATGTTTTTAGCTTGCTTAGGTGTTATTTTGAGTTCAATTAGGTGTCAAAAATGAGGTAATTAAGGTGCACATGTACACATGAAAATTGTAATCAAATTAGTGGGTAAGAATACCCTTACTCACCAATATTGACATGTGGAGCACACAAACCATTTGGCAAATGTCTTGTGTTCACATTGCCAAGTGTCTTGAATCCATGCCTCCATTGTACCTATAAATACATCTCTCATGTAAGCTATTTAAAAATGAGTTATAAATTCAATATTATTATAATTTTTCTCTATTTTTATTTTAGTCTCAACAACATAGTTCTGCTTATATTTACTTTGCATTTGTAGTTTGTGTGTTTGATATTATCAGTTGAATCTTAGATAATTTTGTTAGTCTTTAGTACAACAAGCATACTACCCATATGAGTCACCAATTTTTTGACCAAATCTGACCTTGCAAGTCAAATTGGGACCCCTATGGTAAAAATTTGAATTTTATATATTTTAAAGGGTCTAATATTTGGTCATAAGGGGTATTATAGGTCATTTGATGTCATCTTATCCTTGGTCATTAGTAATTTTAGTCCTTATATATTTTTGATTAATTTTGAGGTCATTAATAGAGAATTAAATGTGTTTTATGACCTTCTTAGGAAGTGTGAAGGTGTAAAAAGGTTTATGTCATGTGCCACTATTACACTTTAATCAACTATTCATAACTAAAAAGTGGTAGGTTCATTAGAAGAAAGGGTAGTTTTCTTAAAAATGGAAGAGTTTGGCACTTATACGACTAAATGGGGAAGGTGACACATGGAAGAAGGTCATAGAATGTATTTTTAGATTCCTCAAGCTCAATTCCATGTTTGAAACGATCTAAAAGTACCAATTATGAGCTAAAACTATTCTATTATTTATTCACCCTTCTAAACACATAAAACCAATATTCAAGTTTGTACTTGATATAGTAGCATGAGAGGTTTTAGGAAACATGATATTGGGAGTGTATTATACACTTAGCTAGATTATATTTTATGTTTGGTTATAGATGAATTGTGACCTATGCTTTATGAACTATTCCTAAGAATTTGTCTATGTTTTTCTACTTGCTAATCTGTACACCCTATAGGTTTTGCCTTGGTTTGGACAAGTATATATAATTCACTTGCTAATGTTATTTACATATTATGTTGAATTTCCCCTATAATTATCCCCATTCTTAGTTTCATGTTTCAAGGTGTTGTGATGGGCAAATCACCTCAGGTTTGTAGACTGGTCTTATTTAAGAATGACATGCATGTTTCTACCATTTTTAGATTTTCATGATTTTATAATGGTTTAATAGGGTATGTATGAATTTTATACCATTTTTTTAATGTCATATTAAACCCTTACCTCTTCAAAGCAATATCCCATGAGTTTGCAGTCATAAGCACTATATAACCAATTTGTTCGAAGACTATCATACATAGTCATCTAGGTGAGATATGCAAGGTTATAATTCACATATATGGAGTGGTATAAATTTTTAAAAGGTGGAAACATCCCATTATGACATTTAAAAGTAGTTTAGTTTCCCCAAATTTCACATGGAGGAAGGAACTATTATATTCATGTGCAACATCCTCACACATTATATCATAAGCATGCACCTACATGTTCCCTCATGGAGGATGTAAGGTTTGAAGGAGGTATTTGATCTAATAAAGGTCATATATAATGTAAAAATCTATTTTTAATCCTTGATATGGGACTAAAACTCATTAAATGGTAAAAATAATACATATTTTCCACACTTGCACTTACTGCCTATGTGTGAAAATACTCACCTACAGGTGACCTACAAGAAGATAAATTATGGGAAAGGATATAATTGAATGGTTTTTATCTCTTAAAGGTTTAAAACATAAAATTAAATGGTTAGGATTGGGATAAGATAGGTCAAATGGCTGAGAACCATATATATTGTTCATAAAACCACCCACTTCATGTGCATTAGAATGCCAACCTACATGTGGCCTTAACAAATATTTAAAGAGCTATTTTGAGGAGTTATATCATAATATGAAACCCTCCTTGAATGTGTTGATGTGTTTTAGAGATTATTTCAAACCTTTTTGAGAAGATAGATTAACAAATGGAGATTGGAAAACATGTTCTAAGGTCAAATGATTGAGTCAAGGATCAAATCTCCAAAAGAGTACAATAGAGTACTTAGCTATTTTATAGATATCTCATAATAAGGTTTAAAAATACCTTGATACATCTTATTTATCAAACATTATAGTATCCACATGGGATAAGGACTATGCAAAGTTTGAGAGGTAGATGATAAATGGAGGGTGGTCATTGGAAATCCTAAAGTTGCATATTTATGCACTAATTTTAGTCAATGTCATCTATAGGTCAGAGCTATAAGAGACCCATTAAACCAATGTTGAACTACCAATTTATACTCCTATTTATTAAAGGGGGATCTAATGAACATGAATATCATCAAGAGGAGTTTATTGATGGTGTCTCAAGGTCCAATTTACACCTATATGTAGGGTCTAAATGGCTTCAACACAATTAGTTGTAATTAACTGTAAGTAGATATTAAGCGAGATCAAAATAGTCATAAAATATGGACATGACTTGTATAAGTATGTATATGACTTGATATGGTAATAATCACCTTGAGAATGTCTTCAAACATTATACCTAGGATCAAAACATATATGAACATCTACAGTGGTCATCTCTCTAGAGGAAACATATAAAACCAGTCAACTACCTGTGATTGATCTTCAGAATATTTCAAGCCCAAACTATGAGTTTAAAAATATTATAGATGAAATGGATCTTATATGGGTTTAATAATGATTATACATGGTTCTAAAAGCCTAGTCCATGTATTCACACCTATATGTGCAATGCCTTGGGGTAGAACATGATCAACATTACACTCAACCTTGACCAGTCAAGGGGTATAAAGAGGTATGTAAAGATTTAAGGTGATAATTATACCTAAGAAACATCCATCATGATATTCATGATCTTAAGAGGCTCTTGATATGTAAATCTATAAAATAAAGGACCCTGAGCATACAACATATAGTCCACACCAAAAAATCTTAAACATAGTTTGTCTTAGAATCTGAGGGAGTTTGGAGGTCAAATGACCAGACCAAGGGCAGAAATATTTTATGAAGCATCCTTACCTCTTTAAAAAGACCATATAATGATTATTTGGATTGATCAAATAGGGAAGTACCCTCTATTTTGGCTCAGACAGAGGATACTCCCCTTAGGTGAAAATTTTGTAGTCTTGAAGAGGAAGGACAAGGAGATGATATAAGAGATTTTTGAACCTTACAAAAAGGTGTAATAAGATGTAACACACATAAAAAAATATGATTAAAATCTCACATAAGGAGATAATTGATTGGGGTTTTCCAAAACCTCAAGTATGTAAATAGGTCTGTTTGAGGCCAAGAGCCCAATTGGGGGTCTAACTTCACTTCCAACCCTTAGAGAGATTTATAACCTATTTAATAATGTTTCTAGGATGAATTTATATATTTATAAGCTATTAATATGTAGGGGAGGTCATGAATAAGTCACTTTTGGACTTTAGAACACATTAGGCCAGCAGGAAATGGAAAAACAAGCTTGATAGGCCAAGTTGAAGTGTTCACATCTCCCTTGAGGCTATGTATGGTAGTATAATATGTTTATAGGTCTTATTAGGGGTCTTTAAGATAATGTTTTTGGAATTTTTTTTCACTTCCAAATTCCTATTATTATGAACAAAGCATAAGAGTGAAAATAGGACTAAAACCCTTTTTCAACCTTTGGAAGGACCTGATTGGGAAAATAAGTATGGAGATGCATCCAAATGGACTAGTATGACCATGAAATTGATTTTAGGTTGTATCATACTCTCTTAGGCTCTTACCATCCTTTTTTAATATATGAAATTGTATGGATATAGTACAAAATAGGGTATTTCTAACTATTTTATGCATTACGTAGGTTTTAGGACATTTCAAGAGATGAAATCAACTTTAGAAGTAAAATTATGACTTAAGATAACTCACAATGTAAATTTAATATCTTTGAAAAAATCCTAAATATTCAAACAATAGCTCTCACCTTAGCTAGTCAAAGCTGGCACAGTGAGCATGATGGTGAGAAGTGTGAAAAATTCAAGTGGGTGGATTTTTAAGGTGTGCCTAAGTAGTATAAAGCCATGGAGAGTATTTAAAAAGTGTCATACACTAAATTTTATGAAATTTTATTCAAAAATTGATGCCTTTTTGGATTCCATGTGTGTAGGGTGCATGAAAGAAGAGTTATTTTGATTGTAGATGGTGATAGCTCATTTTAGGAAGATTCTAAATGATCAAGACTATAACCAATGCATGGAGAGGCATGTATGAAATCCTTACCTCTTATTTAAATCATAAAACCTATAAATACTCAATTTTGGGATGTTTAAATAGGTATAAATCATGAAGGCAATTTTCTAAGCTAGAATGAAAACTTCTATGCCACTTTTCAAGAGTTTCATGACTTGGGGTGACACTTGTGCTTCCTAACCTTGCATGGTTCATTTAACATCTTATCATGAATATGAAACTTATTTTCTCAACTTGAAAAGTGTCCTTGTGACCTTTTTACTTCTCTTTTCTCCTCTCTCTCTTAAGTTTTATAAGAACTAGCCATTTTGACCTTTGTAAACTATGCTCCACCTGAGTATGGAGAAGCCCTACTCATTTGCATACATTTGATAAATAAGACTACTAATTTTTAACTCTTCTATAATTTTTAATAGTGTGATTAATTGAATTATGTATATTTTTTAGTGATAATAATGATTTCCTTAGCATGTTGTCTCATTTTCTCACCTATTTACAACTTCTTCTTGCAGATCATGTGAAATGTTCTAGGAAGTGTCAAGGTTGAGTGAGTTATCATATTAAACAGTGTCATTCAAGACCTCTTGTATTATCAACCTAACCTAATAATTCATCATTAACCTCATAATTAAACATTTATGTGATAATAGTTAATTTAGAAAAGTGTATGTTTGGTTAGTCCCTTGTTCTCATGTGTAATATGTCGCTAGTTGGTAGTCACCAACTAATCTAGTGTATCACCTCCTTTAGGATAGTTTTTTTTTAGTTTTTTCTCTCCATTTTATCTCATAATTTTAGGTTTAGTAGTTTTCTACAAGTTTTAAATCAACAGAGTTATCCTTATCTAGAGATTTACCTTATTCAGAGGCTACCCACAAGCCTAGAGGTGTTTAAATTGTGCCACTTGGATGAGGAGAGTTGAGACATATCCTCAAAAAGTGAAAATATAAGTCTCAACTCTTTAGACCATATATTATTCATCACTTTAAGTGTATTCAACATTATCAAGTATAGTTTGATCTTCCATATCTTTAATCACCATGGCCTTGTTATGTAGCTTTCCATCAAGCAGATCTTGTGCTCTTTGTTTATAGTTCAGAATAACATGTCCAAGCTTCTTACAATAAAAACATGTATATTTGTGTTTTGATTTCTTGTAATAAGTGCTTGATTTGATGGCTAAGGCTTCTTATTATTCTTATACAACCTTTTTTCCTATATCAAGTAATGTTTCTATTATACTTTCCAAGCTTGGATTTAGTTTACTTAGAGTAAACACCATATTAGACATAATTTTTGTCATGCTATTTAATAATATGAATTTTTCATCATTAGGTTTTACCATTTCATTTATAATAGCTAGGTGATCCATTAGATAACAAAACTTACTGATGTGAGATACAATATCCCCTCTTTCTTCCATTATCAACCCATAAAAATTTTGCTTCATGCTTATCTATGCATTGTCAACTTGTGATCTAAATAGCATATTCTTACTCCCATATATATTTAGAGGATTTTTTGAAATCCACATGGTAAAGATAGGTCTTTGACAAGGTAAGACCAATAGTATCCAAGGCCTTTTATCTCTAACTTCCCACTTTTGAAGTACATCTACATCTATTGGTGCTACAATTATCGTATCAATAATTTCCCAGAGGTATTTTTCAATTAGAAGTAATTGAATTTGGATTTTCCATGTATGTAAATCCTTTCTATAAAACTTATCTATCAGATTTATTTTATCCATTTTATCCCTCCAATATATTACTCATTAGACATCAGTTTCAACAAATAATGCATCCTTACAATTTTTACAAAATTGATGAAAAATTAACAAGGACACTAAAACTTGACTTTGACACAAAAAAAAAACAAATAAAAAGATAAATATTAATTTTTAGATCCACACTTAAAAAATACCTAATACCTTATCGTTATATGGCGGCAATGGAAGATCAAGGTTCTATGTAACATAGTGATCATTGTGATTCAACACTCAAAAGAAGATATTCAAATCTGAGGCATATGGGAACTGAGGGCCCATAAAAGTCTAGATTTGAAATGATATTGAGGAGTAATAGTGATGAAAACTTGAAGGAGCTGAGTATGAGATCTAAACAAAGGATCTATAGTGTAGGAGAAGATTTCAAATGTGAAGAGGATTTTGATCTTCAAAGCCTGAGTTGAAATGAATCTTACTTCCATAATGTTGATGTAAATGGAGGAAATAATGGATGAGCTTAGAAGAGAATTCAAACTCATGAAATATTTGAAGCAGGGTTGATGCTTGAATAAAGTTGTAGGGTACTATGAAGACAACATCAAAGATCTAATGTTGTAGATTGTGTAAAGAATGCCACAGTGCTAAGATCTGAGCTAAGAGGATTTTCAAAGTTGAATAAAAGGGAATAGTCTATCTTATCAAAGGATATATGGATCTAAGGGGAGCTAAGGAATGGATCTTGATAAAATAAAGAGACTATCTGAGCTATAAGGAAGACTACATTGAGTAGGGTAAAAAATTTCCTCTATAATTTTTTATCTCCTACAAATCCTTTAATACTAGATTTAAAATATTCAATAGCTATTAGAGAAATAAAATAGTTAAACCCTCATTCATACTTTAATATACCCATAAAAGTTTCTACCAAGAATTTTTTAAGAAATTTATTACATGGGTGTTCACACAAACCAAGGGAAAAAAATGAACAGATCTAAAACAAACACATATAGGATTAAACTTACACCTAATTTTAAGCATGGACACAATCAACAAAATATGGATGAATATTGTGGAAATAATGAACAAAATATAGAGATAAAGACAATTCACATGAATGATGCCTACCAAATGGGTTCACACGAGGTCCACTATGCTACATCACTGATAGATTGTAAGAAGGGTGAATGAACTGACAATGGAATTTATATGAGGTCCACTCTGCATATCCATTACTTTCACATTTTAACAAAAAATACAAATGGATGACACATAGATAAATAAAAATGGGTTTACATTAGGTCTACTCTATTTGTCCATTTCCTTTACCTAACTTGACAAACAAAACATGGGTGGAGTGAAACTCTAAGAGGCCTCTATCAAGAACCTACTTTGATTCCACTGATATAAATTGGTTAATATTGCCCTCAAAAGTAATTAATCAAATAAATTCAATATTTTAATTAATATTAAACATTACATAAATAGGCTTTAAAAAATCCTTATTACAACACAAATGCAAATGTGGGACTTAAAGCTTAAATAAACTACACCCATGTGAGTACTAACTCACTTATTTTTATTAACAATTGGGAGCCCATATTAGGAGGTTTATTACAAGAGATAGAGGATGAGAATTAGCATGAGGTAAAGGAGATGTGGTAAAGATTAGTCAGCTACATAATGTGGAGACTACAAAGATGGAGGATGTAGAGATTTTACATGAGGTAGGGGTTGAGATAGATGTGGATATAGAGATGGATTTGGATATAAAGAATAGGTTTGGAGGGAATAATACATTGATAGAGATTGATAATGAAGGAGATAGAGAGGGGGAGGATGTAGTCATGAGAGCAACATAAGACATTTAGATAGATAGAGGGGAGGTGGTTGGTTCTTCATGTACTTCAAGATTTATAGAGGAGCATGCTATTTTGAAATACTCTAGGAGGATATTAGAGATCATGATAGGAAGATTAATGGGTTATATAGGGATATTTCCATATTATGAGTGGTGGATGGCAAAGGGGACTAGATAGTTAAGATTAGATGATTATAATTTGAGGTTGATATATTAAAGGCTATTATGGATGGGATAGATGGAGATGACATGGCTATAGAAGTTGTGACACATGATTTAGAGACCTAAACTCAAGATTATACAACATTGATATAGTGCTACAAATAGGAGAGAGACATGGCTAGGACTAGTGTATTACTAGATAGATAGGGATAGATCACTACACTAGATAAGGTGATGAGGGATATGGAGTAGGCCTTGTATTATAAGATCTTATAAAATGATGTTGTGCCACATTTTTATAGGGAATTATATTTTAATGAGTACTCTATGAGACATTTTGCATTAGTGAGATCAGTTCAATTGATTGAGTTAGAGAGGTTAGTGTGGTAGGTAGAGTGTTTGATGGGTCCTCAATGAGGCACACCATGATACAAGGAGTTATTCCTAAGGCCAGACACTCCTTCAAAGGGATAGGATGAAACATGACATATTATATATATGATGGATTGGTTCATTGATGTATATATATTTTGAGATGTGCCTTTTGTATAAACACATTTTATATATATTTATGATTATTATGAGACCTTTTACTATGTGGATGGACATTTGTGGACTATTTATGGATTTTTTATATGGACTTTATTCCTGGTGGATAGACATATGGAAATATTTAGTACTGATTATATTTCCTGCATGTTGATTTATGTTAGAATGTTTTAATTATTTCAACATATTAGTATGGATTATGTATTAAGACATGTATTATTGAATATATGAGTGTATGGATTAAAATATGATATAACTACTTTACTTTTGTTTTGTGTTCCTTACATTGGATTTCCAATAATAAAGAGTTGTGAGCAACCTAATTTTTAAAATAACATAAAACACATTACCACCAATGATATTGAATAACCATGATGAATGTTGATGTTTTAAACATATGAAATAAAGAAAGAATAAATTATGTAAAATTAAAGTATGTCATGATATAGTAAAACCATAACCATACTATTATGCATTTCACAAACTAATCTTTTCAAATACACAAGAAAACAATAATTAACAACAAGATGTGATGAAAAAATTATTCTAAATCATATTAACACACATAAAATGACAATGCAACAATATTAAGCAAGAATGATACATAAATAAATGAACAAATATTAAATATAAAGAAAAAAATGAATACATTGAAAAAAAATCACAATGGACAAAGTAAATGAAAAAAGGAAATAACCATGTAAATGGCTAAACATAAAATGAAATAATAACCAAGTTAATGGTTAGGGATAAAAATGGATTAAAATAACTAACTTAATTTTTAGGGATTTAAAATGGACCAAATAACCAAATTAATGGTTAAGGATTGAAAATGGACAAAATAACCAACTTAATGGTTAAGGATAGAAAAATAATAAATAAATAAATAAAGGATTGAGAATATAAAACTTTAATCAAAGACTTAACATTTTAAGAAAGAGGTCAATTATAGCCAAGAGTTAGGCTACTAACCAAACAATCAAGGAAGAAGCATAAGGATAAGCTTATCCATATTTGGGGAAATGGATGATGTGGAAGATGATAGCTAACCTGACCCTAGATACCCCATGTCTCTAAGCATTGCCTAGACACTCTATCCTAAACAAAGTCCATGTGGGGATATCAGACTAGATGTAGTTCTCCCAATATGGGAAGTGATGAAAAAGTGGTAAAATAATGAAATGTTTAAGTGTTGGATAAAAAAGATACATGAGTGACCTACCCAAGAATGATTGAATGATGTGGAAGTTAGGTAGAATGGTAGATGCATCGAGGTTGATGTTTAACATATTTTTGAGATTTATTTTATTTTATTTTTTGATTTGATTTTTTTTGTATTTTGGTATTTTTGAAAATAAGGAATATAAAATATGGTTTCCTTTATCATGAGATAGGATTCAATTTCACTTGTTGAAGTAACAGCCTAAATTTAGCATGTTATAAGATAAATGGCTAAAAATGGCAAAATGATAAACCTGGGAATATATAATGCATTGATGAAACACGATACCCCCAAGTAACTAGGGTGAATATAGACAATGGTTTATGTGGAAATGAAAAAGGATGTATTTGTTTTTATTTTTTTATTTTTGATATATAAACATGATGTAACATGATGGATATGCATAAATCCTTGTGAATTCACTAACAATTGTTTTATAGGTGATGACCTAGTTATTTTGTTTACACAACATATAACTTTCAATTTGTAGAAAAATAATGAAAGGATGGAAACCAAAAATAAAAATCTTGCATGGAAAAGGAAGGTTACCTAATCCTTATGATAAAGGGGAAAATGTACTTATTTTAAACTTACAAAACACTAATTTTATTGGATGCATCTAGAGAGAACTAGCCTTGATAGAATCGGTAAATGGGATAAGGTTTACCCTTTTCAACTGAGACATATGTACAAGTTGTTTGAAGAACTTTTTATATGGTACATTTTGATTTAATACTTTGACTTTGGACCCCCTATATGTAGTATCATGTGACTAGGAAGACACATGGGTTTATCACCAAAGACTATACATAGGTGAGCAAGGGCATCTCTCCCCAATGATAATCGTATGAAACTAGTGAGATGCAAAGGCTCAACACTGAATATCATCAAAGGATGAGAAATGTAAATTTTGATTTTGATGTTGTGTAAGTGTTGGATAAAGATGTCATTTAATTTGGAAGGATTTTACCCCTAAGTCTTGGATCCATGCAACTAGTAAGATGTAAGGGCTTATCACTAAAGACCAAGATAGGTGAGTAAAGTTACCATTCTATTTTTAATAGGCTAATATTTTTTTCTTAGAGGGGACTGAAATAGGAGACTTCATCATGGATGAAATTCTAGTCTAGGTTCTAGGCTAGTATATTCTAAGTTTTTCAAGAATATGTAGGGAAAATAAATGTCTTTGATTGTAATAATTAAGGTAAGAACCAATGTAATTCTAAGTTTGAGAATGTTTTCCATGGGATAATAAGGTGATATGAAAAATGAAATGATATTATAAACTACATTTTGAACATTTGCATTATGTGAACTAACAACTAAATAATCACCAAACATAACATATGATATGAATATAAAATGTAAATAATGGAAAATGTAATCCAATGTGAAATGTAATTATAAACAGGTTGCACCCAAGTGTCAAGGTACTTTTAGAAAACAATTTTTTTTAATTTTTTTTTTGGATTTATTGGAATTTGAACCCAATATAAGGTCATGAGATGCATAATTTTTTATTTTTCAACTTTATAACCCATGCCAACTCTAGATATTATCTATATTTCTAACTGTATTTCCTCTTCAATCTCAATTTTAGTTTTATCATTTATTGTGAATAATACTTGACCATGATGAGGTTGTTAGGCCTACTGCAAGTTATTATCAAACCATCTAAAGTACCTTTATCTATTAAGAAATCCTTATTGAATAAATAAAACTAGATATAAATTTCTTTGGCAGAGTTATAAGGTAATTTTGGTTTTTCTTGGGTAAACATAATTATCAAATAGACCCACATTAATATGCCTAATAGTAAAGAAGAACTCTTGAAAACTTCTAAGAGTTCTTCAGATCATCATGGAATTATGAACCCTTTCCTTATAAGGGTTACAATAATTGCTAATAAATAGTATCAATCACTAGGGGCTAATGAGCTCACCATATGTACAAAAACCAACATCTCTTACCCAACTGCTACTAACTAACCACCAAATAATACAAAAGTCAAAATAAGATAGTTTGTATTTACAATCCTTAATTCTTTGGAAACTATAGAATATTCAAATTTATTGTGTTGTGCATCAAATGTGATCTCAAAATCATGATGTAATTCATTATAGTTCCATTCTACCATATTATAATAATAAGTATGTAATATAGGATTTAGGATTCATACTTGGGTTATAATTGATAGATCATTTCATGCTATTTCTTTCCTAGTTTGCTTGATGTTTTCATTGTTTTTGATATTTTATTCATCAAACAATGAAAAATTTTCACCAATAAGATATTTTTTATTTTGATTTCCCATCAAACCTAAAACAATGTTTCTCCATGGAGAATTTCTTCAAAGTTTATGTCTTCTTGGATGTTTATAGGTGTGGCAACTAATATGCCATCATAGATTAAGTTCAGTGATTTGTGTTTCTTTTGGTCCCAATTGACATTTATAGGAAATGGGGTGTTATTATATTGGATGGGAAAAGGAAGGGTAGTAATTTGGAAGGAAATCATGCTGCATGATCTTCATAGAGGCTATCAAGATAACCTGCATTGATTCTAAATGTATCTTCCTCATTAACTGTAAAAACATCACTAACATTTTCAAACTTTTCTATTGATGGATTTGTTCATTATGAACCTGCTCTTAATTTCAAAATGGATTTTAAATTAGATTTGGATAGTAAATTTGATCTTGGTTTGGAGGTTAAAATAAGAAGGTCCTACCAAATTGCATTATCCAGTTAGGTTTGAATTTCCTTTTATTTATTATTTGGAATTAATATTGAATGGGTTTTATTTTAAGACAATATCATTAACATCAAACTCTCTGGTATGGACTCATTTATTGTAAGAACATTGTATACATTACTGGTAGACTCTGAGATATTTTGCTACTTGAATATGTTTTTGATCTAGTTGTTCTAATTGATGTAAGTATTTTTCATGATATTGATCATTAGTGAAAATACCCCTAAGAGAGATATGAAGGTATGGGATTTATAATTCCAATGGTACAACTACTTTGGTGCTATAGATGAGTGAAAAAGGAGTGTCTCCTGTGGGTGTGTGAATGCTTATGTGATAAGCCCATAGTGCAAAGAGAAGTTGGTTGTGCCAATTATCACCAATTTTTGTCATAATTTTTCTTAAAATGATATTAATGGTTTTATTAGTAGCTTCTACTTGACCATTTCCTTATGGAAGTAGGGGGTAGAAAATTTGAGTTTGATTTTATATTTTAGGTAGAAGTTCTTGATAGTTTTGTTTTTAAAATATGTATCATTATCAAAAATAATTATTGTAGGTAATCCAAAGTGTGAAATAATATGCATCATGAGAAAAATTCAAATGTATTCACTTGTGGTGGTTTGGAGTGGAATATCTTCTACCCATTTGGTGAAATATTTTATGGCTATGATAATGAACTTATGTCCATCAGCTAATTTTTGGTTTATTTTACTAATAAGATCAAATCCCTATAACATAAATGGCCAAGGAGAAGAAATTATTTGTAGTTTTTTTGATGGTGCATGTTTTAGGTTACTATGTCATTAACATTTTTCATAGATTTTTGTATATTGTAAACATTCTTCTTCCATAGTAGGCTAGTAGTATCCTTGTTGAAGTAATTTTTGTGACATGGATTTTGTGATAAAATGACCACCACATTCACTATCATGTATTTTTGCAAGAGAAACTTTAATTTATTTTATATTTAAGCCTTAGAGTAAATGTCCATCAAAAGGTCATTTAAAAATTTCACTGCCAATGATTACATATCAAAGTGCTTATTTTTGTAATTTACATTTTTTAGTTCAAGATAAAACTTTTGGTGTAGTAGATTTGTTTAACTTTTGGTCTAGTAAATTTTTTTAAGTAGTTATAAATATTGGAGAACCATTCTAGAGGGACAAAATTGCACGTAGTGGCTAAAATAGAGAGTGATACTAAATTAGCATTTAATATGGATGGTGACTATAGTTTATTAATTATGAAGATTTCTTAATCATATTAATGTCAATAAGGATCAAAGATGTAGAACTTGCCATGGTATCGATGTGGCAATTATATTTTCTTGATATGATTCTAATGGAGAATTAATCAAATTGTGTTGATAAGCATTGTACCATATTTTTGTATAGGATGAGACACTCTTCTTTCATTTGATATACATTGTTGACTTAGTTGATGACTAGTTGAGAATAACCAAAGACTTGAATGGATTTAATTTTGAGTGATTAGGTAGTGAAGATACCTAATATAAGTGTTTCATACTCTACTATATTATTTGTACAATAAAAACTTAAGTGATATGTGATAGGTACATGTGTGACCAAGAGGGTAGATAAAAATGATGCTTGTTCGTGCACCTAATGTGCATTAAGAGCCATAGAAGAACATGGTTCAAGTGTATAAATGAGTAGAATAAGTGGTAAAATCATCTCAAAATGTGTCATTGATTGGATTGTATCTAGGAGAGGTGTTACTACCAAGTGATCTGCAAAGGTTTGGCCTTTGGTTAATTTTTGGAGGACTATCTTTAAGTCAAATTTAGTTAATAACATGACCCATTTTGCTATTCTACCAGAAAGGTGTGGTTTTTTTATTAGAAATTTTAAAGGGTATACTTTAGTGATAACTTGAGTTTCATTATGGACCATGTAGTGCCAGAGATTTTGTGTAGTGAAGACTAATGCTAGGCAAAAAAATTCTATCATAAAATAGTTTTTCTCATAATCAACCATTGTGTGATTAATGTAGTACACTACTCATTTGACATGTTGATCATTATTTTGTGCTAATAATGCTCTTAAGGCATGATATATCATAGAGATGTATAGTAAGAAAGGCCTATCTAGCATAGGTGTGACTAAAATGGGTGGATTGAGGAGATATTTCTTGATTGCATCGAAACTATCTTGGCAAGCATAGTTCCAAAATAAAATTGTATCTTTCTTTAATAATTGAGTGAATGAGTGGGTTTTATCTATGAGTTGGGATACAAAATGATGAATGGCTTAAATTTTTCCTTGCAAAGATCTTAGTTTGTTGAGGTTTGTGGGGGGGCATGTCAATAATTACTTTGAATTTTTTAGGATCCACTTTAATGCCCCATTGTGAAATAATAAATCTCAATAGTTTTCTTGATGGACATTATATTATCATAATCTTTGAATTTTTTTTGCATAAATAAAGAGCGTGATGTTGTCATTGTTTAGATTTTCCTAATATATCATTGATGTAATCTTTGATAATATGGTGAATCAAGTCATGAAAGATATGTGTTATGATACATTGATATGTAGCTCTAACATTTTTTAATCCAAAGGGCATAACAATATAGCAAAATGTGCCCCAAGGGGTGGTGAAGGATATTTTTTCTTGATCTTCTTCAGTGATTTTGATTTGACTATATCTAGCAAAGCCACCCATGAATGACAAAATTTAATAACCAGTTGTGGATTCTATGATCATGTTGATATTGGGTAAAGGGAAATCATCTTTAGGACATGCTTTATTTAGATCTCATGAATCGAATCAACATAAAATTTGACCATTAGGTTTGATGATTTGGATAATATTAGAAACCTACTTAGGGTGTGTTACTAGTTAGATGAAACCAACTTTTAAGAGGCATTGAATTTCATCTTTGACTAAGATAGCTACCTTAGGATGTATTTTATGGATCTTTTATTTTACAAGTTTTGCATTGGGGTACAAGGGAATTTAATAAACTACAATAGATGTCTTGATTCTGGGCATGTCAAAGTAAGACCAAGTAAATAGTTTGGTAAAGTCTATTAAAGTTTTTTAAATGTTCATGTCTTCTTTTTTTTTGTAACGTAGCGGCTAATAGGATAATGCAAGGATCTTGATTAGTTCTAGAGTTAAAATGTATTGCTTCCTCATTAAGTAATGTGGATTGATCAAGTGCATATGGGATTATGGGGATGATGTCACTTAAGTCCTTTAGTATATCTTGAGAGGATTCTAATTTTATGTAAAATATGCATGTCTGTGCATGTGATATTGGAATCTATTTTTATGATAGCAGGTTAGGAGATCATCATAAGCTCCTAGAAATTGTAAAAGGGATTCATCATTAGAAAACTCATCAAATTATATAATATTTGGGGAAATAATATCATCAATGAGGTCAGGGTGGACCAAGGAACACATGGAGACATGATTGATATTATGGTCTACTGGTGTACTAGATGGGAAAAATTTGATATATTTTGAGGTATTAGTCAAAGGTTTGTTATTAAGGGAGGTAGGATGATATCCCAATCCTTGGTTCCCATGTTTTGAGGATGTAATAATTGGATCAATAATTCCTTGCTCATGTTTTACAAGACCTTTGCCTTAATATTTCATCTTATTAAGATATTTGAGTGCAAAAGGTGATGTGAATTGGTGGGTTGAGGTGGGGGTCATGTTAGGACCTATAGTGGGCTGATGGGATACCATGTCTAAGGGTACACTATGTGTAATGGGATGTGTGGATATAGTACCAATGTTGAAGTGTGGAATGTAATGTTGTTATGGTTTAATAGCTTGGAAATATTTAAAAGCTTTGTTATCTATGGGATATGTGTATATATATCCTTTATGACTAAATTTTAGGTAAGCATGGAGTGTAGAAGGGACTATGTGCATGTTTTGAATCCATGGTCAACCAAGTAGTAAATTATATATAAGTTCATTTGACATTACTTGGCAAGTAGTTGGGAGTGTTATTTTACCTAAAATGTTTCTTGGTGTGTTTTCAAAACCTCGAATATGCATGTCAGAGTGGTCTAAATACTGTGTTTGTATGTTAAGACATATTAGAAATGAAATGTTGAATATATTTAGACCAGATCCATTATCAACTAATACTCTTTTTACTCCTACATACTTGATTCTTTGTTTAATATATAAAGGTAAACATTGTTATATGATGTGTCATGGAGGCAAATCCTCTTTCTCAAAGGAGATATGCTCTTCTATCCATTACATTATATTAAGGATGGATGCAACATAAGCTAGTTCTGTAGAAGTAAGAGTTCTAGTGTTATGAAACACTACATATAGTACATCTTTTTAGACATTTAAACATTGGAGGAGCTCAAGAACTGAGACTATATTTAGGAGGACACCATTTTGAGTGACAAAGATATGGCCACGGGTGTCACTAATTTGCTTATCCTCGTAAAATTAAGTGATAGAATGGACCACATGATCTACTATAGGCATAAAGCTAGTAATGGGTGTAGGATGTGTGATAGATATACCAAGTGTGGAGGAAGGAAGGAGGGATGTAAACCCTAGTGCTTGCTTATGTCTAGTGGCAAGAGGAAAGGACTCAAGTGTGACCAATGATTTGAATGTTTCTATGTAGAGATCATAAAGATGAAATGGTATGTATGAGATTATATATATGAATGGTATACCAATATATGTACAAAGTCCTTTCCATATGATTGAGATACAATAACATATAGAAAATATAGATTGATATGAAAAATCAGAAAAGAGTGTGACATGTGTTATGATATCTCTAATGTATTGAGCATAATAAATGTGACATTTGGAAAATAGATAGTTAGAGAGAGAAAGTTTGCATTGGTGTAAGAGTGCATAAAGAACTTTGGTATTTATTATAACATGTCAAATGAGCTTAGTATGATAAACTTGCAAAATTTTCCATGTGAAAAACAAAGAACAAAGGATATAAAACATGAATTTTTACATAAAGGAATATAAATTTTTGATATGAAATATGACATTTTGGATTCATTTAACAAGATAAGTGTGAGTAATTTTCCATATGAGTGAAAGAGAATGCATAAAAAGAATTTTGGAATCTTGTGCATGTTTAGTAGTGAATTTTGTAATATCATCCCTTATTATGAAAATTAAACATGAAATACAAAGAATGAAACTTTGTACTAACATATGATAGACTTCATCATGCATGTACATGATAGGTCCAATAATGGCCTCTTTATTATTTGCCAAAAATTTAAGAAACATTTGTAAATAAGTGAAATCCATTGTTATTTTATGCAAGTTTAAAACTTATATGTAAGGTGATAGCTTAGGAAGCAATGGGACCTAATGTATGCAACTAGGGATTGAGAGAAATTATTTTAAATTATAAAAATAATTTGAAAAATTTATAATCAAATTTTAGATTTTGGAATTTTAAAATTTTAGGAAAAATCTAAAAATATTTCTAAAATTAGTAATATATTTTTCCTAGTGGTTTGAAAGTGGTTGTATGCAAATAGGACCTCGTATGTGCAAACTAGGGTTTTCATAAATTATTACAAAATATATTTCAATTAATTTATACTTTTTTAATTTTTAAATTTAGGAAAATATTTTTAAAAAATATAAATAATTAGCCCTAGGGTTTCTAGGATTTTTGTGTGAAAATTCAAAGTAAGTCGGGTTCACCAAATGTCTTACTGAATTTGGGAAATTATAGATTTAATTTACTAAATAACAAAGGGGTCTAGATTAAGGGAAAAATCAATAAATAAATGTTCCTTAATTAACCTACTAATTTATTGAATCTAGAAGTGCTTAATTTATTTCTAAAAATAGCAAACAAGGGGATAAAGAGTAAAACTTAGCTGATTTTGGGCTAAGATAGAGGTGACAAAGGCTACAAATTACCAATTTTGTTGGGAAAACTATCAAAAATAAGATCCAAAAGTTTTTTCTATACCTAGATAGGAGCACAAAAAATGGGACACTTAGAGTTCCAACTTTGTAGTCTAAGTTTTGGCACTATAGTCCTTAGTGTCTGAGCTTTTTGGGTTATGTTTGTCTACTTTAGGAGACCCTGTGCCTAAAATATTGGGTCCTAGTTGTTCACAAATCTCCATGTGCAATTGATTTTATCTTCAAGGATCCTATTTCCCTTTCATTCTTGATAGGTGATCTTGAATCCAACTAGAAAAAATGGGTTATTGTGTAATATGCACTAAACGTGTGATCACACCCCATATGTGGGCATGCTACCTACATACCAATACTTTGAAAAGGGATCAAGGCTAATGTAGTTCTCTTAATTTGAATGTGTATTATGAAATCTTGTGTATGTAATGCTAGTCTATATAAATTTGGGCAATCTTGAGATGACTTATGATTGGTGTGGGAGCTTGGATAGGCTAGAAATAATAGTGGTTGGTTGCATGTAGAGAATAGAAAGATTTACTTGAGTGTGCTTTAATATATTTATATCTTGTGCCTTTTAAATGATTTCCAACCCTTAAAATGACCTTTGAATAGGATTTTATATGGAAACTAGTGATCCTAGGTTAGATGAATTCGTATTAGACCAATAAGGGAAAAGATAAGGATTTGAGAAAATCTGACCATTTGAGGCTATTGTAGACTTAGACAATAGTGTAAAAAGTGGACACCCTAGGTCCCAAAATTGTAGTCCAACCTATGGCACTATTTTCTAGGGGGAAAGTGACCCTGGGGAATAGATCTATGCCTAAGAGAGGAGTTTGAGACAATAGGGGTTGAGTCTAGAAGGCTAAAAATGATTAGGAAATAGTGAAAACATGCCTAAGTGGGTTGTGTAAGAAAGTAGGAGAGACCTATGGTTTGGGTGTCATAATTCATGCTCAATTTGTACAAACTACATTATAGTATGACTAAAACATCTATCTTAACCCTTACCTCATGTAAAATTTATACATCCTTTATCTCTATAATCTCCACATCACGTAGTTGACTAATCTCTACCACATGTCCTATACCTCATATTCATACTCTTACTTTATATCCTATAACATCCCTCCTAATCTAAGGACCAAATAATGTACCTCAAGGATTTATACTCAAGTTGGCCACTAGTTTTTATCTCCATGTCTGAGGTGGTTTATATGGAATAGTTAGTCTTAATGGCATCTATCAATCTCACTAGTTTGCATATCCATATATAACTGCTATGTCAATCACATCTCTCTGATCACTCCATCTCACTATCTGTAGTTATGATCAGCTATGTTTGGTTATCATAGGATCAATGGTCACACCCCACTATGCTCTCTCCCTCACTAATCATGAAAATATGTGTGGACCAATTGGCATATGTTGTCTCACCCAAAACTATCTCATCACCCTATTTGGGAGATATCTCCCAATACTTTAATCATGTGTCCTAATAATGTATCATGGATTCATCATATAATCCATGTGTAAGTTGTCATGTCCCCACTAAAATATAATCTCCTTATATGGTCTTTAGGTGATCTAGTCATCACCTAGCTCATCAATATCCCTCTTGTAAAACTATAAATCACCTAAATGTGGTTTATGAGTGCCAATAATCATATACCACCTATATACCAATGGCTCATCAATAGATTGAGTGCTCATGTGTCCAACCACCCTCTTTATAACAATGTGCTCCCAACACCACACCTATAATAATGTTAAAGGCCCAATCTCCCTACCATTTGTATAAGTTGCATGATTTATTTATCTTGGTATAAGTGTGTTAGTATGCATGGACCCCATGCAAATATCTCATCCATCTCCATCATATCTCTAATCACATTTAGTATACCAATAAGACATAACCTCCTATTTTTTTAGGTAGCATAATAACAATGAAAATATCAATAATCATAATTATCAAAGAATCCATCTCTAATTTAGTATAATAAACTACATCTACACTTCCCATAACAATAAGAAACATACCATTGCCAAAAAACCTAAACTATGTGATCTCTTATAGACCCTACCCCTTATATACCCATCTCCCTTATATCAAAATACCCAAAATATGATGCAGTCTTCCAAGGTGGTTGTCATCTCCCCTATTGATAAGTGAAATATATTAATCTCACTATGCCATCTCTTGGTAAGTGTTGTTAGCATCACCCTATTTGCTTGAATATCTAGCATCAATGTAATGTAAGATAAACCACTCACTTCTAAAACTCCAAACTCATACTCTATAAAGCTAGCCATCTACACCATCACTCTAGGTCTTTACTTCTAATTCATTAGCATTGGAAATGGCTCCTTCAAATCAAACATATTATATCTAATTGATTTTACTCAGCATAAACTTCAAACCATCACTATGTTACAATAATTCAAACAAAAACAAAAATTAACCAAGTATACTATCAAATCAACATTTTCAATCCATGTATTCATATATCATTTTCCTACCATTTGTTTGTCTTTTCCTAAAATCTTATTTAGCTCTTTCAAAAATATTTTCCATACTAAATTATGTAATTTCACTATGAATCCATTTAATTTCACCTTTATTTATCCATATTCTACCCTAGACCGAATTTGCCTCTCATTTTCATGATTTTGTGACATATTGGGATGATTTCTCTTCCCAATTTTATGATTTAGAGACTTTGTAACTATGAAATCATGATTTTTCACAATTTATACCCTAGCATGATTTTGGTACCCTATTCTATGAAGCCACATCTATGTTTCATGAATCCATATTTTCCTATAGTGAATTCATAATTTTTTATGCCGAATTCACATATTTGCCATCTATGAATTTGTTTTGGTTAACTTTAAACCCTGATTAATGACATTAAATGCAAAAAAATCAAAACACAAACTAACTTACCAAAGGCCCACTCCTCTCAGGTCTTTTAAACCTCCTCACTCACTTTGAATGGTGCTCTTGTTGTGGAATGTGATCCATATGTCCTCCAAGACCCCAAAGAAAATTCTCCAATCAAAATCTTTTAGAAAATAACTTTGAATATCCAATTTACACAAATTAATTTCTATACCCCATTTTTTCTATTTATATTTTTTACCCATTTAAAAAATATCCCCCCATCCCTCCATTCTACTCATCTCCATCCATTTTGGCAACCTAAATCAATCTATTCTAAATTTTTATCAAACTCTTGAAATAACCAATCTACATAAATCAATCATTATAATTAGAAAGTACATACATTCTTCTATTTATATTCATAGTTTATTATCATTGGGATATATCATTCTCATAAATTACTCAGTTGACCCCTACATCATTAGAAAACACTAAGCATGCAATCTCAAAATGGTAAACATATTGTTTTTCTAAGACATACTCTAGTTTTGATTAATTAGGAGCAACCTATTTACACAAACTAAATATAGTAATATTAACATTGATTCTATAATAAATTAACTTGTTATCTATCCAAATCACTTTATCAAATCCCTCTTTTCATCAATTTTGAGCATTTGTCTGTTTCATCACATAAATCCTCAATGGGGCATCATCACACTTATTTCCATTCATTTGAGGCAACTTTTGCCTTCTTAATCATCAAACTCTCTACTTCTACTATTCTTCAAAATAGTATTGCTTTGAAAAACTATTTCAAATAGGGGAAAATATATACACCTAAATTACATTTAGTGTCTAAATGCACTAAAAACTATTAATAATTCTTATTAACATAATTCATCAAATCTTCTTCCAAGTTCAAAACAATTGGATAAGTTAAATTAATTAATTGTACACACTTTAAATCCTTATTTAAAATATAAAATATAGATTTTAAACCTCATCCAACATATTCCACCTTATTTTCCCTCACATACTAACTCATCCCAAACAAACCCACAACTTTCTCAACCTCCTTTGAGTCATCTCGTGAGTTGTCAAGAAGTTTAACTCATTCTTGTTGACTCAGCTAACCAATCCCATGATTCTCTCAACCATTTGAAATGGTATTCATCCTCATGGGTGAGGACTCATTATCCATTGTTGATTATTTGGATCATTTAATAAATCCAAATAATCCTCCATTATTGGATCTTCCTCTAAAAAATATAAATAAGATTGAAAACCATCATTTTCATCTATCTTGACTTATGCTAATGAAGTTCTATTCAATTTACAAAAGTAGAATCCAAGAAAATGAAAGCATCTAAAACTCCTTTTTCACCAAAAATTTTGTTCATTATCCTTTGCATTGGAATATTGAGAAACCACATCATTGAATAGCAAATAAAGTTTACATCATAAGGGAGGAAACTTACATATTTAAGGTATAAGTTTGTGTTTAATGTTTTCCTTATTTTTTCTCTATATTAGGTTTAATTTAACTTAGATTAAGATTGAATTATTATTTGATTTAATATCATTTCTAGATTTAGTTCATATAATGGGAAAAAAAGGTTTCCCCTTTTTATCTCCCAAAGTATGTTCTAGACAAACTAGCTGAGTAGGAGATTGCTTACCAGCTATGGTTGAGTATCAATGAGGATTTGATGATGAATAAGAAGGGCACATTTTATGTCTCTTCTTTTATGATTAATCAAATGTGTTAAAAAAAGCAATAAATATTTTGGAAAAGTTAGTAAATCTAGGGAGTACTATTCATTGGTGACTTTGTCGTATAGTGATTGGGACCCTCATGACCTAATTCAAAAGCACATCCAGGATTTAGGCATCACTTATCAACATGAGCCATATGAATATGATTTCATTTTTTTAATGTAAAATATGATGTTGAGGTTCTTAAGAGAGAAAAAATTAGTTGGACTAATTAACGATATTTTAAGAGTTATCCAAGGGGAGCCTTTCATTACAGTCTTAGAGATACATACTAGGTTCCCACCTCTAAATGGATGGGCAACTACAAATTATTGAACCTCTCAACATTGCTAATTGGCACCATACTAAAGAACCTCCTCCATAACACCACCTTTTTTTATGTCAGCCATGAAGTAGGAATAGGGTATGGAGGAGGCCCATATTATGTAAAGGTCCTCATAAGAAGGTCCATCTCAACCTCCACCAATTATAATGACAATTATTGAGTTATACTAAGAAGTGGAGGAAATTCCCACTACTCCAAGTTAATTTGAGAGAGCTGAAGAACCAATTTCCATTAATTCTTCTAATTCAAAATATGTTAGATTCCCTATTGCATCCTTAGCTTCAAATACTATAAGTGTGGGTGTCACACCCACTTCCACTCAAAAAGCTCCTCTCTTGGCCAAAAGTCAACAATTTACTACAAGATGAACCCTAGAGTTCTCAAGGACCCTATGGACATGGTTGGTAAGACACCAATGTAAGAAGGCCCTAAACCTAAGGATGAAGATGAGGAGATGCAAAAGGCTAAAATCATGAGTCTTCAAGGAGTCAAATAAAATGAACCAATAAAGTCAAAAAACTTAGGTAATGGTAGTGTTGTTATAATTACCTCAATCCCTTTTGTTTCTGTAGACCTTATAGTTCTATTATCTCTCCTATTACTTTCATTTCCTTGGATCCTATTATTATTAGTATTAATTTAGACTCTTTAGTTCTATTTCTTCTAGTGTTATTATTGTTCATACAATTCTTATTGATTCTAATATTAAGGGTGTTTATTATGTGCATATAGTTTATGGTGTACCTATTGTTTCTAACTTTCATGCTATTACTTAATTTATAGTTTCCCCTACTCCCCCTAAGTTCAAAAAACTAAATTTTAATAAGACTAGAAGAGCCCTTGCTAGTGCCTAATTTCACATATCTTCTACTCAATTGGGATTCCTATTTAATCCTCCACCATAACCTAGGATACTTTTATTACTCCCTCTACCAAATCCAAGAAGAATAAGCCCACTTATATTGTTTATCCAATGCCTTAGTTTGGAAATATATGTTGGTCTAAAATCATCTAGCCATCATTACTAGACCCATTACATATAGAGGCTTTAATGTATTCTTCAGTGGATGTTTTGATAGAGATTACTATTGAGGACGCTTAGTAGATGCCACATAGTTGGTAATACCATAGTGGGATACAAACCTAGAATCCTAAGCTTCCCAAATACCCAATCTAATAATAATGTACCTCCCCATTGTGAGCTCTATTTTTGAAAAATAAATAGCTACAATGTAGAGGGTCAGGAAGAGAAATATAAAATATGACTCTGGGAGAGACCTAGTCTTAGAGGAAAGGTAGGATGACTTATCACTGTCAAAAATAAAGACCAAGAGACTTGGGTAGTCTCAACATAATGATAATTTCAAATTATAACTATAGGAAAATATAGAAGCATTGTTAGAACTTTATGAAGGCACAGATTAGGCCAGAAAAGAGTTGTAACAAGAGCTAGAGTAGGTAAGATAACAACAATAAAATTATTCATGTTCTTATGGATATTGAAGGTGATGTACATGACACTAATTTTAGGCTTTATAATATTTTGGATACTATTGGTTTAATGAGGGCTGAATTATTCCCTCACATAGATGAAATGGTCAAATTATTTAATTCTTTGAAAGAAAATGAAAATAAGTTGAATTTCATTGTATTGTATACAAACATAAGGCTTAAAACCATATTGATTTCATGAAATCATTATAATAATTCAATGTTATCAATATGGTGATTATTAGGATCAAAATTCAAAGAGTAGGTATCAAGTTTTCAAGACTTGATTTCTAAACTATTAGAATAAAGAAAATAAGTCCTACAAATTTTGGATAAGTTTAAGTTATCCCAAATGCTAGACCCCTCAAGAAAATTAAGAAGTAGATCCAATTTTGATCATATACTATAGTATAAGTTATCTTATTTTAATTAGTGTCTCCAAGGATGTACACTAGAATAAATTAGGTAAGAACTAGGCTTTACCAAGAAGGTCATCTAAGTAGAGATACTTCAGGTGGAATTTAGAGCCACCAAGACAAAGCATGCCTATTTTTTAGTGCATATCACTAGGTACATATAACTTCCCTTTTAAATATGGATGCAATAAGGTTGTAACACAACATTTGATACAATAAGCACCAAGAGTTGGAATTAAATAAGTAAGCTATGGCTAGGTCTTCTAGTTCAACTACACCTTTTACTAAATTACCTTTAATGACTATCAGTTCAATTTTGCAGGCTCTATAGACTAGAAAAAATTAGTCTATTTTATTATTTTATAGGTATTCTATGTGTAAATTAGCAATGTAACTAAGACATGTAATAGTTGATTGAGTATTTTTGTGTATATACACACATTGAATGATTTTGTAAGAGTGAGTCTAATTTAAAAAGACTTAGTTTTGACTAATTTTAGACATTCATTCATAACTTGAACTAATTTTAAATATCATTCTAATTATCATTAACATGTAATTTTATACTTTTTCATGGATTTGAGGCTAAGGCAACCCCTCCCCAGATCTATGTATACTTTTAATCCTTTTGTTTTCAAGTGTGGAAAGATTTTATCAATATAAAAAGAATTATTTTAATTGTCAAACAACTATGTTAATATCCTTTTCCATTCTAATTATGTGTAATTGATTGTGTTTATTTTCTTGGTTGTTTGATTTAGTAATTTGAAGTGTGAAAAATCTATAGATAATTATTTATTATTGTTAATGGTGTCTATTAATTGAAGATGTGCTAGAGTTATTAGATGATTAGCAAATATCATTGATTATATGCAATTAGGTTGTCTGTTTCAATTTTATAAGTGTGTATAAGTGTTTTCCTTGATATAGCCTTCTAGGTGTGAGAAACAATTGCCTTAGATACCTCTTTAATTTGAACTATAACATTTTTAATAAGGGTGTGCAACAACTAATGTAAATAGATATGATATTTACTTGAGACCTTAGAGTTTACTATATCAATTCTTCCCCATACTTCCCTAGTATTTTTGTATGAGTGTGTCAATAAATACTACCTACAAACATTGGTGTTAAGAAACTTATCCATAGAGTGACCAACTTGAAATTAATCCCTTTGAAATCATAGAGCCTTATTTTCTTCGCTAGCTTTCCCTCTTTTGGATTTTTTTGGGAAATCTACCAAATTTAGCATATGTTCCAACCATCTAATGCAACTAAGTTTTAACTTTCTTTTAGGTTCCACTCATCCATTCACACCCAATTGAATAACCTCCATGGTTAGTCTATTATTCCACCACCTGATTATTCAACCCATACCTAAAACTCATGCCCTAGAGTGGAGTTTATCTCCATTGAGATCCTAAAATGTTAGACGTTACCTCATTAGAGTTATGTTGTGCATTAAAACCGCATCAATAGAAATAAAAATTGGTGTTATAAGGAGGTCCATAACCTTCATATTATTTTCCCTAGAAAATTTCACTTACATCTAAGTTGCATTGGAGACACCCAAGAGAGTAACCAAGTATAGAGCCCAAACCAGTCTTTTGGTTTCACCTTTATTGATCCATCGAAGGCCTAGATCTATACTAGTTATCCACGCCATACCCCAAGTCAGGATACTTTTCCTAGTGATAAAATTCCAGCCTACTAATAATCTTATAGCTCAACATTGGTTAGTTGGATCCACCATTATATTCCTAAGAGATGTGCATGATTTACCAAGGAAACCATAGAAGTATATACCTTATTTCTCCCCTTCAGGAGGAAGAATAATAGAGGATCATATCAAGTATTTCAAATCTACTTTAATATTGATGAATGTTACTGATAAATATGTTAGATGTAAGATTTTCCCATTCACATTACAAGATGTTGCTTATGATTGGTTCCTCAATTTTCAAGATAACTTGATTAATGCATGGAACTCATGTCAAATCACTTTTCTAGCCCAATTAGAACAAGTTACCAATCCAAGTGTTAGGTATCAGCATTTCACCAAGATGAGGAAGAAGCCAAATGATCTAATCTAAGATTTTAATGCAATATTTGATAGGATAAACACTTGGTTAAGTAATACATATAAACCACCAGTGGCACTATCACTTTAAATGTATAAGAATGCCATAGATCTAATTACTATAGTATTTATATGAATATTTGTTGTTGATAACACTCTATCTTTGGCTTATGAATAAGTAATCAACATTGACAAGCAACTAAATACTTATATACTAGGCACTTCCAACCTTAATGTTGGTTTTCCATCTTTGAATGTAATGTCTCATGTGAATTAGAATGTTTTAGCATTCAATTAGAATCAGTTATATACACTACCTCCTATGACATAGCATACACTGAATAAAAAATAAGGCTTCTTGAATAATTCTACACAAATTAATGGTCAATAGTAGAGTCAACATTCACTCCCATATAGTATTATAGTTGCCCAGGGTGTGGACTTTACCAAAGTGTAATTATATTCTATACAGAGGATGGTTCAAAACCTAATCAATGACTTATTGAACATGTAGAGGAAGATAGGATATGTTATTGGTCTAAATAATATTCATAATTTTGGATTTCAAAGATATGAAAGGCCTTTCAAAAAGCCTACAAATAATATAAAACATTAATAATCTAATAAGTTACCAAAGATAAACATAGTGGAGATAACTCCACCTAATTTATGTAGAGTTTGTAACACATCACAACATGGAGAGCTTGATTATCTTGAGTTATGTAAAACATTTGAAATTTTATAGAGGGATATGATGAAGTAAGATTTAATGAATAATCCACTAGAGTTCCACCATGATGTTAGTTCCTCAAGAACAAATATGGTATTTTAAATTCATGAGTTTCCATTCCCAAGAGAAGATGACAATGTGCTATAAGATAACTCGAATGAGATATATTATTTTTAGTAGTTATAAAGAAGCAATTATAATTGAAGGAATCAATATCCATTCACTACATCAACTTCTCTAAATAATATGATTATTCCCTCAAATCTAAAGGATGATAACCATCCACTTCAAAAAAAATGGAATGACTAGGCTCTAAAAAAGGAAGAATAGAGAAAAATAAGATATAATATCATTGATTACATGAAGAATATAAAGGTAAACATCACTCTTCATGAATTGGCTCAGATTACTGAATAGAAGGAGCTCTTATGGAGGTCATTTATAGGGAAGTCTATTGTAGAGAAGGCAAAATCCACTCATACCAATGTTATATACAAGAGTAAGCCATAAACCCCTCCTTTATTTTTAACTATTAGAGAATTTGGTAAGACTATACACAAATTTTTAATTTATTTTAGATCTTCAACCACTATAATTCTAACTTCTATTTGTCAAAAGTTTGGATTATCTCCAAGCCCATATAAAATGGTGGTTTTACAGTTGGATAAAATAGTGGTGCCTATGGTTAGAGAACTAAATGACATAAACATTCAAGTTTCATATAAACCATGTGTGAAGATGACTATAAACATATTGGTGGTATATATCCTAGAGGGATATGGACTACTACTAAGTAAAGATTGGTCAAAGATGCTAAATAAGTATGTAGAAATAGACTTATCTCAAATATGGCTACCTTGAAGAGGTATTCCAAATCAAACCTGAATTTATCAAGAACCAATAATGAAATATCCCATCACATAATATAATGCTAAAAATGAAGAAGTTATAAATCTCTTAATATTATGATTTATGTCTTTACCATAAAGGATGTACAAAGCCCAGACATCTAAGGACCTTCCCAATTATGGACTCTCTATTTTGATGGTGAAAAATCCAAATAGACATCAGTCATTAGTGTTGAACTGATTCACACACTAGGTAAGAAGTACCTAGTAACTTATAGGTTATAATGTCCATGCACCAATAATAGATAAGAATATTAATCACTAATTTTGGGATTATAATTTGCTCTCACAAATAATGTCAATGAATTTATAATATTTGGGGATTCAAAGCTCATGATTAATCAAGTCATAAATAAATACTAGTGTAAGTTATCATATCTTAATAAATACAAACACTGGTCTTGGGATTTGATTGAGTCATTTGAGGCATTCAATATAGTAGCTATTCCTAGGGAATAGAACTAGGTTACCTACTTTCTGGCTACTTCAACTACCAACTTAGCACCATTCTAGGAGTCCAAGGTACAAAGATTTTATATTAAGTTCATGCCTTGCCCATTAGTCCTTGACAATGTATAACGTTTCCATGTGTTTGGTGATGATCAATAGATTGTCCAATTCTTGACCAATTCAAGAAAATTTAAATCTCAAATCATTAATGATAAAAAATCAATTATTTATCAAGGATGAATTGATAGAAGAAGGATTTATTTAAATCAAGGAAAATTATCTTCCTTTGGGGATGGTTTCTTTGGATATAACATTTGATACAGATCCCCAAGCTCAATAATTAATGTATACCAAAGTTAATTAATCTAAGTTTAATAAGGAGAATGTGGGGGATGAGAATGATCCACACTATGTTAATATTGGTCTCAGTTTCACCTTAGAAGAAAGACAAAGGGTGAAATATTTACTCATCTAG
This sequence comes from Torreya grandis, assembly GCA_037957365.1. NCBI lineage: Eukaryota > Viridiplantae > Streptophyta > Pinopsida > Cupressales > Taxaceae > Torreya > Torreya grandis. Next base: position 1,282,040 of record JARHVA010003213.1, read on the forward strand.
TATAAATATTTGATTTCCTGGACTTATGAAGACTTAAATGTTTTCAATCCTAAGGTCATCACCCATATAATCCCATTGAATCCAAACCATAATCCATTCAAATAAATATAAAGACTAGTTAAGCCATATTATAACCAATCATTCAAAAATAAGCAAAGAACTTGTTGAACATTGGGATAGTGTTCCCTATCAAATACTAAACTTGGGTTGACAAGTTAGTTCCAGTCAAAAAAAAGAGTGGAGAAATCAGATTGTGTGTTTAATTCAAAAACTTGAATAAGTCTTCTAATAAATATAAATACCCTCTATCTTGCATGCATGAGGTGATCTAGATAGTAAGTGGTGAGGTGATCTAGATAGTAAGTGGTTTAATAATGATGTCCTTGGATGTTTTTTCAAGATATAACGATGTGCTAATAGAATCTTAAGATAGGATGAAGAGTGCATTTACCATGAAGTGGGGTACTTATACATATAAGAGGATGCCTTTTATCCTAATTAACATATGATCTACCTTTCAGTGAGCCATGAACCATGAATTTCAAGGGTTTATAGGTAATTTCATAATCATTTGCATGGATGACCTCACTATTTTCTCAAATAACAAAACTGATCACTTAGGCCACCTGCAATCAATGTTTGATAGATGTAGAATGTTTGGTATCTCACTAAACCCAAAAAAGAGCATATTTAGTGTTACTAAAGGCAATTTTTTAGGGCACATCATCACTAAGTATGGTATAACCATTGATCTAATCCAAATTCAATGGATTTCCAAGATTATGTTCCCAAATAGCAATAAAGAACTCAAGTCTTTCTTCGAAAAGATAAATTTTGTGAGGAATTTTATCTTAGGCTTTATAGAATTTGTTATACCTATGAATATAATGCTTAAATAAGACACCAAAGTATAATGGACACCAAAGGCTCAAAGTATTTTCAAGATATCAAGGATGCCATATCTCAAGATCTAGTGTTAATAATCCCAATCTTCAACAAGGAGTTTTGTTATATTCATTCACTTTAGAGAACACAATTGTTATGGTTATTACCTAGAAGAAGGATGAAAGTGATCATACTACTGCATTCATGAGCACTAATTTGAAAGAATCATATCCCAATTATTCCATGATAGAAAAGCATATTTTTGCTCTCATAAAAATATCAAAGAAATTTAGGCATTACATCTTCAGAAATAAGACTATCGCTATTATGTCAGACCTTGATATCAAGTTCACTTTATAATATAATGAATAGGGAGAGCATAAAGGTGAATGGATGGTAAAGTTTCAAGAGTTTGACATAAAAATCAATCCTTCCAAAAATTTTAGAGGATGGGCATCATTCAACTTATGACTGATCCTGACTTGCACATCACCATTGAGGAGGTTTGTTAGACCTAGGTATCTAGAGGAGAGTGGTACAATGATATCATTCAATATTTACTCAAAGGTACTTATCCCCAATAACTCAATAGAGAATAAAAGAGAGCCTTGAGGTTCAAATATGTTCACTACATGATTAAAAAAGAATCATCTACAAATTAAATTATGAAGGAATCTACTTGAGATGTGTATCATGAGGAGAAGCTTAAAAAATCCTTGATAACTTACACTAGAAGATTAGTAGTGGTCATCCCTTTGGAAACACCACAACACATAAGATTCTTATAATGGGATACTATTGGCCAATATTCTTCAAAGATGCACATGCCTATGTAATAACATGTTATGAATGCCAAGTTTTGGTGAAAAGAGAAGTGCACATAGTAATTTTGTTATATCTTGTCATTGAAGGAAGGTCATTTTATTGGTGGGGCTTGGATTTCATCAGTGTCATCAACCTAAATTATTTAGTTGGCCACAAATTTATGCTCACAACCACATATTACTACACCAAGTGGATTGGAGTAGTGGCTATAAAACATTCTAGAGCATAAGATGTAATCAATTTTCTAAAAGACAACATCAGAACTAGGTTTGGTACTCCCATTTCCTTAGTTTGTGACAATAGGACAACATTATAATCAGTTGATTTTACTGAATGGGGCCATGACAATCAAATCAACATCATGTCATCTTCCAATCATTACCCATAAGGAAATATATTAGTTGAATACAAAAATAAGAACATGATTGATGCCCTTAAAAAGTTAGTTGTAGACAAACAAATATAATGGCATCAACTACTGAAATATGCACTATGGAAAGACTGAACTAGATTCAAATAAGCCCTCAAAGCTTCACCTTACTTATTAGTATATATGCAATAGATAGTATTCCCAATCATGCTCAAATTACCAATATATCAATTTATGCATGAGGACATAGAACCCAATGAGAAAGTGAAGTCTCATTTATTGGATATAATAGAGATGAATGATTTAAGGAATGAAGACTTGCTTAATTTTAGTAAACATCATAACTTGGTCAAAAAGTGTTTTGACAGAAGAGTAAATTTTAAAGCATTAATAATATATGATCTAGTAATTCTATGGGGAAAATCCCATGATAAGAAAGGATGGCATGATAATTTTACCCCCTTATAGACTAAAACTTACTATATATCATAGATATTGGGTAATAATGTTTTTTGTTTAAGTGACTTCCAAGGTAATGGACTAACATATCTAGTTAATTGATAGTTTTTGAAGCATTAATTCATGGCTATACCATCTAGACATGTCCTTGAATGACCACAAGTGATGAGGTAGAGGTAGTAGTAGGTTATTTTTATTACATCCATAGTTAGGTTTCTTGTTTTCTATCATTTTCTTTCTCTAAAGTAGTTTTGTGCTTTTTAGATTAGCTTTTCCTATTTTTAGCATTTTACTTTCCTTTAATTTAGTTTCCTATTTTATAGAATAAATCTCTTTATTTTTTATGACAATTAGATTGAATTGTCCTAGTATCACCAAGATAATATCTAATTCACTAGGATTTTCATCCATGCTTAAGTTTTATGTATGTCGTATCCATAAGAGAGGTTTAAAAATAATAATAAGCATTGGAAGGACATGAAATAAAGCACACAAATTGGTTTGTATGCATATTTTACACCCTTGTGTTTGATATTTTTAGAATTTAAGTATGTAATAAACAAATTAAGCATGGTTATATCATAATTAAATAATCCCATCATGTATGAAAAAGTTTCTCTCAATAATCCATATAAACTTATAAATTCTTCTCATCTCTTTGGATCAAATACACTTCTCATGTTAATACTTGTCTAAGGTGTTAACCATTCATACAAATATAGCTACTAGGGATGTTTTGATAAATCAAGTTTTTTTAATAAACATCTCATCATGTTTCTTGCTTTCTTTCTTTCACTTGCATTCTAAAAAAAAGGAGCATCAATGTATCCTAAAGAGTGATTAGTAAATTCAAAGAAAATCTAAAGGTTATCAAAGACTCACATGATGAAATAAGATCAATGTATCATGCATCATGCAATAATATGAGGAAAGAAAATGAGGAGGAACCAAAGGTATCTATGTCATAGCTATGGATGCTCAGCTAGTAGTAGAGCAATGCCTAAGTTTTCCTAGTCTTAATATCATTTAAAAAAATTAGAATAGAACCTATAGTTTATTCAAAGTCCCAGCTAAAATCCTCTAGACAATAGTAAAAGAAAATCATTTCATCACACACAAGTCTAAGGTACAATCAAGGCTAGTATGTTGTATGAATAAATTAGGATTATCTTTCATATTTATGGTTCAATTATTATTTTAGGGTATGATTCACGTTGATTTATAATTTATAACTAAAAATTTTGGGTTGTTGAATACTCAAGAGTATTCCACCTATGAGTCTCCATTTGTTGTACTCAACACAACCCATTCTTTATTTTTTTTAATAGGGACGCACTACAAGTTTTAAAGGTCTAGTTTTTTGCTTAAACTCCTTTTCATGAGCATTTATATGTGTATTCAGCAAGTTCAATCTTTAAGAATTCTTATTCTTTATGTGAATGACTATTTTTCAATATAAATGTAATCAAAATTTATTTATTATATGGGTTTTTGTTAACTAGCTTATTCAGACCAATCTATTAATAGTCTTAATTTTTTTTACATATATATAGGTTTTTGAATTCATACTTTGCACTTTTTGCACTTCGTAGGTTTTGCATTTCATGAATTTGGTCTTCATAATTTCTATTCATACATTTTATTCTTCACATCTTTTGTTCAAAACTTTTATTTGGGAAGTTGGTTTTTAACATCTGTGTTGTCACATATTTGGTTTTTAGAAATTTTGTTCACATATTTTGTTGTGACATTACCTTTGTATATCCTACATGTCACAAGTTATGTTTAGAAGTTTGTTTTTTAAAAGTGTTCATATATTTATTCACAACTCTTTGTTTTTCTAGTCACAGACTTTGGTAGTTTTATTCTTCACATAATTTATTCAAAATTTTTGTTCATTTCAGCCTTCACTTTATATTTTTCATAATCAGGGCATCACAAGAATCAATATCTCAATCTTAACACAAAGCCAAACACCCAATTTTTCAAAGGCATGTTACATGCCATAATTATTTTTACATGAAAGTAGAGATAAGGTGACACTTGTCCAAGGCTAAAGCATGGAATTTATCTGAATGTTTAGAAATCCTACATGGCATACCCACCAAAGTAAAGTAGAAAAGTTTAAATCAAATGAGTAAAACATGTTGGATATGTTAGACATTAATGGTGCAAGAAATAAAAGTAAAGTCATATACTCAATGCTAAATGAGTTCTAAAAATAAATCATGCATATCAATTATTGAGGAGCTCAAGTGAATTTAATTTTAAAAAATAATTCAAATCCATATCTATCTATGATCCTACATGAATTAATCTTATAAGGTAATCAAACATTTGAATTGAAGACTAGAACTACATAATTGAACTAGGTGATAATGGCTTATTCATCTAAGGTATTTAAGGTGTGATGCCACCTTATAGATTCTATATCAAAGACCCCACAAAATATATAGATATTGTCTTCAATTTTATTGTGTTCAATGATGAATATGCTAATTATTAATCTCTTTGGGATGTGATCAATAATTTATACACCTGTTCACATGAAGAGAATCTAACAGCCCTATATAATTAGCTAGTAGCTAACTTACTACTATTAAAAAATTAAAAACTACATTTTATAGCAACCAAGCCTAAGGTGATGCCTTGCATTGACCTACTAAGGGACCTATTATTCACAAGAAAGTTGATTGGTGGTGGTTTATAACACCACATAAGCCATGAGACAATCATTACTTTCATTTGAGGGGACACTTTCAGAGGTACCTATGTCTACCCACTATAGATGGAAATTTTGATGGACACTAAGTTGAGATTTGAAAGAAGACAACCAAAATTAATAATACACTAAGGAAATGGATCATTCCTTGAAAATTCATCACCCTCAAATCCAAGGATATAGTGCCTATCACCAAATTTTTAATGGAATACCATTGGGATTACCTTACTAAATAGGTTATATGGTCACCCCAGTAATCACTTCCTCTACATTGAATGGGTTCCATTATTGGATTTATTGATGACCTTCACCATGTAAGAGATAATCAGTAGAAGACTATAGGAGAAAATATTTAAGAAGCATAAGAGGTCCATGCAGTGCCATTTATATATGATGTCACATATGTTCGATGTAGTCATGGGCACTATTTACATGCACAATAGATCTCTATGGAACTCAACCCTAGATTCCATTAACAATTGGGTATGTAACTTCTTTTCTTTCCTCCACATTTATGTGTATATGAGGAATATAGTCTAAATTGTTGAGAATGTTTACCCTAAAATCTAGAGGGAAATTCATAAGGAACAATTACTCACAGTATCAGAAAGCATTAGAAAAACATAAGGGATATATCTTAACTACATAATAATCATGGTGATGGGGAAAAAAGGTGTCCCCTTTATGTCTTTCAAAGTATGTTATAGGAAAACTATAAAAGAAAGAGATTACTTACTAGTTGTGGTGGAGCATCAATGAGGATTTGAAGAATAATAAGAAGGTAATATTTCATGACTCTTCTTTGATGGTTGGTCGAATGTGTTATACTAATAGGAAATATTTTATAGAGGTTGATAAATCTAATTAAAACTATTTTTTGGTGACTTTTCCACACAATGATTGGGACCCTCAGGACCTAATTCAAAATCACATCTAGGGTTTAGGCATCCCCTTTCAACATGAACCATATGAACATGATTTCATTTTTTTGAATGAAAAATATGATGTCAACATTATGGAGAGAGAAAAATTAGTTGGACTAATAGAGGATATTTTAAGATTTATCCAAGGCGATCCATCCATAATAATTACAAAGACATATTAGGCTAACACCTCTTGATGGATGGGTAACTATATATTACTAGACCTAATAACATTCCCAATAGCCATAATACCAAGGAACCTCCACTAGACCACCACCCATTGTGATGATAATCATGAAGTAAGAGAAGTGTGTGGAGGAGGCCCATATTATGTCAAGTAGGTTCATCTCAACCACCACCAATTATAAGGATAATTATTAATTTAGAACAAGAGGTAGAGAAAAATTCTACGAGTACAAGTTTATTTTAGAGAGTAGAAGAACCAATTTACATTAATTCTTCTAATTATAAATATTTTATCCTCCCTATTATTTATAACTACTACAATTGTCGGTGTCACACCCACTTCCACTTAGCAAACTTCTCCCTTGGCCAAAAAGTCAACAATTTTCTATAAGAGAAAAAGTATAGTTCTGAACGACCCTATGGACATAGTTGTTCAAACACTAATATAATAAGGGCATGACCCTGATGATGAGGGTGAGGAGCTATAAAATGCCAAAATATTGAGTCATCAAGGAGTCAAAGGGAAAGCACAAATAAAGGTAGAATAGTTAGGTGAGGATATTATTCCTATTACTACCTTAGTCCCTTTTATTTATTCACTCCTTGTTATTTCTATTATCTCTCCTATTTATTTCATTTCATTAGCTCATATTGTTCTTGGTGATATTTTAGACTTTTAGTTCCTATTGATTCTAGTGTTAGTTTTCTTCCTGTAACTCCTATTTATTCTATTGTTGAGAGTGTTTCTACTATGCCTATGGTTTCTACTGTGCCTATTATTTCTACATTCCCATTTATTACTTCAGTTATAGTTACCCCTACTCCCTCTAAGTCCAAAAAGGCACAATTTAAGAAAACTAAGAGATCCCTTTCTAGTGATAAATTGAACATATCTTCTACTCAATTAGGATTTCTTATGCCTACCTCCACCATAACCCTGTCTACTTATATTACTCATACTAAATCCAAGAAGAAGAAGCCCACTTATATTATTCATCTAATGCCCTAGTTTAGAAATTTAGACTATTCTAAAATCATCTATTCATCATTACTATACCCATTACACATATAGGCTTTAATTCAATCTTTAGAGGATGTTTTGATAGAGAGACCACTCCTGAGGACACTCAATTAGTAGATTTCACATAGCTAGTAATCCCATATTAGGCTATAAACCTAGAAGCCCAAGCTTCCCAAAGAGACAATCTAATAATAACTGAGCTCTACACTATGATCTATATTTTTGACAAATCAACAACTATAATATAGAAGGTTAGGAAGAGGAAGATATAAGATGACCTTAGTAGAGGATTGGTTTTGGATGAAAGGCAAGATGTGTTATCACTATCAAAGGGAAAGACTAGGAGATTTGGGTAGTCTATATATAATGATGATTTTAATGCCTACCTTCAATAAAATATAGAGGAAATACTAGAACTTCATGAAGGAACATAGAAAGATAGACAAAAGTTACAATAAGTGCTAGAGTAGGTAAGAGAACAACAACAAATTGTTCATCTTCCTAGGGATATTGAAGGTTATGTATAAAATGTTTCTCTTAATATTTATAATATTTTAGAGACTATTGGCTCAATGAGGGATAAATTATCCCCACATATAGTTAAAATGGTCAAATTATTTAATTCTTTGAAAGAAGATGAAAATAATTTGGATTTTATTGTATGGTATACAACCAATAAGGCTTATAACCATCTTGATTTCATAACACCATTAAAATCATCTAATGCTCTCAATATGTTGGTCATTAGGACATAAAAATTCATAGAGTTGTTATCAAGTTCACAAGCCTTGATTCTTAAACTATAAGAACAAGGAAAATATGTTCTACAAATTTTGGATGAGTTGAAGTTGTCCTAAACTATAGGCCCCTCATAAAAATTAATAAGTAGGGCTAGTTTTGATCATCTATTATAGTGGGAGTCAACCTTTTTAAAGAAAAGTCTCCATAGATGTACACTAAAATAAATTGATTAAGAATTGGGATTTGGTAGAAGGTCATTGAAGTGGAGATCTTTCAGGTGTAATTTAGAGCCACCAAGATAGAACATGCTCATTTGCTAGTGCAAGTCACTAGGGTACATATACCATCCTTTTTTAACATGGATGTAATAAGGCTATAACATAGTGTTAGATATAAACACTACTAGGAGTTAGAAGAGAAGTAAGCTATGGTTGGGTCTTCCAGTTCAACTACATGTTGGAGGTACAATCACTAAGAAGGGGGGTGAATTAGTGATGAAAGATATTTCAAACTTTAAATTTTAATACTTTAAAACTCTTAATCAATAACCACAATCATTTATAAAGCATACAAGTTATACATAACAATGAATAAGAGAGATAATGAAAGGTCAAACACATAACACATGAATTTTATGGGAAACCCTCATGGGGAATAAAACCCACTCTCAAGCCTAAAAACACATGGACTACTTATCCTATAAGATGATAAAAAACATGAGACCTTTTAGTGAAACACCCACCCATAAGTATGAATAAGCACCCATTTGTTCTATATGTTGAGTACCCACACAACACCTTATGAAATCAACAACTCCAAAACTTTGATTGCATTTCAATCTGATTGGAGAAATTTTTTATAGCACCTTTCTTTCAACTCATCACACACACTCAAAATTTCTCATAGAAGAAATGCATCTAAACACCCCTTTGTATCACTCTAGGATTATTAACTCATCCTAAATATACATTTTACTTAAGTCCATCCATTGATCACACTCCCTATGATCTCTTCCTTTGTCTCTATCTTTTGCTCTTTCAACACATGCCCATCCAAGTCTAAAAACCATTACCTTGGTCTTCACTCTTTATAGAGTCTTTATGAATATTAACTTCTAGGACATCCATAATACTTTTTTCAACTCTTAATACTTCTATCATGATAACACATATCTCAATACCATCCTTACAGGTCAGCCATAGCATCCATAGGTCACACTTAAGCCGATATGCCTTTCAATTAGGCCTTAGTATCCCTTATAGTTCTCATAGAGACCTATTACCCCTTTAGCACTTCATCAAGTAAATTAATAACATAAGATAAATTTAAAATACATAGGTCCACATATGAAATCTAAAACATATTCAAATGAATACTCTTGCCAAAACACTCTTCTGCTAAAACACAAATTGATTTAAACAATGTTTTATACTATGAATGAATAAATAGTCAAATTCTAATTGAAATAAATGCATTTGTATGAATATTCAAACCTCCAAACTAATTTTCCTAGATATCCCATGAATTATCTACAACTTTCCCTTTTACAGCATTATCAAATTTTGCATATATCAAGAGTTATAGCTTTAAAAATATAGACTATTTTCTACTTTGTTAATTTGAATATTCAAATTCTAATAGTTACTATGTAAATACAAAACATCTAAAAATTGTCATCATCTCATGTCCCATGGTAAATTTGAACAAATTCACTCCATATATCTCCTCACAAGATTCCTATCTTTAAATCTTTAACACACCCCATTGATATTCAATCCTTGTTTCCGAGATCATGCCACTTGGCAACTCTACCTGCCTTCTATGCACCCTACTCCATTTAGTCAATGGACTTATGCTACTTGGCAACCTCACATACCTTCTGAGCACTCTATTGACTTATTAAATCAATATTATCCATTATATCATAATCTTCATGATAACATGCTCACCATTGATCTATAACTAACAGGTTTCATGCTCAACATAAATCTTCATCATTCGATTAAATGCTCACTATTAGATCTATCTTGACTATTTGAACCTAGACTTTAATGTAGTTAAACTTGATGGTCTTTAGTCCATCATAGTCTATTAGAGAAAATTTTGAGGTTTATATCATGAACTATAAAACACTTCAAGACTCTAAATCTTCAGAGTACCTTATTGGCACTATAAATAACATCTTCATGAAAATCTTTGACCAATGTTGACTTTTTGATCACTTGAAAAAAATGCATAAACTGACTATATCACTCATATCTGCATGGCATACAGTGACAGTCTGGTTTCTCTTAAGATATAATATGTATGTTTCTCTTCCCCAATGTTCAAATGACATACTAGAACTTCATCAAGACATTTATGGATGCCTCACAACTTCTTTATCCTTACAAACCTACATATGTGCCATGTCTCTCCAAGATATAAAACACAACTTATTTTTCATTCATGTGTATACATATAATATTTTTAAATTTTATCACATACTAATAATTTACATCTTTTAGGAACCCATCAAGACTCAATCTCTCTAAGTACATACCATAAAGGGTGAACCAAGAAAGGGGTGGAAAGACCTTTGGTGCTTCATAGGATTTTTTGTACATTATTACCACATTATTACCACTCCAACCAAATCCTAAAACCTTTCCCTAAGATATTTTTATTTCCTTGAGTATTCCTCTAGTATTTTACTCTTTCCATTCCTCCTTTTTCTTGTCTTAAACTCCTTTTGGTCAATCAACTATACTAGGTTGATTATATTGACCCAGTATAATTTAGGGGTATTCTTTACTTTCTTATCTTGTTAGCCTTTTGATCAACCTAGCTCAGAGCTAATGATTTATCCCAAAAAATAGAATTGGTTGACTTAGTTGACCATGTATAGTTGACATTCTCAGAAGGATTTAGGGAAAGATTTACTTATATATAAGATTATTTTGGTCATTATTCATATGTGAAATCAAGAGTTATTATTCATTCATGCTTCTTCATGATATGCTCTTCCACCATTATACTTAAGGAGACTTATCTAACTCTCACTTTGTGCCATAAGCTTTGGTGTGCACTAGATTAGATTTTACTTTCTTGTTATTAAAATAAAGTGAATGTTTCAAACATTAGGACTCTATTAGGGTTGCTATGTGATTATGTTAGACTGTCAATTTTAGAACCCTTCCTAGAATGATGTGTTGTGACAAGTGATCCCCTAATTAGGTCTAGTGTTACCACATATTGGTCATGCTCTTGTTTAATAAGTGTGTCCCTAATCAGAAGTGTAGGTATGCTCTATCTTTTCCAAGCCAAGATTGATTTCTAGACATGATGTATTTTTGATTGAATACATTCTGGTGACCCCAATGTGAAACTAACCCTTACAAGATTTCTTTCACTTTTTCATTATTATTTCATTCTTTTGTTCATAATTTTGATCATATATTTTGACATATTAGATCGATTCTATTGACATAGCTATTTTTATTTATGCATAAGTTTCCAAGAATAAGAAACTAGTCAACCCAATCAAATTAGTATAGGTTTTCAGCCTTTTAGACACCTAATTTAGCCTACTAGGTTGACCGAGTTGACCCCTTATAGTTTCAACACTTTTTTAGTAGGTTCATATATAACTTGATCTAGTTTATCGACCTAGTTTATAGGTTTTTCAAGCATACTTCAAGGTTCTTCATCAACAATCTTCCTTCATTACATCTCTGATCCATCAAGGTTCCTTTCTACCTCTCTATTTATTTTTTGTCTTTCCTTTCACAATTTTTAGTCTTCAAAACTTCCCTTGCATAGTCAATTGGATTTACACTACCAACCCATTTCATTTTCAGACCTTACTTCCGTAATATAGGTTCAACCCTATCAACCCTATTATGTATTTTTTGTATATAGTGTCAACATTATACCTTATTTGAAAGTTGGAATTAACCTCATATCTATTAGTAATTATCTCACATATTTATTTTCTTATTATTTGCATGTTTATAATAGTTTACATAGTCCAATTAGGGGATGTTTAATTAATCATTTTTTTTTAATATTTCTATTCTATGTACACATGGCCAAATCATAAAAACATAAATAAGAACTTTAACATTTTTTCTACCCTAATCCAACTTACTTTGATTTAATCACCAAGGGGGAAGCCAAATTAATGCTCTAATCAAGTATAAAGTATGATTAATGGTATATTCTGGCTAAGCACCTAACACCCTTATTTTTGTAGTGTGTGAAGTGAGGGGGTAGACCCCAATAACAAGCCTATATCATCACCACTATAGTCCCTTTTATCCCAAATTACCTAAAACCATACTTAGACTGATATCTAGTACCTTGATTATAGGTAACTTCTAATCACATTAAAAATCATATCTTAATAATCTAATAAGCAATTAGGTTGACCAATTAGTTAGTTTTACTTTTAAAGTTGATCACCTCCTCTTTACTCAATTATGTGTGTAAAAAATTGCATTATCCAGCATTAGCACAAGTTTTTGTGGTGTGTGCCTCAATTGGATTGGCCTGCATTGATCCAATTTATTGTTTGTTTCCTTTTAGTGCTTACTTTCTTAGATTATCTGTAAAAATTGTCTTATTTTAGCTCATAAATTTTTATCATCCTTCTCTTTCTCCCTATCTATTGTACTGGATCAACCTAGTCAACCTCATACCTTTTTCAACTCTCATTCACTATACTAGATCAACCTAGTTGACCCTATATAGTTTGCATCTCCTTTTTCATCTATTTCTTACCTCTGTTCACTATACTAGATCAACCCAGTCTACCCTATATAGTTTATAGTTCCTATTTTATGTGCTTAGTTGACCCAATTGACCTTGTACTATCTTATGATTCCTTGTTCATCAATATAATTCCTTGTTTTTTCAATTTTTGCATTTTGTTCATCTCTCTTCAGTCAGAATGAACTCTCTTATTAGAATCTTCTTGGATAACTTGAATCCATTTAGATACTATATGGGATGTTCATTTCTCCCTCTCTTTTCTTCCCAAAATCACTATCACTCTTGCGGCACCTCTTCTCCTCCTTCATCTATGAACTATAACATGGTGTAAATAACACCTCAAGATGAAGTTAATGGATCTGATCCTTTCTATACTCACCAAAAAGTTTCTCAAAATCTTGAAACTAATGTGGGAGTGATTGATACAAGTTTACTTAACAATCCCACTAACAATCCCTCTTCTTCTAATTCTCTCCCTAATACCAATTTGGGGAGTTCTCCTACAAACACCAAACCACATCCCGATATAACTCAACTTCTAGCCCAAGTAATTCAACAAATGAACATTATAAAAAATTCTAATACCAATAAAATGATGTAACTTTAACATCTAATCAATGTGGCTAATCAACCTTCAACTACTCATCCTCAAGCTAATCCTAAATATATTCCTCCACCTCTTAGGGATGCCTCAAGTAATGTTATTCCTCAACCCATAATGAATAAAAATGCTTCAAAATATTCAAAATGAGCCTTTAACTACCTTCATTATTTCTATTGGTATGATAACATATCTCTAACTATCAAATATGATGGGAATAAAGACCGTGCCTCATTTCTCAAAGCCTTTGGAAACATTTATAAAGAGTGGATCCAAACTAATGCATTAACCACTACTAAAATCTTAGTCAAAACTTTTACTGGTGATGTATTAGAATGGTATAATCAACTACCCAAACATTATATTTGGAAACATGAAGATTTTTTTAATCCTTTGGTAAAGAGTTTCAACAAAATGATGTTCTTGAAAATTGTCTTAGGCATTTCATCAATGCTGAGTAATCTCCCACTGAGTCAACTCATGATTTAATCAAAATATGGATATATTTAGCTCATTACGCCAACCATAAAATGAATGATGATAATATATTCAAACTCTTTATCACAGCCTTAACTCCTACTCTCTAATACAAGGTTCAAACCTTTATTCCTTAAATACTTAATGAAGCTCTTGATCAAGCTAAGCTTCAAGACTTTCTTATGAAGCAATTAAAACCTAATCCTAAATTACTTAAAGGAACTTTCCAAACATCTAATGTTGTCACTAGTAAAACTCCACAATCAAAATAATGAGTTTCCAAAATTGATCTTCCTTCACATTCTCATACACATTTTTTAGTTTAGCAAATGAAATAATTTTTACCAGCCTTAAAACCTTTCATCTATCCCATTGCTCCTCCTAAGTGGTTTAATCCTAATATATTTTATTGGTTCTATGCCAACATTGGGAATTCTCATGAATCTTGTAGAGGGATCAATAAATTTTTTATCTCATATATTCCTTGTGATTCATTCAATCATAAAACTGTGATCAATCTTCATTGTCAAGAATACATTGTTGCATCCCAAAAATGACAAACTTTCAAAGTTTTTACCTCCAATAGCCAAAACTATTCTTCTAATAATCAAGAAAATTTCAAGGATTTTTGTGCTATTAACATTGATTATGACCAATATTATAAAAACTCTCAATATGTCAACATTTCCAAGTTCAATTATCATTGTAAACTGGCTCACAAAGATCCCATTACCAAGCTTAAAAATCCATCTTTAGAATAACAACTTATTAAAGATACTACCACCTCTAATATTGATTCAAAATCACATGAGGAAAAACTTTTTCCTTTCAATCTTCTAACCACATCTATACCTTCTAAGATTACTTTACCTTCAAAAACTCATGATGGTTCTTCTAAATCTCATTGTAATTTTCTTGAATAACTCAACTCTATGCCCTGTAAAATTCCTCTTATGGATTTAATTAGCACTTCATCCTATCATCATAAATTCCTTATGCAACAACTTCAATAAATTGAAGATGCATCCTCCATATATGAATAACCACCTTCTATTGATTCTCAACCTACTAATGTCAACACCATTGAAACCTCATGTCCTTCTTCCAAGCCTTCTATTGAGTTTCTTGAAGAGGAAATGATTAATGATTAAATTCTTTTTCATGTCAATGATCGACCACTCTTTATTAAAATAGCCATTAATACCACTCTTATCCTAAAATTCTTAGTTGATGAAGGCTCTATTATTAATGTGACATAATTGTGGCTTATACAATAACTTGGTTATAACAATGATCATTTCAAGCAAACTCATCTTACTTGCCATGGTTTTGATAAGACTAATAAAAAATCCACTTGGTTGTATTTGGTTTCTATTAGCCATAGGACCTAAAACCATTTAAACCAAGCTTATGGTCCTTGATATTATTTTATCTTATAATATCCTTCTTGGTCATCCATGAACAAATAAAATGAGAGCCATTGCTTCTTCTAGTAATCAATGTATTAAATTCTTACATAATGTAAAATGGTACAAGCATGAAGTTAATCCTAATTCATGGAGCATTCAGCTTCCTAATCCTAAAACTCAATATTGTATTCCTACAAATCTTAAAAATAATAATGTTATTTACTTGATTTCATCAACATGAGTCCTGATTTACAAGTTAATCTTGCAGATTCCAATGATGATGAGCCCAATGAGTTACAACACACTTACAATATTACCAAGTTACCTCCATATATTTTTCAATGGATTCCTCCCTCTCTATTACCAAGAGACTGTATTATTCCTCTTATTGATGAGATTACTAACTTTCCCCCTCCATGTAATATTAGATCATGAGCCTTCTTTACTAGAAGATGCCTTCACTTATAATAATTTTAGAGTAGCTAAATTATTTCAAGATCCTCTCTTCATGTCTCCTCATACATTAAACAATATTGGGATTTCATTTTTTGAAACTTACCTTGATTCTCAAGCTTGTACAATCTATCCAACATATAAAATCAACTAGATCATGGCCCAAGCTCAATCTAGAGACTTAGATATCCAACATTACCAAAACACTTTACCTCGAATCCATGCTTTTAATCAAATTGTGCATACTATTTCTATGGATAATACCTTATATCTTGAGGGCCATGTGCCTCCCATCAATACTCTTATTATTGATAATCCTTGGGTGGTAGAGAAAATTAAGCCTTCAAAACCTCCAAAAGTCTCTACATCTCTTTTACCACATATTAATCCAATCATTGCATCTAATCCTTCTCCCATAATTGATTCCATTGATATACCAATCTCTTCTACTCCATCTACTTCTTATACTCCTAAAATTACACTTGATGCTAAGGTAGCTGATGTCCATAAAATTCATTCTAAATATGATAGTCATGGCAATCAAATTCCTAATCTTGAAGTAGATGTCAAATATTATGGTTCTCTTCCTATCTTGCCTAGTGATGAAGTTATCCTTGATCTACTTCATGCCTAGGAACCTCAAATTCCTCATCAACATCATAAGCTTGGAAACTTCAAAAATAAAACTCCTTTCTTCAACAACTTAATTTCTAGTGTTGACCCTAAAACACATCTAATTTTAGCCTTACCTAATGCACCTTACCACTTTCAAGATGGTAATGGCATGCTTATCAAAGAAACCACTCACATTAAATATGGTACACCATCTTGTCCTCAATTGATTACAATATTTTGATAGATTTCACCTATGAAACATGATAATTTTAACTTATTCTTTGAAAAATATCATGATGATTTTCCTTGGTCCTATGAGGATATGCTTGGTATTGACCCTAGCATAGTGATGCATAATATCATTACCTATCCTGATGCCAAGTCTATACATCAAAAGTAATGAAAATTTCCACTTGAAGTTTTAACCTTATGTCATAAGGAAACCATCAAATTAATCGATGCTAAATTTATCAAACCAATGGATTATTCTGAATGGGTTTCCGACATTGTTCCTATTTGGAAGAAAGTCACTATGGTTATTCACATTTTTATTGATTTTCACAACCTTTATCTTGTTTGTCATAAGGAAAACTTCCCCTTACCTTTAATATATTCCATCGTTTATTCCATGGATGGTTATAAAATATTATATCTTATGGATGGTTTCTCATGATATAATCAGATTCATATCATTCTTGAAGACCAACATAAGACTACTTTTACCATGTTATGGGGAACCTATTGCTATGTCAAAATGCCCTTCAATCTCAAAAATGCTAGAGTGATATACCAATTTTCTATGATTCACATCTTTCATGATCTCATTCACAAAATGGTTAAAACTTATGTGGATGATCTTATTACTAAATCCAAACATCATAAAAATCATCTAATTGATTTTGCTATCATCTTTGACTATATCCTTAAATATAAATTTAGACTTAATCCTTATAAATGTGTCTTTGGAGTCACATCTAGAAAAAATTTAGGATTCTTAGTCTCTCTCCATGGCATTGACATTGATCTAGTGCCCATTCCTCATTCTATTCCTAACATTCATACTTATTTAGGCAAGCTTGGGGTAATTAGATGCTTCATACCTGAAATGACATATCAAATTCACTATGTCGATTCCCTTCTTAAGAAATATACTGCTTTAGAATGGATGAATCCATGTCAAAAATCCTTTGATAACATGAAAGATTCATTACTTCATATACCTACACTTCATCCTCCTTCTAATGATAAACCTTTGATTCTATATACTTATTCCACACCTATTTCAATTGAGGCAATGCTTTATCAACAAGATGATATGGGAAGAGAGTATGTTATCTACTACATTATTTGAGGCCTCGTCAACTATGAAACATGCTATACAAAAATTGAGCGTGATTACCTCGCTAACTAATTTGTAACTAAAAATCTTCATCACTATATGATTTACCAAACTACTTATGTCATAATTTATTCTAACCCCCTTCATCATTTCTTCTCCAAAGCCTTTCATCCTAGAGATAGAATTGGAAAATGGGTGGTCCTCCTTACGGAATTTGATCTTCACATCATCACTCAAAAAGTTGTTAAAGGGCAAGTCATAGCTAACCAACTTGTTGAAACTCTCATTCCATCCACTTCTTCCCTTCAAGATGATCTTCCCAATGACAATATCCTTTACATTAAAGGTCTTAATCAGGCTATCTCTCTTAAAGATTACTTTCATATCTTTATTATTGATCTTGAAGCCAATCAACTTGATGAATCTTCTACTCCCTTTGGTACTACTAAACCAAAAGTAATTATCAATGAGCTTCTTGAAATCAATATTGACTTGTATGAGGATACTTTGACCCTTCACTTTGATCATGATAAATGCCTTCAAGGATTTGGGGTAGGTTGCATTCTCACATGTCCTCTTGGTAAGATCATTCCTTTAGCTACTTATGTATGGGATACTTTTGGCCTACTCTCAAAAAGGATGCAATTAAATATGCTAAAAAGTGTACTACTTGTCAGCTTCATGATGATCTTATCCATTCACCTCCTGCCAAACTTAAACGTATTGAATCTCCTTGGCCATTTTCCACATGGGGATTTGATCTCATTGGTAAACTTTCTCACTCCCAAAATGGGCATGTATTTATCATCATTGCTACTGAATATTTTACCAAGTGGGTAGAATCCATGCCCCTCATTAACATCATTGGTCTTATTATTTCCATATTTTTTCTTAACCAAATAATTTTCTAGTTTGACATTCCTCATACCATCATTTTTGATAATGATGGTAACTTTAAAAATCAACATGTTAAACAACTTTACAATAAATTTAATATTAATCACAAATTTTACACACCTTATCATCTATAATACAATGGTCCAGATGAGGCCACCAATAAAATTATCAACAAAATTATCCAAAAGAAAATTCATGAAACCCACACAGATATGCATATTCATCATTAGCCTACACTTTGGGCCTATCAAACTAGCATACAAACTTAAACTAGGGCAACTCCATTTTCACTAGTCTATGGTTCTGAGTCAGTTCTTCCTTTAGAAATTGAGCTCCCCTCTCTTCATATATCTCTTCATGGAATTATTCTTAATGAATAATTACGTGAAGCTCTCCTTCATACCTTTGATATTTTTTATGAACATCATCTTTTCACCTTATAACATAACCATCAATACAAGGCTCATATTGCCCGACAACATAACAAACATGTTAAAGTCCACACTTTTAATTTTGGTGATATTATCCTTATATTAGACTCCACCCATGATAAATAAGTTAAATATGCCCAAAAATGGCGGGGCCCATAATTAGTTAAATAAATTCTTGGTCTAAGCACTTACCGTCTTCAAACTAATGAAGGCCATGTTTTCAAAGAGCCCACCAACACTCAATTCCTTAAAAAGTACTTTTTCTAAACATTTACTTATTTTCTTATTTTTTTAATCTATATCTATCTAATAGTTTGTATAGGTTACTTAAGCATGGGTCTCTCCCTCTACATAAATTCCCTCTTTTTCACAAACCTTTAGTCCTTCCTATTGGTCTTTTGGTTTCTTGATGTACCATATTCTTCTTTATTTTCTTGAATTTTCTCTTATTTTCTACACCCCTTGGGTTTTTCTTATGTGAGTTTATTTATAACACCATGGATAGGACCTGACATTCCTCACAAAACCACCATCTTTTATCTATTTTTCTCTTTCATTATTATTGTTTGCCAATGTTATTTTGGCATTACTTGGGTTTTCATTTTGTGATTTGCTTTGTAAGACCGTGGATAGGACCCAACATCCCTCACAAAATACTACTTTTTCTTTGCTTACCTCACTTTACTTTTTATCTTGCTTGTCAACACCCTCATGGGTTTTTCTTTTATGAGTTGCTTTGTAAGATCATGGATAGGACTTGACCCTCCTCATAAAATTAGTACCTTTTAATTTCTTGATCATTTTTCTCAAACTTTAGTTTTTGCTTCTTTGGCTAGATGAAATCTACACAATAATTTATGTTAGCATGTTTTCTTTCATTTCCCTCTTTCTTATGATAAGGAATCACACTTTACTATCACTGTATCCCTTTTTACCTTTTGTCACATTTTTTTGTGATTTAAAGTAATTCAAATTATTCCATGTGTCATTCCTCTTGATTTCCCCTTCCTTTCATCTATATATTATATAAAACAAGGTCAAAGGCAAGATATTACTTTTATTTCACCTATATTTATGAGACTCTTAGACCCCATGCTCTTTGAAGTTTCTCTCTCTATCAACCTTGTCCCAAGTATTCAAATGAAATTCATCTCTAGCACCCATGTTTGGTTTTCCAAATCCATATGGAGGAATCTATAAAAATCCATAAAGAAATATAAAAGCCAAATCATTTGAATAAAAATGAAATGATATCTGAAAGGCAACATATAATTCTCAAAATTCAAATTCACACCAAAAGATGTGATTACAATCACATCTCCTATTTCTAATCAAATCTCAAACTCCAAAGTTGTCTTCACATAGAGCTTAGGCCCTTTGGAGTATGGTAGGCCAAAAAATTGGAATAGGGGATTTAAAAAAACTCTATGGTGATACTTTCACATGAAAGTACCCAATCTTCATTGTAGATTGATGGCTCTGTAAGGGGTCCTAAATAATGGGGAACACATCATGGGGAGGTAGGTCTATTTTAATTTTCATGAATTTAGTCTTCATGGGATGATCTATATAATTCATTTTATTGACCCATGACTTGTGTAGCTAAGAGAAGTTCTTTATAGTCCTTAAAGTTGAAAGTCCTCTTATTTTGACAAACCTTATTTAAGTGTCTTGACTTCGATAAAGAGCTCCTCTACCTTAATTTTTCCTTTATTCTCCCCTCCACCCATTTAATTTTCCCCCTTTGATAGACAAATTGTGATTCCAAATATATTTTCTCTTTTTCTTTAATTCTTTCTTCTTCACCTCTTCAAAACATGATAACACTAATTTTTTTCAATTTTATCTATACTTAAAGTGAAACATGTTTGAGCAACTATGGATTATTCTTTATTTTCACCATGATTTACATTTATACACTTACTTTACTTTCCTTTTACCATTAGTCATTGTTTTTTTGTCCTACTATTATGAACACCTGAGTTCATACCCTTTTTCCATTGTTGAATGAGGTTGGCTTGTTACTCCTCACTTAACAATGTTGTTTTCCCTTTTTATGCACCTTTTTCCATTATTGAGTGAGATGTGGATTGTTACTACTCACTCATCAATGTTGTTTTACCATTTTGTTTTATATTTTTACCATTGATTTGTTATAATTTTATTTTACCATCCTATTTGACATGTATCCTTGGTTTAACTTGGTGAGTTTGTCTTTCTTACTTAAGGAC
The DNA here is from genome assembly GCA_037957365.1 of Torreya grandis. NCBI lineage: Eukaryota > Viridiplantae > Streptophyta > Pinopsida > Cupressales > Taxaceae > Torreya > Torreya grandis. Next base: position 1,303,377 of record JARHVA010003213.1, read on the forward strand.
AGCTTGTTTGAGTTTTTTAGCCTTTAGTAGCCTTAGATTTTTGGTCACTCAATTTACTCTTAATGTTTTATTTGGTCATTTTGTCTAACATAGCACCTATCACCCTAGCTTGCTAAATTTCTTAAGTATGTCTTGTCTTAATATCACTAGCTATCTTAGATTTTCTTGCATTTTTTTTCTCTTTAGTTTTATAGTTTTGGGTTTGTTGAAAGAAGTCTCTATGCCTTGCATAATCAAAACTAACAACAAAATAGACAATCATCCTACAATAAAGGTAAGTTAAGGTATGCATTACATTTACTTTTTAGATTAGTTTCCCTTTTAGTCATTTATTTTTAGTTGTTTTTTTATTTAAAATACTACAACTTTTTTGTAGCATCAATGTTGTGTTTTAATATGTTATTTCTCAAAGCACCATCCCCTATTACACCTTACTGACATGTGACAAGATTCAAGTGGGGCATATGTATACACATAATATTTTTAACTTTTATCACATAATGATGCTTTACATCTTGCAGGAACCCATTGGAACTCAATCTCTCTAAGTGCATGCCCTAAGGGGTGCACCAAGAAAGGGGTGGGTAGACCTTTGGTGCTTCATAAGATTTTTGTCCTATATTGCCACATTATTACCAATCTCACCAGATCCCAAAATCTTTCCTGAAGTTATTTATCCTACTTTGAGTATTTCTCTAGTCCTTTCTTCTTTCCATTCCTCCTTTTCTTGTCTTAAAATACTTTTGGTCAGTCGACTATACTAGGTTAATTAGGTTGACCCAGTACAATTTAGTGGTATTCTTTAATTTCTTATCTTGTTAGCCTTTCAGTCAACCTCGCTCAGACCTAGTGATTTATCTTTGAAAACACATTGGGTTAACTAGGTCAACCTTATATAGACAAAAGTACCAAAAGGATTTAGGGAAAGATCCACTACATATATAAGATCATTTTTGTCACTATTCATATGTTAAATCAAGAGTTATTATTTACTCATACTTCTTCACAATATGCTCTTCCACCATTCTACTTGAGAATACTTAGCTTAGGTTTATTATTTGGAGAATATAGTCTTATGGACAAGTCTTAGATACTTTGGCATTTTTAGTGATCCTTATAGACCATAAAAAACTCTTATGACTCCCCTTTGGCTAAGGGAGATATTGAGTCTTGATGGCTTCATATTTAGTTAAGTATATTTTAAAATCTGTTCTCCTTTCTTTTAGTAGATAGAAGTAGCATACTTATTGGCTCAATTATTAATATCTTTCATATTTTATGTATGAGAGTGTTACTCATACTTACTTTAATTGATGTTCCTTATACATGTTTATTTTATTGTTTCTAACCCCCACTTTGTGTCATAAGCTTTAGTATCCACTAGATTAGATTTTACTTTATTATTATTAGAATAAAGTGAATGTTTTAAACCTTAGGACTCCATTAGGGTTGTTTTGTAATTGTGTTAGATTGTAATATTTAGAACCCTTCCTATCATGACGTGTTATGACAAGTGATCCCCTAATCAGGTCTAGTGGATCCCTATATTGGTCATGCTCCTGCTCAACAAGTGTATCCCCAATCAGAAGTATACGTATGTTATATCTTTTCCAACCTAAGATTGATTTATAGACATGATGCATTTCTAATTTCAACATCATGCAATAGTACCACATGCTCTCTTTGACATAAATGACAACTTAAGACATCAATGACCATGATCAATAATCTCCCACTTTGTCATTGATGGAAAATCACCCTCATAATGACTTCTTACTCATTTAAACTTCTTCATTCTAATATTTTTCCCCATTTGACATTAATGACAAAGGATATCTTCCTAAACATGACAAAAATCATTCCTCAACATCGTGCATACATTCAAATACTATTTAAGATGCTTAGACTCTATCTCTCTCTCTCTCTTCAAGTACTTTCTCCCCCTTTGACATAATGAAAAGTGGGTTCATCTTATAATCATTAGGACCTTGAAAAAAATTAAGAGGGATTCCCCCTTACGTTATGCACATCTATTTAAGCTTATCTAACTATATAAGTTAGATCCCCCTAACTTCATGCTTTATCTAAAAAAGACCATCTTTAATAAGTCTTTTAAATGAACTAGTTATGCTAGCAACACGTCAAGCATTATCCACACATAGTCAATATTCTTATGAAACCACCAAAATATATCATATCTTTATTAGTTCAACTTAAACATCTAAATTAGATATGAATAAATCTGATATGGATCTTATAGTAACAAAATAGTTGTACTTTATCCTCTACAAGACATAATGGTTTAGAACCTTTTCAAAGTACTCTCATGGATCCATCTCATCTTTAAAACACATAGAATTCCATGACATACACAACTTGTCATATGATATCAACAATATGACAACACATTTTCTTCCTACTCAAATGATTTTTTAATGATTCATACACAAATATATGACTCCAAAGCTTTATCTTAGATACTCAAACGTGGCCTTTATCAATGGTTTAGTCATAATGTATGTAAGTTGTTATTTTTTAGACACATATTCCAATTTAACAATTTGACTACTTAATTTTTCTCTTAAGAAATGATATTTAATAGGAATGTGCTTAGTTTTTGAGTGTATAATAGAATTAATAGAGATTCTAATTATAGTAGTATTGTCACAGTAGATAGGACAAGGTCCATTTTGTGTTACCTTTTAATCTTCCAAGGTTTGTTTCATCCATATTACTTGAGTACAATAGGAAGAGATAACTATATACTCATAATATGTAATTGATAGACATACATGGGATTGATTCTTATTTAGCCAAGACACCAAGCATTCACCCATGAAAATGACACCACCACTAGTAATCCTCCTATCATCTACACATCCTACCCAATCTACATTAGTGTATGCCTTTAGAGTAAATTATTTACTCCTAGGATACCATAAACTATACTATATTGCGCTCTTGAGATATCTTAATATTCTTTTGACTGCTTTTAAGTGAGATTCTCTAGGATCAGCTTGAAACCTTCCTATAAGGCCCACTACTTACATGATATCAGGCCTAAAAGTAGTAGAGTATAAGAGACTTCCAATCATGAATCTATATAAAGTTTGATCAAATTTTGGTGAGTCATCTTGTTTACTTAACTTGTATCTAGTGATCATTGGATTACTCATTGGCTTAAAATCCAACATGTCAAACTTTCTTAGTATATCTTTGATGTATTTTGTCTATGAAATAAATATCCCTTCATTAAGTTGGTTAATTTTTAATCCTAAGAAGATAAAAATTTATCCCAACATTGTCATTTCAAACTCAATCTTCATAGCATCTAAAAACTCTCTACTCATGTTGTCATTATCAGAACTAAATATTATGTCATCAACATAGACTACTGATAGTAATTGATGAGTTCCATCTATCTTGATATATAAATTAATGTCAACTATCCCTCTTTTGAAGCCTTTTCTCAATAGATAATTGTCTAATCTATCATACCAAGCTATATTAGCTTGTTTGAGACCATATAAAGCCTTGTTTATTTTGTAAACAAAGTCTTTACTACTTATCATTAAAAAACTTTTAGGTGGCTCAATATAAACTTCTTCATCTAAGTTGCCATTCAAAAATGCAAATTTCATATCCATTTGGTAAACTTTGAAACCTTTGAAGCTTGCAGATGATAGAAAGATTCTAATTGCTTCCATTCTTGCCAAAGGAGAAAATGTATCATCATAGTATATCCCTTCAACTTGAGCATATCCTTTACACACTAGTCTAGCCTAATTTCTTATGACCTCTCCTTTCTCATTCATCTTGTTTCTAAAAAACCCACTTAGTTCTTATCACATTTTTATCTTTTAGCCTAGAAACCAAATCCCATGTTTCATTTTTTACTATTTGATCAAATTCCTCCTCTATGGCAAATTCCCAATTGTCATCGTTTCTAGCTTTTAAAAAAGTTTTAGGTTTAATCTTGGATAACAAAGTTGTGTCTTGTTGATTATGATTGATCAACCTTCTCCTCTTAGTCTCCAAACTAGCATTCACATCTCCAATAACTTGGGAAACTAGATTATCCTTGTGTATTCTCCTAGAATGAGCTTTAGCATCCTATCTTACTTCTTCCTCTTCATCATCTTATTGATTACGTATAATTTCATTGTTTAAAATAACATCCTCAGTAGTATCAATTATTTGTAAGTTGGGCTTCTTAATGTCACTTGCCTTTTCAACTCTCACATTATAGATTTCAATAAATTTTTGGAGTCTCTTATTCAAACATATATAAGTAGAACTTATGGAGGAATAACCCAAGAAGATACCCTCTTTAGATCTTGAGTCAAATTTCCCAAGATTTTCTTCATTCCTCTTGATAAAACACTTGCACCCAAACACTCTAAAGTCTTTAACATTAGGTTCCCTATTTTTCATATATCATATGGAGAATTATCACCATTTTATCTAACTTGGAATCTATTTAAGATATAAATAGACGTATTGGTAGCCTCTTCCCAAAAACCAATTGAAAGTTTTTAATTTTGAAGCATGGTTCTAATCATCATTTAGACAGTTCTATTTTTCCTCTCGACTACCCCATTCTATTGGGGTGTCCTAGAAGTAACATATTGTCTTCTAATTCCTTCTTCCTCAAAAAATTCATAAAAATCACAAGACCAGAATTTACCTCTTCTGTTTGATCTTACACACTTGATTCTTGATCATTTTTCATTTTCAACAAGAGATTAGAATGCTTTAAATTTTCCAAAATATTATGATTTCTCTTTAAGAAAAATATCCAAGACATTCTAGTGAAGTCATCAATTAATAACATAAATTAGCTATTACCTTGAATTCCTTGAGTTATTATAGGTCCACAAAGGTCTATATGGATTAAATCTAATGGTATTGTGGTAGAGTACTCCTTAGATTTGTATCTTCTTTTGACTTGCTTTCCATGAAGGCATACCTTATAGAGAGTATGAAGAATCTTAGTGATCTTAGGCATATGCTTCACTAGTCCTTTTGAACCGATCCTTACTAAATTATCAAAGTTAAGGTGTCCAAGTATTTTATACCAAAGAAAACTTTCTTCTAATTGATTCATGAAGTACTCTTCTTTATTGGATTCATGGAACACATGTAATTTGTTATCTACCTTGTGAATGTCTACAACTAATTTTATAGACTTATAACTTATCACTTCACACCTTTTGTCATGAAAAGTCATAACATTTCCCTAGTTATAGATTTGGCTAACACTTATAAGATTGTATTTCAAACCTTTTGCATATGGAACATTTTTAGTTATAGTATGACCATTATTCAAAATTATAGAGCCTTTCCCAACCATATTAGCAGAGTTATTGTCACCAAACCTTACTGAACTTGAATTATGTTTTTTGAGAGAAACAAACTTACTCTTATGTCCTATTATATGACTTGAGCATCCAATGTCTATGTACCAGTTCATGTTTTCATCCTCTTGAGTAATTAAGGTAGTTTGTAAAAACATGGATTCTTCCATTAAGTCTTGTTCCTTCTTTCTTTGAATATTAGTTTGTCTTTCTTAAATCATTTAATGGATTCAATAACTTGAAATTCCTTTTTCCAAAAGTATTTTTTTGCAATACTTGGCTATACGTCACTATTGATTATAGTTATAGTAGAGAACACCATTTCTTCTCCTTATAGAGTAAGTATAGTCCTTATATCTATGACCATATTCATTACAACTATAACAATGTAAATTGAAAACATAAGTATATATGTTCATGTTAATATCCCCTTTTGTTTGATCATTGATACCCCAAGACATCTCATCCATAGATTCATTTGTAGATCTAGATTTTTACTTGTCTTTAGATAAAAGTGCATCAATATAAGTCATAAGTTTACCTTCCAATTGATCCATTCTTTGATTCAAATTTGTATCAACCATAACCTAAATTTTTTTGACTATTACTTCTATTATTAGTGTTTTTGTCTTCATGCTATCAATGCTTACAATCATCTCATGACATATAGAGGATATTAGGTATAAATTTTTACTCCCTTTCATTTTATTGAATATTTTCTCTTAGATATTAATTTTCTTCCCTTGAACATTTGATCTCTAATAAAACACATATTAGCTCACCTTGAAGAAAAATATTAGCCCCTTTATCTTTCATTATACCTATGATCACCTTCAAGAAGTTAAACTTGCAATGAAGATCCTTATCTAATACCAATTGTTAGAGGTACAAGCATTGAGGGGGGTGAATCATTGATGTAATATTTTTCAAACTTCAAATTATAATCCTTTTAAACTCCTAATTAATGACCATAAACATTTATAAAGTATAAAAGTTATAAATAATAATGAATAAGAGAGATAATGCAAGATCAACACATGAATTGTGTGGGAAACCCTCATGGAGAATAAAACCCACTCTTAATCATGTAAACACATGGACTATTTATCCTATAAGATTATCACAAACATGAGACCTTTTAGTGAAGTACCCACCCCTAAGTATGAACAAGCACCCACTTTTTCTATATGTTGAGCACCCACATAACACCTTATGCAATCACTAACTCTAGAACTCAAATAAAATTTAAATTTGATTGGAGAAACAATGTATAATACCTCTCTTTCAAATTATCACACACACTCAAAATTACTCATATAATTAATGCATCCAAACACCCCTTTGGATTAGTCTAGGCTTCTTCAATCATCCTCAATATACTATGTAATTTATTCCATCCAATGAGCACACTCCCTCTGATCTCTTTCCTTAGTCTCTATCTTTTGCTCTCTCAACACATGCCCATCCAAGTCTAGAAACCATTACATTGGTCTTCACTCTTTATAGAGTCTTCATGAATATAAACTTATAAGTCAGCCATAATACTTATCTTAAACCTTAAAACTTCTATCATGATAACACATAGCTCAATACCATCCTTACAAGTCAACCATAGCATCCATGGGTCACACTTAAGTTGCTACGCCTTTTAATTAGGCCTTAGTAGCCCTTATAGGTCTCATGGAGACCTATTACCCATTTAATAGTTCATCAAGAAAATTAAGAACATAAGATCAATTCTAAATACATGGGTCCACATATGACGTCTAAGACATATTTGAATTAACACTCCCACCAAAACACTCTTTTGTTGAAGCATAAATTGCTTTAACTAATATTTTGTACTATGAATAAACAAATAGTCAGCTTCTAACTTCAATAAATGCATTTGCATAGATATTCAAACATCCAAACCAATTTTTATGGATATCCCTTATAATCTATACAAATTTTCCTTTTACATATATCAAATTCTACATATATCAAAAGTTATAGCTTAAACAATAAAGACTAGTTTTTCCTTTGTTAATTTAAATATTCAAATTCCAATAGTCACTGTGTAAATACAAAACATTTGACACTTATCATCATCTCGTGTCCCCTATAAACTTTTAATAAATACACTCTATTTATTTCTTCATGATATTCCTATCTTTAAACATTTAACACTCCTCATTGATCTTCGATCCTTGCTTTTGATATTGTGCCACTTGGTAGTTTTATGTGCCTTTTACGCACCCTATTCCATTTAGTCAACATGCTTGCACCACTTAGTGGCCCTGTATGTCTTATGAGCACTCTATCAACTTATTGACTCAATAGGATCTATTGGATCATAATATACATGATCATGCACTCACCTTTTATCTATATCTAACAAGTTTCAAACTCATTGTAGATCTTCATCCCCTGATTTAATGCTCACCATTAGAACTACCTTGACTATTTGACTCTAAATTTTAACGTAGTTAAACTTGATGGTCTCTGATCCATCACAAGTATACTAGAGTAAATTTTAAGGTTTATATCATGAAATATAGAACACTTCAAGACTCCAAATCTTTAGAATACCTTCATGGTACTATAGACAACATCTCCATAAAAATCTTTGACCAATGTTGACTTTATGACTATTTGCACAAAATGCACAAACTTTATGGATCACTCATATATGCATGATGTGTATTGATGTACTAGCTTGTCTTAAGATATAATATACATGTTTATCTTTTAAAATTATCAAATGACACACTAGAACTTCACCAAGACATTTATGGATGCCTCATAACTTCTTCTTTGTCTTTATAGGCCTACACATGTGCAATATCTCTCCAAGCTATCAAACACAACTTCTTTGTCATTCATAGACTTGTACCACATGATCTCTTTGAAATCAATGATAACCTAATACATCATTTACCATGCTCAACACTACACCTTTAACTATAATCCTTCCAATGACTATCAGTTCAACCATGCAAGATCAATCGACTAGTAAACCTTATTTTATTCAATTATTTTTATATGTATTTTACATATAAATTAACAATGTAAATAAGACATTTAATACTTTATTGTAAACATGCACACATTTTATGACTTTTTAAGATCAATACTAATTAAAAAAACTCAATTTTGAGTAATTTTATACATGTATTCATAACTTGCATTAATTATAAATCTCATTCTAGTTATCATTAATGTGTAATTTTAGAATTTTTCATAGATTTGGAGGATGAGGTGACCCCTCCCTAAATATATTTATACTTATAATCCTCTTGTTTTCATGGGTGGAAATATTTTAACAATATGAGAAGAAGTCTTTTGATTGTCACACAACTATGTTAATGTCATTTGCAATTCCAATTCTATGTACTTAATTGTGTTTGCTTTCTTGGTTGTTTGATTCAGTAATTTAAAGTGTGCAAAAGATATGAAGCATTTATTATTGTTGTTATTGGTGTATGCTAATTTAAGATGTGAAATAGTTGTTGTATGATTAGCTAATATCATTGATTATATGTAATTAGGTTAACTTTTTCAATTTTATAAGTGTACAAAAGTGTATTCCTTGATATAGCCTTCAAGTTTTTAGCAACAATTGCATTAGATACCTCCTTGATATGACATATAATCTCTTAAATAAGGGTGTAAAAAATCTAATCTAAACATAATGAATATTTATTTGATACCTTAGAGTTCACTATATTGATTCTTCCCCATACTGCCCTACTATGTTTACATGTGCATTCAATAGCTACTAGCTATAAACATTGGTATTAAGACACTTATCCACATAGAGACCAACCTAAAAATAATCCCTTTGAAATCATATATCCTTATTTTCTAACCTATATTTACATATTTTGGAATTTTTTTTATCTACACATTTTATCATAGGTTCCCTCCATTTAACTCAACTAGGTTTTAACTTTCTTCTAGGTTTCACTCATCCGTTTACAACCAGCTAAACAACCTACATGCTCTTTCTATTATTCCACCACTCAATTATTCAATAAATACATGAAACTCATGCCATAGAGAGGATATTATCTCCATTGAGATTCTAAAATGATAGAGGAAACCTCATTAAATTTATGTTGTGCATTTAAAATACTTCAATAAGTCCTTTTCTATAAATTCCACCTAGTCATGTTAGATTTCATTCTCACCTTGTATATTATCTATTTAGGTCTTGTGCACAAGTTTTAGATATCATTTTCTTACTCAAAACCATAGGCCTTCTAATAAAAGCATGCTTGCTTGCAAAATAGGGGTTAGCATGATTGATTAAATTCAAGTTAACCTCAAAGACTATTTTTTTAGTGAGCATTTCCTACATAGATAATGATTTGAAGAGGGCCTCAAAATTATGTATTTCTCCCCCTTATGTGGATTTATGTGTGAATAATTATGAAATATGATATATACGAGTGTATATAGTGAACTCATTTGTAAATTGATAAATATTGCTCATGGGTTATGTTGACCTTATTTGGTGACCATGGGGAAGCCATGTCCAATTTAATTCAAGGGTTTGAATCACCCATAGGTTTCTCAAGTCATAGCTAATTCAAGGGAAACCAAACAAGTATGAGGTTTGACCTAGATGCATTTAAGCACTTAGACATTTTGAAGAATTTTTATATTATGCAATGTTCTTCCTAGCCTCCCTTTTAGCCTTCCTAGTGAACAAAGAGCACTCCTAGAGCCTAAAAGGGTCAAGAAGCAAAATGATTTAGTCAATTTTCAAGATCTTAAATTTTACAAGCCCCTAATGACATCTTGATGGCTTCTCAATTCATTATTTACAGTGGGACTTAATATTTATTTTCAAGGTCACATGAGGCTACATGTTACTCTATAAGCGGAATAAAGACTATTCAAAAGTATTTTAAAAGACTTAGTCAATTTTTAATAGGTTTCTAGATGAGTTAATGACATCATCAATCCTTTAGATGATTGATAAAAGTAATGGGTTAATGGTATTCTTCCACACGTTTGAATCCTTACAAGCTAAAACTATTCATACAAGTTTAAATAACTTTAGGCTAACAGGTTATTAGGATGAGACCACATGGCATAATATCACTGCTCCACTCTCTTAGACATTTTCATATAGCCTAATTAATATGTTAGAGCCTTAAGATAGTGATTGAATAGGATGACACCACATGGTAAAATATCATTACTCCGTAACCTTAGGGCAGTCTGTGCAAATAGATTAGATAGTCAAAGAAAGCAAGGTAGTAAGTAAGTAGTTTTAGCATCCATTTATAGCCTCAATCAATCAAATGAGGAGTAAGAATCTACCACATGACCCAACTCATAGATCCACAATGTAGAACCCAAAATAAATAGGTAAATAACACATGGATGCCGTAGTCTATGACCAAGGTTAAATGGGTTAAAAGGGTGATGTGGCCAAGTAATAAGGGATATAGTGAATGAAGTAGTGCCACATCATTAGTGCACAAGATTATATTTGATAGCCCATCTAGCCATCAAAACCATAAAAATCCATGACTCAACTACACGCTCAATCTAATTTTTAAAAAATAAGTTTTAGATTGATTCCTCACTAAGAAATGATCAAGTGGGAAGTAGAATTCAATGTAAAACTAAGTAGTGGCACCACTAAAACATGGCATGCATATGTAAAATATTATTTTTTCCTTAAATAGGTGTTAGGTGTGAATCTTGATTGTCTTCCAGGATTAGAGGTTAAAAATATGATGTTATTTCAGTTGTGTTTTAGATCCCATTCTTTATATCCATGACAGCGCAAGAGGTTATAAAAATTTTGTTAAAATTTCCTTGTAAAATTGTAATTTCATAGTCATTCTAGGCCATTGATTAAAGGTTTTCTATATCTAATGGTAGAGGTTATGTTTAGGTGTTTTTTCCCTAAAATGTACTTATTACATGGATGAGATGAAATATGAAATAGATTACACATAAAGAGGAGGCTAAAAGAGGTAGAGAGGTGTAACAGGGTTTGTTGCAATATTTTTTTCTCCCTTGTATTACTAGAAATAATATACTAGACAAGTTTGGTCGATGTATCTCATCATGGGTGAACCACATTAAACTAGTGTCTCCTATTTATGCATGTTTATGATTGTTTTTGGTGTGTTTGATTGATCCATTTCATAATTTCCCTTGTATAAAATTTGGGAATAAATCTGTGTTTTATTTTATCCTAACAAGGGGTATCAGAACAAAGATTTTGTTTACATAATTTTAAATCTTAGGAAGAAAAGGGTTTGACCTCGAGTGGGAGATATGGTGGATGAAAATAAATCTAAGGTGGAAAATTTTAATGAATATAACTTTGGATTGTGGAAGATGAAAATGGAGGATTAACTTTACTAGAAGGACCTATATTTATCATTGGGAGGGCAAGCCAAGAATCCATCAACAATGTTAGATGAAGCTTGGGAACTATTGGATCGAAAAGCCCTTAGAGCCATATAGTTGTGCCTTGCATCTTCTATAGAATTCAACATATCACAAGAAAAGACAACAAAAGGTCTTATGAGCATATTAGGCAATTTATATGAAAAAATCTCTATCTTAAATAAAATATTTTTGATGAAAAAAATATTTAATATAAAAATGTCTGAAAATGGTTTAGCACCAAATCATTTAAATGAGTTTAACACAATTACTAGTCAGTTACATTCCATAAATATTGACTTTGATGATGAAGTTAGGGCTCTTATTATTATTTTTTCCTTGCCTAAAATATGGAATAGCTTAGTAATGGTAGTAAGCAACTCTGTGTCTAATAATGCTAAACTAATGTTTGAAGATGCGGTGGGTGTTATCCTAAGCGAGGGTAATGTGAAGGAAAATCATAGGTTAAATATCCATATTTAGAAATGCATTAATAGTGGAGAACAAAGGAAGTCAGAAGAATAAAGGAAGAGGAAATCATGGAAAATCAAAAGGGGTGCAAGATATAAATCAAGAGGTAAGATGGAATGTTGGATCCTATAGCAAGCCAAGACACACAAATAAAGAGTGCTAGTTTTAAAAGGATAAATTAGATAAGGACCAGTAGGAAGGTAATAGAGATGAAAATATAGTAGGTGATGTACTATAAGATGATCTTGTACTTTATTTGGATAATATTTTTGAATCTTGGGTTTTAGATTCAAGTGCTTCTTTTCATGTGACCCCTCATAGACATTATTTTATAGATTACATTCAAGGTAATTATGGGAATGTTTACCTTGAGGTTGATAAACCCTACAATATTTTTGGAAAAGGAAGTGTTCAGGTTAAATTATATAATGGAAACACTTGGGTGTTGAAGGATGTCAATCATGTTCTAAGCTTGAGGACAAATCTGATCTCTATAAGGCAGATGGGTAGTGAGGGTTGTATGGTCATATTTATAGATGAATCATGGAAGGTTACAAAGGGTTTTATGGTGGTTAAAAAAGGTAAGAAATTAAGAACTTTATATTTTTCTATAGATAATATTAATTCATCTTATTTTGTAGCTAATACAGGTAAAGATGTATCTTTGTGGCATTACAGACTTGGCCACATGAGTGAAAAGGGAATGAAGACCCTACATGCAAAAGATAAACTACTAGGTCTAAAAGAATTAGATATGGTTTTTTGTGATCACTATGTATATGAGAAACATAAATGTGTGAGGTTTCTTAGGGTTGGACCTACCAAGAAGGACCAAAAAATAGAGCTTGTGCATATGGATGTATGTGGACCTGTTCAGGTATCTTCACTTGGTGGTTCAAATTATTACATTAAATTTATTGATGATGCAACTAGGAAGGTTGGGGTATACTATATAAAAATGAAGTTTGATGTTTTTGATACATTCAAGAAATGGAAATATTTAGTTGAAAATGAAATAGGTTTTAAACTAAAATGTATCAGATCAAATAATGAAGGTGAGTATTATAGTAATGCTTTTAACAATTATTGTTCAAAAAGTGGAATTTGTAGACAAAAAATAGTTTCAAGAACACCAAAATAGAATGGTGTTTCAGAAATAATGAACAAGAATATTATGGAGCATGCTAGATGCATGAGATTGCATGTAGGTTTGCATTTATAGTTTTGGGTAGATGTTGTAACTACAATAGTTTATCTGATAAAAAGAGGACCTTTGAATGCTTTGGATGGGGGAATACCATAGGAGGCATGGACTAGAAATAAGGTAGGTTATTCTTTTCTAAGATTTTTTAGTTGTGAGGCATTTTATTATATTGATAAAGATCATAGGAATAAGTTAGAAGCTAAGTCTCAAAAGTGCACATTTATTAGTTATCGAATTGATGACTATGGATTTCGATTGTGTAATCTATAAGATAAGAAAATAATCAAGAGTAGAGATGTTGTGTTCCATGAAAAATTCATGTACAGGGACCACTTGTAAGAAAAGAAGTAAGAATAATCCAAAAGAGAATATACATTATTAGAAGACATTACAGAAAAACATGTCCTAGAGGTTTTTGATCAAAATGTATAATAGGAATAGGTACTTCAAACCCCTATTAGAAGATTTGAAAGAGTAAGTAGACCACTTGATCATTTTTCTCCTTCATATTATTTATTACTTATTGCTAGTGGTGATCCAAATATCTATGAAGAAGCAGTACAGATTAATGCCAAGGATAAGTGGGAGCAAGCTATGGATAAGGAGTATGATGCTCTAATGGAAAAATAAACATGGGATTTGGTGGAGCTTCTCAAAGGAAAGAAGGAATTGAAAAATAAGTGGGTATATAGGATAAAGGAGGAAAATGAAGGTAAAAATAAATTCAAGGCCATAATGGTAGTCAAATGTTTTTCACAAAAGAAAGGTATAGACTTTGATGAAGTATTTTCTCCAGTAGTTAAAATGACTTCTATAAGAGTTATTTTAAGTTTGGTAGTAGTAGATAGATTTGCACCTTAAATAGTTAGATGTAAAGACTACATTCTTTCATGGTGACTTAGAGGATGAAATATATATGAAGAAGCCATAGGTATACGAAGTCAAAGGTAAGGATAAAATGGTGTGAAATTTGAAGAAGAGTTTGTATGGCCTAAAACAAGCTCTAAGATAGTGGTATTTAAAATTTGATAGTTTTATGACAGAACAAGGTTATTGTATATGTCATTCAAACCATTGTGTATATTTTAAAAGTTTTGAAAATGATAGCTACATTATTTTGCTTTTATATGTAGATGATATGGTTGTAGCTAATTCCAACATGCACAATATTAATGTACTCACGAAATAATTAAGTGATAGCTTTTCTATGAAGGATCTAGGTGTAACTAAATAGATCCTTGATATGAGGATAACTAGAGATAGAAAGAATAGGAATCTAGAATTATCATAGGGAGAGTACATCAAAAAAATGTTGGAAAGATTTAATATGCAGGATGCAAAATTAGTTGGGACATCTTTGGCTATGCACTTTAAATTAACAAAGGAACAATGTCCTAAAACATAAGAAGAAAATACCCTAATGTCTAAAATTCCATACTCATCAGTAGTTGGTAGTTTAATGTATGCAATGGTGTGTATGAGGTCAAAGATTACACATGCAGTGGGAGTGGTGAGAAGGTTCATGAGTGATCTAGGAAAGGAACATATGAAGGTAGTAAAATGGACCTTTGTTACCTAAGAGGGACCATAGATACAATGTTAAGATATGGTGGATTAGATGTGACATTACATAGATATGTTGACTCAGATATGGTAGGTGACTTGGATGATAGAAGAAGCACTACAAGGTATGTGTTTATAGTAGGTGGTATAATAATTAATTAGGTATCATGGTTATAGAAGGTTTTGGTACTTTCAATTATAGAGGTTGAGTATGTTACTGATATAGAAGCAAGCAAGGAAATAATTTGGTTATAGAGGTTGATGGAAAAATTGGGACATAGTCAAGAAATATGTAGTCTATATAGTGACATTCATAGTGCAATCCATCTAGCCAAAAACATAGTTTTTCACTCTAGAACAAAACATATTCAGTTGTGGTATCATTTCATTCATTCAATGATAGAGGAAGAGAAACTAAAATTAGAGAAGATATATACTATTAAAAATCCTATGGATATGATAACCAAGGTGGTAACAAGAAAGAAGTTGAAGGTTTGTTTAACTTCAATTGGTCTTCATAGATAATAATTAAATTAATGAAATTGTATAGGTTTAGATAATATAATGGATGCAATAATGGTGGAGTTGTTGTGATTAGTCTCCAAGTGGGAGATTGTTTGGTTTGGAGCTTGATTGTCTTCCAGGATCAGAATTTAAAAATCTAATGTTATTTCAATTGGGTTTAGATCCCATTATTTGTATGCATGATAGTGTGGGCATGTGAAAATTTTATTAAAATCACCTTGTAAAATTATAATTTTGTATTCAATCTGGGCCATTGATTAAAGGTTTCTAGATCTGATAGTAGATGTTATGTTTAGGTGTTTTTTGCCCTACATATGTATTCGTTACATGGCTAAGATGAAAGATGAAATAGATTACACATAGAGAGGAGGCAAAAAGAGGTAGAGAGGTTTAATAGGGTTTGTTGCAGGATTTATTTCTCCCTTGTATTATTAGAAATAATATATTGGACAAGTTTAGTGGATGTAGCCCATCTTGGGTGAACCACATTAAATCTAGTGTCTCTTATTTTGTGCATGTTTATGATTATTTTTTGTATGTTTGATTGATTCATTTCATAATTTATCTTGTATGAAATTTGGGGATAAATATGTTTTTTATTTTATCCTAACAATAGGTATGGTTATAACTATATAGGTCATGGGCTGATAGTGATCCCAATGCAATCCTAACTACCTTAATCTAATTAAATTCAATTACGATGTAGTATGAATGCATTATTCATGGGAATGCCTTCAATATATCAAATATTTTGAGTAACTTTCTCAAACACATGCTTCCCACTCACAATTAATTATTATAACCACCCCATTAGTGGGTAAGATTAATCAATGACCTATGGGCTTCCCATTTTCTATAAAAGCCTGGGTCTTTCATTGTAAAATGGTCAAAATTTATAAGCACAATAATGCTATTAAAATTTTCCCTCCAAGAGTCCCTTTATCATTTGAATCCTACACTTTAATTAAAATTAAGTCCACCTCTCTATGTTTTTTAAAATCATGTGTGTATCCTATGGTTTGTTGATATTTATCTATTGATATTGTTTTTTAATCTCACTATTGTCCATCCAAACACCTTTTGTATAACTTGGTTCTTTTATTACTGATCATATTTTATGTATATAATTCTATATAGACACTATATATGGATAGCGTTTCATCCCTCTTAGTTTTTTATTATGTCTTGCACATCCATGTGAATTATTTATGTAATTGATGGGTTCATATAAAACCCTGTGTGATATTTTCTTATCCTCTATAGTCAGTAGTGTGTTATTTAAAGATTTTAGAGTTAATATATCTAATATTTATGCATCAACATTTCATTTTCAACAACCCCCCTCTCTCATTTCCCATCAATGTATTTTAGACTTAGGATTAGTTATAGATTTTGATTCAACTATTTTAGGCTTGCATGTTGATCCTAAATCATATGCATTTGGATTAGAAGGAATATGGCCTCTTCTAGAGGTTCATCCCAAGGAGTGTAATTATATTACAACTTCAAGGATGATCCCATTGTCTTAATAAAACAATTATTATAATTAAATGGGTACATGGTTTGATTGAACATAGTTTTTGACATGCCTAATGGGACCCTGTTTGATGATCCTCACATCATCCATTGAAGAATTTTGGCATGTTCTTTAGTGCATCTCACCTTTTAGGTTTGATTATTAAACACCATGATGAGTTCAAGTATCAAATATATTAGTTTAAGAAATATGAATGACTAAAATGTCTTTTCACCCCCGCATTCCATAAAAATGTAATTATTATTCCTTCTTGTTTCCCATATCAGGCTAAAATCACTCTTGGTTTCACCCAAAATTGGCTTGGACTAGTAAGGTACCATCTTAATCATAGAATTTTCCTCCCTTGCACCCCTTCTCAACATTATTGGTAGCCTACTCACGTTTATAATCAGCCTTTTGAGATATATGTTGCTCTCAATCAGTATTATGACCCTCCTAACTAGCCCCAAAAAAGTATCAACAACATACATCTAGGTTTTTAGAGATAGTTAAGGGAAATTGAAAGAAAGCAAGAGTATAGTAGGAAATAGGAAGAATTTTTTTATCAAGTTATCTCCATTGATATAAAGCGAGCGAGTAAGTAAGACATCATGAGGAATGCTCAGTTAGGCAAATCACAACCAAACAGGAGTATATATGTTAAGTTCTTTCTTGAGTGTAAGAAATTAAACCTCATTTAGCCTCCTCTATTCCATATTTTATAAAATATTTTCATGCCATAACTCATGCTCAATCCACTCAAAATTAAGCTCCCACATTCAAGATCTCAAGCTTCAAGCAAGGGAAACCTTCTAAATTACCAAGTCTCCTTGTTTTAAAATTACAAGTTTTAAAAGTCCCTATATTTTGAAAGATATTATTTCCCTACAAAATCGAAATCTCATTATCCCTCAAGGGCCTAAAAATACTCAACCATATAAGCCTTCCTGGACCAAGCATCTTGATTTTGAGATGTCCAACATTGTTAAGGCCACTCCTACTTTATTAGTTGAACACTCTTACCCTCTTACCATCTCCCTTTTTGAATGACTTATTGTATGGAGAGAAAATGAATACCATGTATATTAAGAGGAGATTTTGAGTGAAGATGATGAGGAAATAATCATTGGCATCCTTACTTCTATCACTAAAATAGATAAATTAACCCTACTACTAGAAGAGGACGAATATGATTAGCTAAAGTAGCAGAATAGTGAATAAATGGGCAAGGACAAAGAGGAAGAAGATAGTCTTGATGAGTAGAGGTTAGGTTTATATAGTAAATATTAAATTTAGGGTTGAGATGATGAGGTGATATCTTAGAAAAATGAGATTCCATTTAGCATAGAAGAAGAAGGTCAATCTAGTTGGCATGAGTTTAATCAATATAAAGAATAAATAGATCTTGAAATTGAGGATATGACTCCTCATGGCCAAGAAGAGTTAGAGGAATGCCTTGAATCAATCCAATCATTAAGAATTGGGATTGAGAGAGATGTTTTAGTCTTTCCTAAGGAAGCTCCAATGCAAAACCACTTCCAAGACAACTCAATTTAGCTTCTTAAGGGAGACTTTCTCTCTAATTTTGATTGGAAGCAAGAAGCTAGATTTGAAAGGAGAAGAGTGTATACACATAATATTTTAAAAAATTTACCAATTATTGATTCTTTGTATCTTACAATAACCCATCAAGTCTCAATCTCTTTGAGTACATACCTTAATGGGTACACTGAGAAAGGGGTGGGCAAACCATTGGTGTTTTGTAAGATTATTGTCCCTTTTGCCACTTCCCATATACACACTTGTCTCCTAAAACCATTTATCCTAAGCTTATTATTCTTAGTTGTACCCATTCCAATCATTTATCACATCATTATCCTCATATTCTTTGACTCATCCCCCTTTTGATAGTTGGTTGTAATAAGTTAACTAGGTTAACCCTATATAATTTTCAACCTCTAATTATAATATAGGGTTGACTGGGTTGACCTTATACTATTTTGGGGCATTTTTCACTTTAGAAATTGTTATCCCTTTAACCGACATAGCTCGAGACCTAGTTAATTATCTCCCAAAAATATATAGGGCTGACTTGGTCAACCTCATATAACTAGCATATTTGGAAGGATTTAGGGTAAGATCTACCTATATATACAAGTTCATTTCCAACCATTTTAGAATAGAGAAGTGAAGAAGAATAAGTATAAATTAACATATATTTATTGACCATTATACATGTGGAATAAAGCTTAGGGTTTCATACTTTATTTGAAGATATGGATCTTTTCTTGTGGAGAAGTATTTTATATGCATATATAGGTTGTGTAGCTTAGAGAGTATTTGTCATTTTTATCCTTACATACCACAACAATCTATTGTGAAGCACCTTGGACAAGGGAGAGATTGAGGCTCAACAAGTTCATCTTCAAAGGTAATTATTCCTAACTTTATTTATCTTTTGAAAGAGTAGATAAATAATGTGGTTGTGCTTCTGTTCCATGCATTAGGATTCTATATACATTGACATGAGTATATGTCTTTTGTGCATGTTTAGTTTAGTTTATTTTATTTCTAACCTTGTCATATTGTTCCATAAACTTTGGTGAGCACTAGATTAGATTTACTTTCTTGTTTATTAAACATAAGTGAAATATCAAAACCTAGGACCCCCTTAGGGTTAGTGCATGATTGTGTTAGTCTAGAGGATTTAGAACCCTCCTTAGCATAGTGTGTTGTGATAAGTGATCCCCTAATTAAGTCTAATAGATCCCTATATTGGTAATGATCTTGCTTAATAAATTTATTCCCAATCAAAAGTGTAGGTATGCTCTATCTTCTTTGAGCCATGATTGATTTATAGATATGATGAATTTTTGATTTCTTACATAGAGAAGAGATGGATGAAGATATTTTTTGGGATGATCTAGAGAGATTATATTCAAGCCTAGACAACAAACCATCTTACCCTAAAAAAGAGGCCCATGATCAACATGCAAAGAAATTTAAAATGGATGTGTTTCTAATATAATCATTAGAATAAGTGTATCCCAATCAACAAAATGATGGGGTAACAAAACATAAGTGCAATGGTAACTCTGATTTATCAAACCTTATCTTATCGATAGGATTCCCTATCAATTACCTATCTTAATTGGAGGATAATAAAGAGAATCCATCCCAAGTTTAGCTTAATCCATAGCATAACATTTAGCATCAATAAGGCCAAAATAAAATTTCTCATCCACTCCAAGATGACCATTGTTCAGTCAAATTACATGGGCTCATGAGTGTTTCTATTTTTACATCTTTGTAAAAGTGATCCATAAGTTCATTGAGCACCCAATCCTTCTCCACTTATGTTTGGATTCCCTCAAAACTGAAAAACATTATATATTGGTAAAAAAAGGTAACCATTTTGTAGAACTAGTTAGTGGATTTATTTAAGTGTCCTTCTATTTAGTTAGTCTAGGGTAGGTTAGTTGCATTTTCCTTCCTCAAAAAGTTATGACACATTAATTTAGAATTTTTGTTTTCCCTAAGTGCCTACATGCACATTGAAAATATATTTAGTTGTTTTTATATTCCTATAAGTTCTTTTGGTAAAATGTGTGTGTTCCATTCTCTCCTTTATTGGAGGCATTTCTAGTTCTAAGAATTGGCTTAAGGAACAAGTATAAAAGCAAGGTAGAATATAAACTTTAGGTTAGATGGATTGGTTTCTAAATGAGGTCATGAATATTTGAGAAATTTAGGGAGTATATTAGAGACAAAACTTGAGAATATTTTAAAATACTTTGTAAGAAATCCTTGATTCAATTATTTAGAGGCATGGCCAAGCAGGTTGTAGCTATGTTTCAATTTTATAATTGAGTGTCTTAGGTGATTTTATGACTCCATTGATATTGGATTACTTAAAACGATATTGGGCTTTTACTTAGAAGGCCAACAACCCATAGAGGTTGCTAAAATGTTTACCATTTTTGGTCATCATGGGCAAGTCATGTTCAATTTAGTTCAATGCTTTGGATCACATGTAAGCTTATCAAGACTTTAAGTCCTACTAGGACTATGAAACTAGGAATTCATCAAGATGTCACTAGCGGCCTATTAAATTTAATATTTTCACCTCCTAAATCCATCATTATGAAAATTATTGAAAATTAATTAACTTCTTTCACTACTTAATTCATGTGGGCTTTGAGAGTGCTCTATGTTCATTGGAAAGACTACTGCATGCTCGATAATTTCCTAAAAATGTCAAAGTGTTAAATTCTCTTCAAGGTCACCTAGTGTAATGCATCATTCTCTTAATGGTTTTTTGCTTGTTCAAAAGTTTTTAAAGACTTAGTTGATTTTAAAGAGGTTTTTTAGTGAGGCAGTAATGTTATTAATCCTTTAGGTGAAAGAGCAAAGTAGTGGGTTAGTGGGATGCTTCCACATGTCATAATCTTAGTGACCT
This sequence comes from Torreya grandis, assembly GCA_037957365.1. NCBI lineage: Eukaryota > Viridiplantae > Streptophyta > Pinopsida > Cupressales > Taxaceae > Torreya > Torreya grandis. The sequence continues at coordinate 1,324,871 of JARHVA010003213.1, forward strand.
GATGACCTAGAACCATTTGTGTAAATTCTAATCCCTTTGTTCCATCAAGTTAGTGGGATGATGCCACATGGAATAATCTCATTGCCCTACTCTCCTAGAAGTTTTCATACATCTTAAACAATATGTTAGATCCCCAATGTATTGGGTGAGTAGGATGATGCCATGTGGTGAAATCTTACTACTCGATATCCCTAGGGTGGTCCATGAAAATAGATTAAATTATCAAAGCAAGTGGGATAGTATGTATGTAGTGTTAACATCTATTTGATGCTTTAGTTGACCAAAGTAGTAAAAAGCTACCATGTGACCTAGCTAGTAGACCCACAATGTAGAGCCCAAAATGAATAGGGAAATGTCATGTGAAGGCCATAAATTGTGGTCAATGCTCAAGAGATTAAAAGGGTAACACAAAAAAGTAACAAAGGAGATAGTGAATGAAGTAGCACCACATCATCAGTACACAAGCTTAAATTTAATATATTATCCAACCATCAAAACCTTCAAAATCCATGTTTTGACTATACACTCAATTTGATTTTAACAAATCAAGTTGAAGATCATTTATTCATCAAGAAATGATCAGGTGGGAGGTATATTTAAAATTAAAACTAAGCATTGACACCCACTAAAATGTGGTGTGCACATTGGAATCAAGTGTAGAGCATAAAATATCAATTCATCTTTAAATAGGTAAAGTTTTATCTACCAGGTCATGAGAAACTAGTGATTCCAACATAATCCTAACTACCTTCAACTAATAAAATTCAATTGATATGTGGTCAAATTTCAAGAATCATGAGTATGCCTTCAGTTTGCTAGATATATTTCACCTCCTAGTCAACCACATGCTTCCCACTCACCATTAATTATTGTAACCACCCCAATAGTGGGTAAGATTAAGCAATGACCCATGGGATTCTCATTTCCTATAAAATCCTAGGTCTTTCATTGTAAAATGGTTGACATTTATAAGCATAGTAATACTACCAGCATTTTCACTCCAGGAGTCCCTTTACCACCTAAACCTTTCATTTTAATGATAATTAATTCCACCTCTCTCTATCTTTTTACATCATGTGTGCATCTCATGGTTTTTTAATCTTTGTCTATGGATAATTTTGCTCCTCTCATTACTTCCTATCCCAACACCTTATGTATAACTTGGTTATTTTATTATAGGTCATATTTTATGTGCATATAGGTCTATATAGACACTATTTAAGGATCATTTCCCATCCCTCTTAGTGTTATATTCTATCTTGCACCTCCATGTGAATCACTTATGTAATTAAAATGTTCACATCAGAGCTTATGTGACACTTTTTTAATTCTATAATCTATATTGTGCTCTTTAAATCTTGTATATTTGCTCTATATAATATTGGTGCATCACCATTTCCTCTTTATCAATCCCCTCTCTCTTTTCCCCTCAATATATTTTAAACTTAGGATTAGCTGTAGATTTCCATTCATCTCTTTTAAGCCTATATGTTGATCCTAAATCATATGTATTTAGATTAGAAGTAGGTTAGCCTTATCTAGAAGTTCATCCAAAGGATGACAAGTGTCCCATACCTGAGGGTATGATCCCATTATCTCACTAAACCAATTCCTCCAATTTAGTGGGTGCCCATTTTGAGTGATAACATGTTAATTTTTTAATGCTTTAGATCTATAATAATACTAATCCTATGATTGATTTTTACATATGGAATAATATGTTAGTTTTTAAAGATTGAGAGGTGTTTTTGTTTGGTATAAGATAAATACGTGCTTCATTTATACTTAATGATAAGGAATGGTCTTTTAATTATATTTATACAATACCTTTTAAAATTATATCATGGTAGGGTTAATTAAGATAAATAGGTCAACCCATACATGTCAAAATATTTTTAAATTTAACTATTTGTAAGGTTAGAACACTAGCATCAAACCTAGGACTCTAGCATTGATATTAGTGTCATAGTTTGGATGGTAGTGTCTAGGAGAATAAAAATTTGTTGAAGATCTATAGTTTCTAGATTAGGATATTATTTAGGTTTTATGTAGACTATGAGCTACTAGTGATAAGAGTAATCATAATATCAAGGTTAGACTATAGGATAAGAATTTAGGCATAAAGAGATGGAAAATAAGAGGCTTTCAATAGAAGAAAAGGTCCTAAACTAAAGGGTTAATCAATGAGGGACATTTTTCAAGTTTAGAATACTAGTTTATCATATAAAATATAGATTTAACATCTATAATATTAATGCAACTAGTAAGACCATAGGTGTTTTTATCACTCAATATGACTATATTCATGAAGAATGACCCATTTGATACATGAGCCAAGTGTTCAAATATGTTGAAACTAGGATTCATTAATTAAAAAAAAATCTCTATCATTAATTTCAATTTTAAGAAAATTTAAATGTCTCCTAATGGGAAATAAAGTGATAGTTCAATCAAACATACTTATTCTATCTTATTAATTAACACAAATTACATGCTATTTTATATTAACTAAATTAATTTTTTGGATTAAATAATTTTATTTTGAGTATGAAACTTGTATAAATATTAAAGTAAATTATATAGCAAAACATTTTACTGAGAATGCAGTTTCTCATATCAATGTTTTAATTCTCATTTTGATGATATTTTGAAGCCTTATTTTAGACTATGGAAAGTTTATATATTACTCAAAAATTTAGAATTGAACTTGAAATTAAATAATGGAATTGCATACTTTCACAAGATGATTACTATCATGATGTTGTTTACTATTTTCAAAACCAAGGCCACCCTAATTATTTAGACAAAAATCAATAAAAAAACTCTTTGATTATAGACCTTAAATTTTTTTTGTTATAAAACTTATTATTTTATAGGAATGTAGATGGAATATTACTGATATGCCTAACACAGGATAAAAATTATAATGTCTTTAGAAGTTGTCATGAAGATATTTGTGGCAAACACATTAGATGTAAAAACCATGGCACTTAAAATTTTACATGTTGGATATTATTGGCCAACCTTAAAAAATAATTGTTTTTGTTTAGTTAGATCATGTATGATTTGTAAATTATTTATAGGAAGGGGTAGACTATCAACAATGCCTTTAAATCTAATAATCCCTAAAAACACTTTTCACAAAATGGGACATAGGTTTCATTTTTGATAGCCATCCTCTATCTTATATTGTTCATGGATACATTTTGACCTTAATTGACTATTTTACAAAATGGCCTAAAGTTGTAACCCTCAAATATTTTATTAATTTAAAATTCATTAGAATCTTTAAAAATCAGATTTTTTCACCTTTTAGATTTTCTTTCAAAATTATTTTAGACAATGGTGCTCAATTCATTTTTAATTAGTATCTTAATTTTTTAGGAAAATATTAAATCATTTCAAGTCAATCATCTAAGTATTATCCATAATGGAATGGAGAAGCTAAATCAACTAATAAAAATATGACTTCAATTATGAATAAAATAGTATCCATAAATTAAAAAACCGGACATATTAATTTTTTTGAATCTCTTTGGGATAATCATACTATGGCCAATTCCACAACAATTTTTTCATATTTTATGCTTACATATAGCTTTAAATCCACTATGTCAATTTAATTGAAAATAACTTAAGCAATAACTTATTTTCAATATTATTATAATTATATTGATACAATTTTGTAAAAATTAAATGACCTTTTAGTATTAGATGAACTAAAACTAATAATGCTTAAAATACTTGAAAAATTAAAGAAAAACTTAAAATATTTTTTGATAATCAAGTGTCCAAGAAAACATTAAAAAAGTATGATTTCAGTCTTGTACTAGAATAAATTTCACAAATATCCTAGAAAACATCACAAGTTTGATTCATTATGGTTAAGCCCATATAAAATAACTACTATACTTGGAAGAAATGATTTTCATTTGTAGGATTTAGATGTTAATTGGATGCATCATGCGATTAATCGACATGGTTTGAAACACTTACATGAATGACCCTCTTCTCTTTTTCAATTTTGGTTTTCTTTAATTTTTTTGCATTTTCTTTCTTATTTTTCTTTGCTTTTATACTTTGTGTATTTCTTTATTTCATTTTTTTACATTTTGGTGAACTTCATTTTTTTTTTACATATATAGGCTCAGTAAGAAAACAACACACATTATTTTATGTATCTCTCATTTATGAATCATTAACTGATTATAGTATTTGGTTAGTTGGTTGATAAGTAATAAAAATCATGTTCTAGGCTATTGTAACAATTCTCATCTAGCTTGAACTTCCCATTTATTTATTTCTCATTATTTGTGCCACCTTAATCAAACAAGTCATCCCTCTTTATGATAAATATTTAAGGGATTCATGTTTGTCTTCTTAAAAAATAATTCACCTAGATTGCACTCCTAAGTTTTGATTTTTTTGCAATTTTTTTGCATCCTAGATTTACATATATATTTGGCCCGCAAGGTTACTAGTGTTATCATTAACTTTTTGTATCCTAGTGAAAAACTTGAAATTTTAAAAATTACTTGAAAATAATTATTTTAATACACTAAATACACTATACATGCCATATTCCAACTTTATTTTCTACACTTTTTTATCATTTTACTTGTTTGATTGTGTATTGATTGTCAAATTTAATAAATTCTGAGTGGTTATCAATGAACATGATAAATTATGAATAATTTGATAATAATAACATGTTATTTTTGTTATCATCAAGAGATAAATCTATCATAATTTACTTGCATTTGAATTGAAACATGAACTTGGGTTGTTTTTGGATCACTATGGCAGTTGGATAGTATGATTACATCTTTTTTTATTCATATAGATTTTATAAGGAAGAAAATAAATGTTGAATTCAATTTTACGTCTTTTCTCTTTTTCAAAATTCTCAATGGTGAATTGTTACTTCAATATAAGAGTTTATTATTATATTATAATGATTTTTTTAAATTATTAATCTTGAATATGATTTGCTTTCCTTGGTCCATAGTCATTTCCAAAATACATTGCTTGCATAATAACTATGTGGTTGGTTTTAGTTCTCATTATCATATCAATGACTAATATTCTAAAACCTTATTAAATTTAAAGAACTTAAAAGTCTTTAAAATCATGAATTAAAATTAATATTGTCAAATCATATTCATATTTTATTTTCATAATGTGCAAAGTATTTGAATCCATTTCAAAATTATAATGTCAATTACAGAGTTTAACATTATAAAAAAAATTGAAGGTATATCTAAAAGTATGATTGGCATGGTTGAAGACATATTCAAACATTATAATGATCAATATATGTTTAATTCTCATTGTGTTCAATGGAATACTTTAAGCTATATAGTCTGAAGGTAAACTTGGCATAATTCAAAGGCATATTTAAGCATTACAAAGTCAAGGAGCCATATTGAAATACCCTAGATTTCAAGGTAGGCTTATAATATTTGTTTGAATTTCAGATTCTTAGAAGGTATGAAGTGTTAAGAAACACATTTACAAAATCTAAATGTTTGGATAGCTTTTCAAAGTTGACACAAGCTTCATTTAAGTGGCACACCAAATGATATATGGCATAGTCATTTATTGACATAACTACCACTAGTTCATGTTGTTATAATTTATTTTAAGGGATGAGATCAAGCACTAGTGTTGTATGATTTTACTTCCCATGTAGTTGTCTGCTTTAGGCCCCTTAAGGATATATCACTCTTAGAGCTAATCACTCTAGTGAACTCTATCACTTTATTCTTTAACCATTTCTTTGATCTTTATAATACCAACTAAATATGAGCATTTAAGTCTTTCATTTCATTGTAATACTAGTTCATGATAAGAAGCAAAACAAAATTTAACTTGTTTGTGTATAATGGTTCTTCTATATCACTACCATAATCAAGTATTCCTTATATAATCTATTCTAATTTTCAAGCTTGCATGTAGTCTAAATGCATTCTTGTGCAGTCTCTTTGCATCACCTCAAATTTATTAGCATAGTCAACTAAATAATACTCAATGTTGGGTTCATGATAGTAGCTAGGTTATAATTTGATTTGAATCTTAACAAAATATTTACTATCAAAGGTGAATATTTTGGTATGAAATTTATCTGGGAAATGAGTTATGGTTATTTCTATATGCATCTAAATTTACTCACTTCATCACTAACATTGTTAATTTTGTCTATTTCTATCTATTTTGTCCTAATATAATATTATCCTAGTCCTAGTATAGTATTTATAATATATCCCCCATCCTACACTAACTTTGTAACATCTCATGTCTAATTAATTGACCTAAGTCTCCATTATCTACTAACTAATCCCACTTGTCTAATATTTGGTAATTTAAAATTCTCGTAACCCACCTATCTACCTACTCATAGGATTTATTAAGATCCTACTCCCCTAATGACATCCTATCATTTTCTAATCCCACCTAACACTTATTTATCCTCACCTTAATCCTCATTAAGTCCCCTAATGGATTTAAAGCTCTCAAACTCTAGAATATTTCTCCGTTCTTTCCATCTTATCTACAAACCTATAAATCTAGAGGCTTGGGAATTTTTAATTCCTATTTATTCCCTTCTCTTCTTCTATTTAAACTAACCACTCCATTTTTAATTCAATTGTGAAATCCATACACCTCCATGTTAATCTTATATTCAAATCCATGAATTAATCACTAGTCTAATAATCAAAATATTTTCAAAGCTAATTACATGCTATCAAAAATTTGAGTCTATCCATAGAAATACAACATAAATAGTCATTAGTCTTTAGTTTTTTAGTCTTGAATCTTGTTTTTAACATTTAGCTTTAGATTTATAATGTTGCTTTTAATGTCTATTTAAGTGCATTGTGATATATTGGCTCCATATTTATGAATTAGATTGTAGATTCAGGTGATATTTATAAAATTTTAATATCATAATAAAATGATTGAATTTATTATATTATAATTTAGTATTTTTTGCATCAAGTAGTGTTTTACAAATATAATAACTCATCTTGATGTGAAACTATGTCCCAATAATGTTGTTCTCCCTACATTTCTTATGAAATTCCCCCAATTGTCTAAAAAGTTACGAGGAGAAATTTATCATTGGTATATTTGTGAAGTTGGTTTGGGATTCCATAAAACCCACCTACTCTAATATAGGTCAATTTTTTAAATTGAATGAAAATTCTCATAGTAGATAACCAACTTATAACCTTTGTTAGATATTATGATTATTGCATGTCCTTCCAAATATCTCATTGTGAGCATGAAGAACATTTCATTGATGTTTATTAATTTTTTTTTATCTTTCTCAAAATTTATTTTAGGGTAATACTCTAGATCATCCTATCTAGGAAATGTTTTATTTCTAGATTGAGTCAAATGCATAATATTAGGACTATAATTGACTAACCAAAGTAGGAGGTCATGTAAAAGGTATTTTTTTGGTTAAATTATCATCAAATGTCCATGTAATGTGTCACTAATAATGTGCCCCCAATATATGAATCATTTTCCTTTATAGATGATTTTCATTAACATAGTGTCACTTCCTTTCAAGAATAGTTCAAGACATGTAGAAGCATGAAATTGAACTCATTTGTGTACAATGGTATTCTATATCACTTTCATCATTCGTTATTCCTTTGGTAACCCATTCTAATTTAAAGTCTCAAAACTATTCCAAACTCATTCTTTTTTAGTCTCTTCACCTCACCTCAAAATCAATAATGCAATCAACCTAATAAACTTTAATGATGGGTTAATGATATTAGCTAGGGCCCAATTTGAGGTGAGTCTTTAAAAATTAATACCATCAAAGGAGAACATTTTGATATTAAATTGCATATAGAAATGAATCATATTTTTTTCAATATTTTTTTCATCAAGTACTCTCCTAAAAATATAATGACCCAAATCAATGGGAAACCATATCCTAGTAATGTACTTCTCCCTGCATCTCTTATTAATTTTCCCCAACTATATACATATTTGGATGAATATAATTTTATAGTTTTCATATCTATAGAGTTAGTTTTGGGTTTCCTCAAAACCACCTACTTTAATATAGGTGAATTTTAAAAATTTAATTAAATAACTCCCATAATAGTTGACCAACTTGTTACCTTCATCAGAGATTTTAATTATGGTATTTCCTTCCAAATATCTCATTATGAGCATAAGGAACACATAATTAATGTGTGTAAAATTCTTAAGTATTTTCTTGAAGGTGAATTGAGGGTAATACTTGTATATCATCTTGTTTGGGGAAAATAGTCCCTCTAGATTAAGACTTGTTCATGACTTTAAGACTAAAATTGAATTGTCTAGGTGGAGGTCATTTAGAATCTCTTTTTTATTTCAAGTTTATTAAATGCTCACATAATTTGTCACTAATAATGTCACTCAAATATATAAATTTATTTCCTTTGTAGATGATTTTCATTAACATAAAAATTCACTCATGAAACTCTCTCGTATTCAATTTCCCTTACTCTATTGAGCATGGTAATCATGTCAAATAACTCCTCATGAAAGTTTTATCTGTAGAGATGTTTTAGGAGATTAGAAGGACCTTTCTTTTCCTTCTTTAGATAGGTATGATTAACCATATTGAGGCATTTTTTGTGTTCTGATTAGAAAAATTATTGATAAATTTACTTAGTCATCAACATAACTCCTCAAGGTGGAATTCCAACGGTAATATTCAAAGAATGATCAAATAATTTGGTCATCATCACATCCTTAATAGTTCATATTTATCTACTTTTTGGGTTGTAGTATTTTACACATGAAAATAATAGGTTAGTACATTATATTGAGGTTGGGAAATTAGTAGTTCAAGAGCTCAATGCCATAAATGTATTCTCCAATGGTCAGATGCTTTCCTTCATTCATTATTTATTATAAATATTCTAGGTGAATGTGTCCAATCTTTAAGTTTGTGACCTCTATAATGTTGGTATCTAAAGTGGAGGTGATATCATATCCATATGCCTATATTTAATTTTATGGAGACTATTTGGCACAAAAATTAGCTTTTACAAGTATGTTGAAGTTCTAGTACATGTATTATAAAGGAAGGAGATGACTAGGTGAGCCCAAAGGAAAGGCTAAATTAGTCACAAAATGATGTAAGATCTTCACTATCAAAATACTATAAAAATGTAAATAATTCAAATTATGGATTTACTAAGTAAATAAGAATCTCTTGGAAGCCTCATAAATAAGACTATAAGGAAAAATTAAGAGTTTTCTATAAATTTAGGATTATTCAACCATGTAAGTGATAAAGCCAATCTAAATAAAAAGGGCTAAAATCATGAAAATGATAAAGTAGAATAATCCTAATGAGGAAAATAAATAGGATGTTTTGTAATAGAATAAAAGTAAGGGGAGAGAGTGTAGTAGCTGGCATAAAAGGAATAAGAAGGTCATTCAATAAATAAGAAATTAGGGCTTTATAAGAAGATTTAAGAGAGTGCTTTGAATGAGACAAGTTTGAAATTCGTATATGTTAATATATATATTGGATTCAAAACCCATGTTTTGGATTGAAAAGATGTCAAACATATAAATAAAATCTGATGGAAGATTATTTTGGCAATGCAATGATAATTAGTGAATGAGTACCTTTGTGTTTGTAATCTATTGTGTATTTAAAATACTTGGTTGCCATATCCCTATTGAAATGATTGCATAATTTTATTTTTTAACTTAGAAACAACTTTTTCATGTATGTCATTTATGTGATTAAGTTTGAATTGCAATATCATTATGGGTGTATGGAATATGATAGGCAGTAAATGGATTTTGAACCCTGATCAAATTAGTTGTCATAAATTATCATGATGAAGAATTATTGAAATTTCCTTAGGAATTTGAAAGGGGTTCAAAATGTTGGTGAATATATGGACTCTATAATAGGTAACACATTTCTATTATATTTTGTGTTTTTGTGGATAAAAATGATCTTAAGTAGAGGAAGGAGTGATAGGGGTGTTGAGTAGAAAATCTAAGCCTGTGTGAGATGACCGTAAGTCTATATTTACATTATATTGGATGAACAAGATAACTAAACTTATGTAACTATGTGATCATGCACCATCACCAGAAAAATTGATGCTTCAAAGGTGGAAAGAGTGCTTACATGGTAACTATCTAAAATCACCTTATCTTTTTATATCTTATGATTTATAAAATCTATATATGCATCAGTTATAGAGTATGCATGCACAACATGGATAGAGAAAAATAATAGATCAAATAATCATACCTTAATTATGGAAAGAAACATGACCATAGTACATATACCTTATATGTATGTCTTGTCTAGACAGGGAGATAAATTCTTATTTATAGTCTATTGAAAGTGTAGAGGGGTTTTCTAAGTCCATTAAAATCCTTGACTAAAGTGGAATATGGTTCTAATTGAGTTAAAATAGCTGAGATAAAAATAATGGTGATGGTATATCTCTTAGGTTGAGTTGAATAAAATAAAAGAATAGCACTTGATATGGAAACAATGTTGATGTCGTTAGTCAAAAATGTTGATGTAGGAGGAGTAAATGGGCTTTCTAAAAACTTAGTGCGAATAATTTCTAAGAATTATGAAGTGGGGAAGGATGTTTTTTGTGTAAATTTAACTGGGATTTTTTTCCAAATTCCCATAGTCTTAAAATTTTTAAAATTATTTCTATTTAAGGTCATTCAAATTCATATTTTAAGGGTGGAGTTTACATCAAAAGCTTGATTTCCCATCTTCTTCTGATTATTTTGAAGTACTTTCTATGGTTATGATGGATTGGTGTTGGGTTTCTTTGTCTTTCAATCTACTTTGTGTAAGTTTTTCATTAAGTGTTGAGGTTAAGGAAGTTGAACAACTATTTTATGAATCTTTTGATGAGGTTTACAATTAAAAACTAGATATTGATATAAATAATTTTATGTTAGTCCAAACATATGAAAGAACTCAAGACATATCAGACCAATGAGAGATATGTCACATGGTAGAGAAAATTATGATTTAGAATCCAATAAGAATAGAGTTTGTCATCAATTTTTGGTATCAGAGTATAGATGTAGGCTAGGTAAATGAGAAAACTTGGTAATTAATTTATGGATAATAATAATATTAGTAATGTAATTTATGTAAGGTTCTAATGCATAAAGATTACAAATAGATCATAAAGTATGTCCACAAGCTCATAGGGAGAAGGTACGGTGTTGTGGATTATTTGAATTTATGAAATTATATGTTGTTGTACATGAAGTTTGAAATAACCTTGAGAAGTATTGAAGCTAGTATAAATTTTGCAGTCTTAGAAGGTCTTGCAGGTAGTTTTGAAGTAGGTGGTTCTAGAAGTTGTGATCCATTAAGGCTTTAAAAATAATCTAGGGAAGGCATAAGTATAAATAAGAGCTCAGAGAAGGTCAAGTGGTGAAGAGCAAAGTAGTTTTAAAAGGTGCATATCCAAAAAATAATACTTGAGAAGAGAAAGTCAAAATACCAAAGTGAAATAGATCTAGGTGAGACTTGGATAGTTTTTTCAAGAAACCAAAGAGTTGGTTGAGATAAAAAATAAAGTGAGAGAAATAAGAGGAAGATAGAGGAACTATCAAGGAAAAACAAGAAAAAGAAGAATAACCTAGTGAATAAAGGGTTAATAAGTGAAAGTGAGATCAAGGAAATAAGAGAGAGGATATAGAAGGTAAAGCTCATGATATAGATCCTACAAGAAAGTGGAAAAAATAAATGGATAATTGAAATGAAGAAAAATGTAAGGTGGCCAGTGAAGCAGCTTATAGAAAAAAAGAAAAGTCAATAGAGGATCAAAAATTTGAGAAGATAGATTAAAATATTAGAAGCCTAATCCAAGGAAGATAAAATAAAGGAAATCTAGACTAAAATCATATTCTAGATGTTTTGTGTATGATTGCAGGTACAAAGGAAGAAATAAAATAAGTTCTCATTGTGGAGAAATATAGTAGGGATGAAGAAGAAATAATAGATTCATTCTTAGCATCTATTGAAGGAGAAACATGTGAAGGATGGATGGATACAAGAAGCCATAAAAATTAAAAATAAACCAAAGTTACGAATGAAATGTGCAATCCACAAATAGGTGAAGACGACAATTTTAAATCAGAAATAAATATGGAGAAAGAAGTCCATAACGAAAAGTTTCAAAGAAAGAAGGAAAAATGTAATTTTGTTCATTATTTAATAAATGTATTGTGTATATTGATATGGTGTTTTTGGTCATCGCAAATTCATAATAACTATATGGAAAATTCCATCAATGGAGCATGTGAATATGAATAAATTTCCTCACAGATAAAATAAAGATGTGAATTTGCATTTGTAGCAGGTATAGTAATGAAAAGCAAAATACTGATGGATTTTTAAAAAAGAGGGATAGAATAAGCAATAGAAATGGAAGTGAAAAAGAATGAAGAACTAATGAAAGATATGTGTGGAGGAGGTCAACAAAAGTTGTAGATAAATAAGTATCATAAAATACTTGTGCATTGGAAATAGTGGAAGAAATAGGTAAATAATATTTTTAAAAAGGTAAATTATCATTTAAAAATTAAATTAAATATATATGGAGTGATAAAGATAAATAAGTATATAAAAACAAAAGAACAGAAATGAAAAAGTTCAAGTAAGCTTGCAGTTGTTTGGAAAATAAATTGTCCATATGGCAGGGGAAAACATCAGAATAGGTATCAAGTTTTGTGTAGATTATGGAAACTAAAATATATTTTCATTATTTTTGATAAAAGGAAAGCAAGATAAGAAAGTATAGGATAAAACACAGTTGAAGGGGATAAAATCATTAGAGCATACTTTGGATCAAGAATCAATGAAATGGGCAAAAGAAATGCTTGAGTTTATAAGTGAAGGCATGAAAATTGGAGAATAAAAACTAGGGATACACAAGGAGACTTCAAAGTATAAATATTTTATATCTAACTATTGGTTGAGCTATGAATGTATAGGTATAGTAGAAAATATATATTTAGGAGAACAAGTACAAGCAAAGGAGAAGGGGGGAAAATAAAAAGATAGAAAAAATTAGATGAATACCATAAAATTGGAGGGAGAAAAAGAAGATTTAAGAATTGCATTTGAGTAGAATCTCAAATTTTTCCCACTTGGGGAATATAATGCAAGAACATCACATTCAAAATACTATAAAAATGTAAATAATTTAAATTATCAATTTACAGAGTAAATAAGAAGTTCTTGGAAGCCTCGCAGATAGGACTATAAGGAAAAATTAAGAGTTTTCTAGATATTTAGGATTATTAAACTATGTAAGTGATAAATCCAATCCAAATAAAAAGGGATAAAATCATGAAAATGATAAAAATAGAATAAGCCTAATGAGGTAAATAGATAGAAAATAAATAAGATGTTTTTTAGGAGAATAGAAGTAAGGGGAGAGAGTGTAGTAGGTGGTGTCAGAGGAATAAATAAGGTCATTCAATAAATAAGAAATTGGGACCCATATTTGAATATGTAATAGAGTGACTTAAATGAGACAATTTTGACATTCATATATGTTAAGATACAGATTAGATTCAGAACCCATATTTTGGATTGTTAGGATGTCAAATGTATAAATAAAGTTTGATGCAGGATTATTTTGGTAATGTAATGATAATTGGTGAATGAGTATCTTTGTGTTTGTAATCTATTGTTTTGGTATAGTCTATTTAAAGTGCAAAGGGGTTTTCTTAGTCCGTTGAAATCCTTGACTGAAGTAAAATGCAATTCTCATTGAGTTGAAAAAGCTGAGATAAAAAGAATGGTGATGGTGTAGCTCATGGAATGAGTTAAAGAAAAGAATAGAATAGAACTTGATATGGCAACAACATTGATGACATTAGCTGAAAAGGTTGTTTTGGGAGGAGTAAATGGGATTTTTGGAAACTCAACGGGAAAATTGTTTAAGAATTATGAAGTGGGGAAGGAGATTTTATACGTAAAGTTGACTGGGAGTTTTTTTCTAAATGCTTAAAGTTTAAAATATTTAAAAATATTTCTATTTAAGGTCATTCAAATTCATATTTGAAGGGTGAAGTTTACATTGAAATCTTGATTTCCCATTTTCTTCTGATTGTTTTGAAGTACTTTCTATGGTTATGATGGATTGGTGTTGGGTTTCTTTGTCTTTGGTTTTGCTTTATGTAATTTTGCCATTAATTGTCTATGTTTAGGCAATTGAACTACTATTTTATGAATCTTTTGATGAGGTTTACAAGTAAAAATTGGATATTGATATAAATAATTATATGCTAGTTTAAACGTATGAAAGAACTCAAGATATATCAGACCAATGAGAGATATGTCACATGGTAATGAAAGTTATGATTTAGAATCCAGGAAGAGTAGGGGTTGTTATCAAGTTTTGGTATTAGAGCATAGATGTAGGCCAGGTAAATGAGAAAACTTTTCAATTCATTTGTAGACAATAAGAATATTAGTAGAGTAATTTATGCAAGGTTCTAATGTAGAAAGCTTAGAAATAGAGCACAAAGTATGGCCACAATCTCATGGGGAGAAGGTATGGTGTTGTGGATTATTTGAATTTATGAAATTGTATGCTATTGTATAAGAAGTTTGAAAGAACTTTGAAAATTATTAAAGATAGTATAAATTTTGTAGTCTTAGAAGGTCTTGTAGGTAGTTATGATGCAGGTGGTTCTAGAATTTGTGAGCCATTAAGGCTTAAAAAAAATAAGCTAGGGAAGTCTTAAGTGTAAAGAAGATCTCATAGAAGCTTAAGTGCTTAAGAGCACAATAGTTTCTCAAGGTGTAGATCCAAGAAAGAATACTTGGATAGAGAAAGTTAAAAGACCATAGTGAAATAGATCTGGGTGAGACTTGGAGAAGTTTGTCAAGAGACCATAGAGTTGGTTGAGATAAAAAAAAATAAAGTGAGAAATAAGAGGAAGATGGAGGAACTACCAAGGAAAAACCAAAAGAAGAAGAATAACTTAGTAAAGAAAGGGTTAATAAGTGAAAATGAGATCCAGGAAATAAGAGAGAGGATAGAGAAGGTAAAGCTCATGATAGAAAAAATCAATGGATAATTGAAAT